>VZRJ01004097.1:660198-1012489 GCA_013397565.1 Ptilonorhynchus violaceus
TTCTTTATATATATATATATATATAAAATTCTTTATTGATGCAGTGTTGGATCACAAAAATGGCTGTTCTTTTTTGCCTGATAAGCTTGTGATTTATTGCCAAGAATCAAATATTTATTAATCATTTGAGCTCAGGATATGAAATAATTTTTCAAGTTGTCCAGCTGAGCCCATCCTGTTAAATTTTTCCATCAATTGTAAGAGATGGTGTAAAGTTGGCCCTGAATGTCAATCTGTCTTCAGGAACAGTTGTAATTTCAGTCTCAACCTCTACATCAATGCTTAGACAGTGAGTTATGAATTTTCAGTCTCCTAGCAGAACAAGTCCTTCACAAGTTCACTTCTGATACCAGAAGTAAGATCAAGCAGAGTCTGCTTAGTTTCATAAAATGTCTTTAATTTAAAAAAAATAATAAATTAAAAAACCCAGATGTTTCTTCCTGAGATGGACCTTTTGTATCCTGGAGAATTTCTAGGATATCAAACATGTCTGATTTAAACCGTATTTCCCCTTAATTTTAAAGATATCACTTTTTCATACTGGAAATGAATTTGTTTCTGCAGAGTGGGAAATTTTGCAAGCAAACTCATCCCCTTAATAACTCCCAAGGGCCAAATACAAAAACCACTATCAAAGTGGTTTCTGAAGTGATAGTTTTAATGTTAAGAAATACCATTAGCACCTAATTCAATGCCATAAAATATGATTCTGTAAATGATGGAAGACAATCACCTAAGTACATTGGTTTAAACCGATAAAATTAAGAAAACAAGGATTTTCCTGAAATATAAGATTCAGATTGTGCTACTACAAGGGAACATTCTAGTGAAAAGCCTTTGATAAAGAAACAAAAAATCATTTCCTTAAGACTTTTGGAGACATTCTAGACACGCTGTCACGGGAACCCAAAATTAAAGTATTTACATTAAATATCTCTTTACTGAGGCTTGAATTTCCTAAGAAATTCAACTGCATTTCCATCAGTATGCTGGTAGAATGACATTTATAATAAAAAATTATGTTTTGCTTTGCAAAATATATGATAATATGTTGGGGACAAAAATTTCTTTTGAACATCAAGTTACTTATTTTCAAAACATTTTTCCACAGTTGTTTTTTTAAACAATGATCAGTTGTCTGGTTGACATACACCAAAAACCCACAATACAGAGTACTTTTAAACTTAAGCAATGAAAATTAAATAGCCATTTATACTGAAGTAAGGAAGTTACAGTGGATTAGAGAGAAAATATCCTACCTTGCACCTTTTCTTTTTTTGCATTTATGTCTTCAGATCCAGAAAAATGTCCTCAACTAACAAAACCCAATTTTAGGGGGCCATAGATTACCAACTTAATTTTTTATAATACCATCAACTGAGTAACAATCTTTAAAAAAAGGTTATCTGTCCAAAATAGTTCTATTTACTGATATGGTTTTATATCTATGGAGAACAAAAACTTTCATATCTTTTTCAACCCTACTGTTGCAGCCCCATCCACCATTCTATAGTCTCTGAGATTAGTCATATCTTCATAAAGTAAAATTAAAAAGCAATATAAAATAATGAAACCAGTGAAAACAGAACCTCTGGAAGATAAAAACAGACTAGAATAAGGATAGGATAGGACAGGACAGGACAGGACAGGACAGGATAGGATAGGATAGGATAGGATAGGATAGGATAGGATAGGATAGGATAGGATAGGATAGGATAGGATAGGATAGGATGGAAAAGAGTAGAGTAGAATACAATACAATACAATACAATATTTCTGTTGGAAGGAACCTACAACAGTCATCACAATATTTCTGTTGGAAGGAACCTACAACAGTCATCTAGTCCAACTGCATGACCACTTCAGGGTTGACCAAAAATTAAAGCATGTTGATAAGGGTATTGTCCAAATCCCTCTTAAACATTGACAGGCTTGTGGCATTGATCACCTCTCTAGGAAGCCTGTTCCAGTGTTTGACCACCCTCTTGCTAAATAAAAGCTTCCTAGTGCCCAGTTTAAACCTCCCCAGCACAAATTTATTGCAGAACATTTTTAATTTAAAGAAACAGAAACTATGGGCCCACTCTAATCTGCTTTTCTATCTTTCAAAATAATAATAACGCATTTTATTATTGTGTTCTTGTTTTCATTTTCTGCTGCCTAGTTTGGCCTAGCTCTTTTCAACTTGAAAATGACTGCACTTATCCACATCAGCTAAAGATTGTATTCTGAGGATAAATGCTCCTTATGAATTTTGGGATGAGTCAGCAAAAAGATTTATCAATGACTGTACCTTCATCACAGCTGAAATGCAGTTGTTATTAAGCACTATGTTATTCTTTCAGAAAAGAGACCCCTGCACTTCTGAGGAGTCCCTGGCCTGTGTGAGCCAATGTCTCCAGTAACACTGATGTGGTGGTCAGCGTTTCAAGCAGCTCAGACACAGTGCAAGAGCACTCCATCTGTAAAGGAACTTCCTAGCTGAGTCTGCCAGGGGTAGGAACCTCACCTGGGGATTTACAGGCAGGGATTTGCTGTCATCTCTCCACCTGCCACCTACAGCTACGCTCCAGACAGTTTCCTCCTTTCCCCTCTTCTCTATTTCTGAGAGCAAGTTGAATTGCCCTAGACAAACCCATAAAACCTCTCTTCTAAATGTGAAATGTGACTTGAGGTACCTTTTCACACCACATTCTTGGCATCTTCTTCTGTCTGCGTGGCTGCACGTTCCTACACAGATAACTGCATCCTCCCTCTGCCTGTCTGCAGAGCAAGAGCTCGGCAACGTCAGAGCACACACCAGTGTGCTTCCTCCTGAGCCCATCTCCTGCAAAGTCTGATTGACACAGGCCCTCTCACGCTGGTACCACACTGTATTAGTGGCCAAATAAGAGCTTCTTCAGCTCCCTGCAGCCTCCTTCTGACCATGTGGGCAGAAGTAAATGCTCACAAGCCGCTCTGTAAGTTTTTGGTACATGCATTAAAAGGAATGGGAGGTTTTGGCAGCAGAAGTCAATAACTATGAGTGGCGTTCGCGTGTGGCTCTGACAGGCTGGGTCTGCTTCTCGTGAGCCTGCACAGCAACGCCAGGGCTTTATACTGGCTCGTAAACCTGTAAGGGCAACGGCTCTCAGTTCTCATTTATTTTATGGTTTGGGTTTTTGTCTGCGTAATGGATTATCTGGTTTGAAAGAATTATGTTTTATAGCATTTGTGCTTTTTTGGATTTAATAGATTTACCAAGTAATTGTCTCTCCCAGAGTCTGTGGGATTTTTTCCTGTATAGGTGTCCTTCAATACAGTTAAATAGTTCATTGTGAAGATTGTTTGTATTCCAGGCAAGTTTTCTTTATTTTCCTGAACAGCTATGGAGCATGGCAAAATTTAATAGTGTACCTTTCCTCTTTGTAGCTACATCAATAATCACTTTTATAGATACTTTGATAACATTATACCACCTCACATACTTACGAAAGAGAAATCTTGATAATAGCAAATATTATTTACAGCTAACATGCTTGCAGTATATAAAAAAGACATTGCTTGTTAGAGAAAAAAACTTCACTCTTTTCCTAAGTTTCTGAGGTGTGCAGACAAAAAAGACAAAAACAGAGGACTTTTGCTGTAATGGGATATTCTTGTGGTAATGTTTTTCTGCTACCTAGACTGCTTGCAAATCGGCACATTTCAGACTGACAGTGGTTCTGAGTGTACAGGTGAAGTAAAAAGCTGGTAAAAAAAAAACAAAAAGAACCCAAAAGGCTGCTGTGGTTGACTGTGCCCTCGTCAGAGTGTCAGACTAGATAGTCTCCAGAGGTGTCTTCCATCCCCAGTGATTCTGTGACAGTAATTGTGCAGCTCTTAAGCTCAGGGTATACCTATGTGCAGATTATTTTCCTTAATATTTTTTTTTTCCGTAGAAGAAACTATGATTCTGTATTTAATTACAGTAGAAAATTAATTTTCCTATTTACAATTTATTGCTTTTTATGCTTTCAATAAAAAACTTGAGTTCAAAGTTTTTGTTTAAGAAAAGGAGGTGCATAGGACATAAGAAATTTAACATCTGTGGCATTTACCACTGCTGCAGCAATCCAGATCTAAGTCTCCCTTGGAATTAGCACACCCTCAGCATGATCTGTATTTGAACACAGAGCAACGATGATTGTTGTGATTTACATCTGACAGCTGGGATTGTTCCCCAAGGAGTTCAGTCTGGAGTCAGTGTCTCTAAAGGATTGATGACCACTAGAGCCATGGCATTATTAAATTTAAAGAGGAAAAAAGCCAATGTTTTACAAGTGACCATTTAATTTGGAAAGAAAGCAGCATTGAAACTCTCGCCCCCTCTTCATCATGTAATTGCACTTTAGACAAAACGTTGGTTCCAGTTGCCTTATAAAGTTCCAACAAAAATAGTGTCCAGCCAGCCCAGGATATTTCTGTCAGCCTTTAAAAGCTCATTCAGCTCCATTGTAGGATTAAGTATGTTTTTGTGAACAACAGGGAAGTCTTGAAATAGCTAAGGACTTAAAAATCAATTTAATCCTTCATTAAAACACAGCCTCCTCACCTTTTTCTGACAAGCATAGAATGTCAGACAACAATTGACTACATGTGATTGAACCAAGTATTTTTCTCATTAACTTTTAAATTTTGTCCATAAACCAAATGTCTATTGTGTGGAACAACAGGATTTTCTAATCATGCTTATTTTTACATTTATGAAGCAGCTTTGGCTTTGCTAAAGTCAGATTGTGAAACTAGAGAGGCAAATCCCAATTTAGCATTTCCATAGCTCCTCTCTAGTCAGAGATATATCATAGATATAAACCAGATAATGATCTGCTGAAACATGAGGAGAGAAGAATAAAACAAGGTGCTGTTAGTTTTGTCTTTGCCTATTTTTCTTTTAAAATACTACAGCACCAAACTCCTACACACAGAGGGATTGCTCATTAAAATGATGCACAACAAATGAATGATACATAAACATAAAAGCAAGAAGGGTTATTCAGTAAAGACCTCTGACTTTCTAAACTCACATTTTACAAACTCACATGAATTCACATGAAATGAATGCTTTCCTGTATTTTTCAAAGTATCTATTGCATTTTGCTATTTTTAGAGGAAGAAAACACTAAAAGTAGGGCACTAAACACACCACCAAATAAAACCCACTGTGGGCAAATTGTGTTTAAAAAGCCATGAAAAAGCAAAGGTGTATCATCAATAGTTGACTGAAATAGTTGGCTGGAACCATGAGTATGTCCATAGCTATGGCCATGACTCTTGTCAGCAGAAGCTGGTGAAGACAAGAGTCAAGTGATGCACTAGATTTCACTGTGGACACAAATGTGTGCCTGTTTGTTTAGTGTGATACTGTTCCTGAAGAACCTGCCTGGGAAATTGCTAGTCCCATCTCCCTAGTGTAAGGGAAGGGGCAAAAGAAAAGTAGAAAGCATATCTGAGTCTTTGGATTTAATAAGATTAGACTATGTGGTTTGGGAACAAGCTTCTTACTTCATTAGCTCTGATAGCTCCAGTAACAGATATTTCCAGGTGATCTGAGGAAGAAAAGGAACAATGAAGAATAAAAGAAAAGCCCAATGATATGCAAGGAAACAACTGTGGCCTTAGAAATCATTGACCTTGAGCTGAAAAATCCAAATCTAAAAGTTCAGAAACCACCTGAAAAATCTTGGTTTAGAGTAAATAAAAAAAAAAAAAAATGGTAATTTAAGATGGGATGCATCTTGTCTGACTGCAGCTGCCTAAAATTTAGGCAGGCTTAATTTCTGATCTAGGCTATAACACACTGAGAGATAAGCAATTTCAGAGTCATTAACTTACAAAATTATAGACATGGTTTAGGATAGAATGATTTTCTTTTGAATGCATTTACCTCTCATGGGTGCCTTTTAGAGAATCATAAACATCAGTCAACACTTCCATCCAGAGAGGGATTTTGTGTTACACACCCAAAAAGATTTCCAGAGATTCAAGCAAGTTCTCACAGTGTCACAATAATTTATACAGTGGAATAATGTCAAAACTGAGAATTGTTCTTACCAGGTGAATCTAAGTACACACAGAGAAACTAGAATAAAGGAAATTAAGTTTTGTAGTAGCAATAACAGACCTCAAAAACTCTCCGAGTACATTGACTGTTCTGATCATGCGAGTCATCAAGTCTCAACGTTTTTTTAGCCTATAAACAGACATAGCTGGTATTATTTTGACAATTTCTAGCGAGGCTGTAATGTGGTTATACGTACTGATAGTTGTTTGAAACCGAAATCTTTTCCTTAGAAATGAAATTTGGAAAGAAGTTAATTTTATTTAAATTGTTTTAGAGAACTCCAATGCAAATTACATCTAATTAAATTAAAACAAAAAATGTAATCTGCTTGATCATGCAATTTCTTCAAATTTAGACTCCTATTATCATTGTTTTCCAAAAAATAACAATCTAAATTGTTCAGGAATGAAAATGTCCACTTACATTCAAGCTCTATGTAATTTTTATAACTTCCATAAAAGTATCATTTGGTAATTTGCAGAAGAAAGAATCATTAAAGCTTTTTGAAACATCCAAGTTTCTACATGTTGGCAAAACAGCTGGCAGTCAGTTGATTTTGCATAATTAAATACAATATGTCAGGGGCATGTGCAGCTTTTACTTGCTGTTGGGGTGATAGAGGAGGTTTTCTTCAAAAAGGCAGTTGATCCAACATCAAATGTTTCAAGGTCAGTTAAAGACACTGAAATAAAATCCTTATAGATGATGTAGAGCTTTCAATGGTAATGAACAGTATTGAATAGCTATGAAATGGAGGTACCTTTGTATATGGGCAAAAGGAAGTTTAGTACAGGTAATTGCTCAGATTGAAGGGCTTGATGTGTTCTTTAGTGTATATACCAGTCTGATTTTTATATTTTCATTCTGAATTCCCAATATTAATGGAAGAAAAATAACAGTGATTTTTGTATTGGACACGATTTCAAAGCTTGCACCGACACGCCCACACAAAAACACGGGGATGTCTCAAAAGCTGTGAGCAGTAGTGAAAGGCCATGTAAAGAAAGGTTTTATGTCATTGCTGAGTGTCATGAAAGACTTCTCTCCTCCAGTAAGACATCCTGCAAGTGGGGAAACTCTCCTGTGAAATGTGATGCACAAAGGGCTTTCAGCCAGCAGAGCCATGATAAAACCCTCCTGCCCGCAGAGACTGAGCCCTGCTCCCTGCACCTGTGTGGTGCCAGAACCACCAGTCGGGGTCAGCCAGGAGTAGATGAAGGGGGGATTGAAAATACTGATGGGAAGAACAGGAACCCTTGTGAGCTGAGCTGGAGTATCTTGGTGGATGGAAAAATAGGGGTGAAACATTCTCCCTTCTGAACTGAAGAGGGGAATCAGAGGGAAATGGGCTGGAGAACTGAAACACATCACTGTGAAACAAGGGAGATAATTTAGCTTTTTGGCTATATCTAAAGCATTTCAAGCCATTTTAATTTCTCAAAAGGGAAATGAAATAAATCTGTTATTAAATTTATATGAGAACCTAACAAGCTAGCAGAACACCCCCCAGTGATTTACATGAGATGCTCTTATTATCCATGGATCACTGACATGATAGAGCATAATGACATCTGAAAGAGTACTTGGAGACCACTGTTTATTGTCAATGAGCAGTTAAGAAGCCCTTAGCTTTTTGGAGCCTCAGTTTATTGTGTCAGTCTGTGGAGAAATAGACACTAAAGGCAGCAATATCTTCATATGATGAAGCCAACTGGCATCCTAACAGCATGCCTGCTCATATTGTACTTGGAAGGGCTTTTTATTCATGACCAGCTCTGTGTGAAATAATCCTATTTTTCATTATATTGCTGTGTGTCCATCTCTTGGAATATTAATATTTGAGTTTGAATTCAATCAGCTCTGCATGTAGAACAGCTAAGTTTTTAATTCACAAAAATTTCACATATTTTACATAACTGCAGTGCAAGCACCTAACTGTTAATGACCACTTTTTTGAGCCTCAAAATGACTGGGAATAATCCAGCATTTTAAATTGCCATGTTCTCTAGAATTAGGTTCTTTTAATGTCCCTAATTGGTAAGGGGAGGTGCTAGCCTCGCTTGCCAGCTTGTTAGATTTGCAAGAAACCATCTTCAGGCTTTGGTGATGTTGCCCCTCATAGTGCTAAAACCTCTTTGAAATTATCTGCAAAGCCTTTTCACTGTCATTCTTCTAATCCTTTCCTGGAAATTTTCCTTTGCCATAAGACCAGAAAATTTGCCTTAAATCAGGCGAGAGGTGTGATATTATCAAGTGCATGATACATTCACTGCCTTGTGCTGTGGGATATAGTGCTTCCTGACTGTGGTTGTTAAGCAATATCACAGTATATCATCACAATAATAAAGCCTGTCTCACTGAAAGGGCTGCTGATTCAAACATCTGTGTCACCTGGACATTGTGAAATCCTGCCTTCACAATCCTGGCTGAAGATGTCAGACGTGCCTTCAGTGGTCGTTCCCTTCCAGCCAGCAAAACAGACGCGGTGCACTGTTTATTTTCACCCATGTTCTTTCAGAGCCTTAAGTAACAAAAGACAGCATCTTAAATGATTGTTATTCCCTGCAGCTCCCGAATCAAAGCCTTTGGGAGTAAATTCTTTCCATTGATTTAGGTGGTCTGAGATAAACCCTGATATCTGGGGATTGTAGAGCTATTATGCCTGTAGGATATATTCCTGGAAATCATTCTCATTCTGTTATTAGTAACTGGTTTCATAGCAGTACATTACATACAACTGCCTTGTACACCTTAATTTGTGTGATAATCATTACTGGATTATGTCAAAGGACAGTTATGAAACATTTAAATAATACAAGTAAGGTGCTTCCTATGGTCAAAAAAAAAGATCCAGGGACTAAAATACTTCAAAGCGATTGACAGAATCAGTCAGAACACAGAACGTCCTGTAAAAATAGATGAAAAAAATCAGATCCATCATAAATAGGACTTTTGGGGTTTTTTGTGGGATAATTAAACAGCAATGACTTCCTGTCAAGAAGATATAATCTATTTCTATTCAACCAATGAAACTGTGATTCTGCATGCATTACTCATGTTTGTCCACTTTTATTATTAGGGCATGGCATCGGGAGCCAAGGTGCAAAAAAGAGTAGCACAGTTCTCCCAATTCCGGGCCAGACTAGAAAATTCCTTATTGTTTGATTTCTCTAGTGAATTTTATCTCTCAATTCCCATCCACAGAATTTAATATTTGGACAAATTTTTGTACATAAGTGAAAAAAAACCACATGTAAGTTTGTTCAGTTTTCATGTCCCACTTCCATGAAGGTTTGTTGTTTGTTGTTGTTTTTGTTGTTGTTGTTGTGGTTGTTGTTGTTGTTGTGGTTGTTGTTATTGTTGTTTGGGGGTTTTTAATGCAATCAAATAATTTGAACAAATTGCAAGATGCAAAGAGACTTAATAGTGTCTATTTAAAACAGCATTTCCTCCCAATTTTGTATTACAAGATGCAATATTATTCAATCCCTTCATTTTCACTGATAACAAAAAATGTGCCATGATACTACCATATATTGAGATGAAATTCAGCCTTTTTCAAGACAGATTTTGTAGTACAGGTAGTGATGGCAAGGATCCCTTTCTTCTTTCTCTAAACCCTTCACGTGTTTTCTCAGGCAATCTCAGTGAAATCTTTTCCCTTGAAGGATCACGAACTGGAGATTTCAACATGTAATGGAAGCTGTACGGTGACTTTGCTTTTTGTTGTGATGCATACATTCTCCCTCCTTCATCTACCTTCCGAATGACACCTGCTGGACAAAGACATTGGACTGTACACAAAGAGTAATGCCAAGCATCGAAGTGCAGCCCTAAGACTGGTTACAGAGGGTGATAAAAAGAAGACAAGCATGGCTTCATGATAATGTGGCATTATTGCCACCAAATTATTTGTGTAATGACATTGACACTCAGAGATTAAACCCCTGGCGGGATATTGGTGTACTTCAGTTACATTCTGGATGGTGATGCTGGTGGTGTCGAAGGATGGAAGGATGGGTCATTCTTCAAATGTCCTGTACTACAGTAATTCCTATGGCCCTAAGTCATTCGATGTCCTAATGAATTACCTATTTATGGTAGGAAGAAACACAGCCATGCACACAAAAATGTTACAAATGTTAAAATGCTAAAATGTTACAGACACTAAAACCACCTCATGGGCATCACTTTAAAAAGTTTGTTGGAGCCTAACTTGTGGCCTTTTGCTGAGTTTCTATCAAATTTACTCAAACATTTCTTTAAAATACCTGTGACTATCTGTAAAAATATACACAATACACTGAGTTGACAGCATCACCAATTAATAAACTGACACTTTTCTCTGTAAAATCTTATTTTTGATCTATGATAATGTCCCCAAAATATAACTATTGGAGTAGAAATAATTAATTCCACATAACTGCAGTACACTTTGCTTTTCTAACCTATTAGGAAGTGAAAGAACCAGTAGGAAGTATGATCTATGCCAGGAAGCTATCTACTTTTTTTTACTTCTCTTTTTATTAAGAGAAGAAAATAAAAGAAAAGGGTAATAAGTTAAAATCTTTACACTTCTTTTCCTCCAGTGCTCTTTGTCCCATGTTTATGGATGATTGAACTCTAATCTTATTTACTTGAGCACTATGGAGATTAAAAAAATATCTAATAGAGATTATATAGAGATCAGATATCTAGGTGCAAAGTCATTGGGACTTTCAGCTGCGAAACTGGTGCAAATATTACATGGGGTAAAGTGATAAGTTAACTCGGCATTCTCAGAATTGAGTACTTAGGCTTCACAAGAGCATCTGCTGACTACCATAATTTTGTTTACTGAGTGCCATCAAATAAAGTTGTTTTGTTGAAGCATTGACAATTCTCATCATTTGCATTAAACCCTACTCCATCTTAACACACATTCAAGGTGTTCAACACTATCTCCTCCATATTCATATACTGTCCAAATAATAGTGAGGAACAGATATGTCAAGAAAACCAACAGTCATTGTTTACATCAAAGGGCAAGCAGCTATACCATTCTAAACTTTAGCCTATTAGGCTGAGAGAGCTGTAAGGTCCTGCTTGTTGCTTCTAGTGCCCATTTGCCAATAGGCTTTAACCAGTATGATCCTTTGGAAATGCTTCCTCATCACTAAAGAGACAAGTATGTGCTAGTCTGGCGAAGCACACCATGCATTCCTCAATTAACAGAATGTGGATCACCATATTCCTGATACTTTTTCATTCCTGCTACTACCGCAGTTTCCCTTTACCTCAGTTAACCCTGGGGAAAAGGCTATCAGGGATAGGAAAGCGGTGATGTTTTCCTTCTATATTTGGCTGTTCTGCAAATAAAGGTACTGGACAGGCATAGCAAAAATTGTGCTTGAAGAGAGGGCAATTACAGCATTTTGCATTCATATGTTTAAGGCTTCTGGGTACCATCTCAGAAAAATATCAGCTGCTCAAAAGTTCAGTTAATTTTTGCTTTGGGCAACAGCTCATAATTATTTTTGGAGCCTGAACGCTTTACACTTGGCCAGTTCAGCTGAATTTCTTTCAGGCACTCTTTATTGAGGAATGCATGACCACTCTATTGCAAACCAGAGCATTAGCATATGCTGTTGACTGTTATCACTTAATGTCTGCAGAATAATACCCAGGAGAATAAGAATTTCCTTTGTACACATTCTTAGAAGTGCCAAGGTCTTTACAATTCTGCTATTAAAGGACAGAAACAACAGAACAGTTCACCGGCTCCATTTTAAACTTTATTAATTTCCTTTAAAAATTTCTAAAGTAACCAAAGTAGAGACACAACTGAATCCCATGAAGCCCTGAAGTGGTTATTTGCAAGACAGTGAAACAGATACTCTTTTTAATTGCCTTATGACATGGTAGTTTTACTTTTTGCACTGACCCACACACTTTCTGAATGTATCTGCTATTTCCAGTTGCTTCAGAACTTGTCCTTGAACCACCGATGATTGGCACGAGGAGATTGTTTTTCTCACTGGAGGCACCTAATCTTTCAGTTTTCTGTGCTGTGCTTTCTGAGACTATCTAATTTATTTGTTGTGTAAGTTTCATGAAGTATTGCAACTCTCTGGAACCTTTGAAATTGCAATATCTACTGCACATTTTGGGGTCAAATCTGCTTCTGTCAAACACTGCTTTTGCTCACTAACCATTTTCTTAATGCATCATTTAAACTCCCTCCAAACTGGAAAAGCTCATTTAATTGCTTTAATCCTGTCACATATTCAGCAAACGTTTCATCTTCTTGATTCTACCTCTAAAAGGAGAAATGCTTTGCAATCATAAGTGGCTTTGAGGAAAGGTAATTTTACAGAACTTCCACAGCCTCAGCAAATGTTTTGTCTTTTGCTTTAATAGCATCTATAATGCTGTGCTACAGGATATAGTTTTGGTGACCATTACACTCAGCAAAACAGCCAACTTTTATATTGAGATCATAAAACAGTGTCAATGTCTTCCAGCATAGGTAGCAAAATCCTTCATCAAAATATCAGGTAAATTCTCTTGTTCAAAATAACTCTAAAGTATCTTCTCTCCTACACTCCAAAGAATAAAGTTATTCTTAGCACAAGTGTTGCAGGCATCTGACTTAACAATGCCCACCTGGAGAAGCACTTGCTGTTTCACTGTATTCTGCAGAGTGGTTCCGTTCTTGTTGCTGACTGGACTTTGACTTCCAGGACACCAAAAACAAGATAAATAAAAATTATGATCTAGAAAAGTGATGTATTGCTGCTCTGAAAGACTTCTAAAGCTGCTGTATGGGCAGACATGGAAAGCTACTCCATGAGGTAATAACTCAGTTCCAACCACTCCATGCATGGCTCAGTCTTTAGTTACTTGTTCACATCCAATATTAACCACAGAATTTAGTTTATTTAGTGTTCAGGACAAGGCAAATCTGGTGATGAACCCGGACTTTGGACTAACGGATGGGGTAGGATATTATCTGTTACTCTTTTTGTGTGTATCCAGCATGAGGTTCAGGGCCTGCCATGCAGATGCTCATAAGCACCACTGCAGTGTGGGATGTTGTGCTCACACAATACTACACACCACTGAGTAACTTTTCCAGTCTGGTTCACAAAACCAAATCAGTGATGGGCATTCACACTGAAGTACTGGGAAGGCTTCAGTTTGAGGGCCTGAAATATATCAGCTTAGAGTTTTTATTGAAGGTTTGGCTGACATTTCATTTACAGTACCTTTGCTATATACACAATCACTTAACATGGATTTTAGACAACATTCAGGGCAGGATTCAGCATCTCATTGAGTAAGGCAGCTACCTTTAGTCAACTGCTTGAACTAGGTGTTAAAGTTCCCCTTACAACTGAAGAGTATTTGCCCAACAGCATAGTATGATTTATGTATATCTGTATGGTTAGGCAATTAAGCTGACTTCTGGATATCTACTTTAAAGTGAGGCAAATAACTCTCTGCATTCCATCAACTGTATTCAGCAAATCTCCAGTGACTATGGTGAGACATTCAATACACTTACCCTCAGAAAATTATGGTTTGGTGTCTTAACCTGTGAGCTGAATCCATTTGTGGCCACATGTCCTCATGCAGCAATTCAGCTATTTCTGTGCCTATTCTCTGCCTAGCTTTTCTATGCTCTATCTTTAAAATTAGGGTAATGCCTCTCCTTTACTTCTGAGGACCATTGTGAAAATGAAGAATGGTAATGCTATAGGGAAGCTCATTGTGTCAGAGTACAAGGAGGAATTTAATAATGACCTCTTCAGCACAGGTTTTAATATGTATGGGGAATGACACAATGCAACAAGTAATAAAACGATTTTCTTCATATGAGTTTAATAAAGCAGAGACAGTATCAAAAAAGAAGCATATGATGAGATAGTTAATGATTTGGTCACAGTTCATGAATACAGAGACAGACGGTGCAGGCAACCTTCACTGTGGCATATCTTAAGTCTGAATCTTGCTTTTTCATCCTTAGTAACATTTTAAATGTAATTTTTAACATATTTTATGTGCAGAACATTTATGGCTACATAAAACTTCCTTTACTGTCAAGTTTCCTCCTCACAAACACCTATGCCAGTAGGTTTTCGTAAGGTTTTTATTCCTTAATCTACTACCAAGATCAACAAACTGAAAATTAGGTTATATCTGCCCTTTTTTTAACAATATTGATTTGGTCTGAAAAAAACATCAAGTTCCTCATCTCCTATTACTGCTTGACACGAGCATCAAAATTAGGCTGAAAGACCAGTGCAGGCATTATTAGCTGTTTTTTTCTTTCTGTCTTTAGCCTGCCACAAAACTATTGATAATAACAGGAGCCACATCCTACAGGACTGAGAAATTTTAGAATATAACCCACATTATTTTTCAATAGGAAATAGAGTGATAATTGTCTTGGATTCTTGAGATAATGTCTTGGTTTTTTAACTAAAGGAATGCTGGGGAATTGTAATACAAATATTGTCATTTACTTGAAGATAAATCAGAAACTATTTAGAGGCATACATAAAATCAATGATTACCCACTTGGATAAATTTGGATACGAGGAGTGAAAGAAGCAATTAAAAAAAAGCGGTGAAATTGCACTTTTTTTCCCCCTCAGCTTCAATAAAATAAGGAAGAAGGGATTAAGGTAGAGAAAAAAATAAAAATGTCTAAATGTTTCCTGCTGACATGAAGATCAGACATGAAAGTAACTAGTATTTCATCAGGCATTAAGAATCATCTGAAAGATTTTCAAAGAGATTTAGAATATATTCTAGATGAAATGACTCGGACTTGAAGGTGGGTCTTGATGGCATCCAGATCTGGGAATGTAGCTGATGGTTTTGCCTGAGGTTCCTTTGGTAGTTTGTAGGGCTTAAGGAATTTTGCCATCTGTTCTATATAAGACCATTTGTGGTCGATGATTTTGCTATTTTTTACCAGTTACCTGTGTCCTGCCTTAAAATGGGCACATATTTTTGAAGAATATGCAATGTAATATTATGCCAGATACATTTTAGAAGGCTTTACAGATTGATGTGCACACCTGCTTTTTCCTCCTGACTACTTAGAGAGTTAAAATTTCTTATTCTGTTTCCTAAATCTCTTCTGTCATTTGTTTCAAGATGTTTGCTACATGCCTACTGTCTTCTGAATACTGTAAAAGAACTAAAAAAACTGAAAATAGAGAAAATATCCCCAGCAACTGAGCAATTACTTAAGCACCATATAACACTGCAAGCTGCGCGCAATGCTAAAGTGAAAAAAAAAAATAAAGAAATATGCTTTCATTTGCAAAATGAAATATTTCAATCTCTGTGTAATTTATATAATGAATATATTTTGTATATTTGAACATGATATTTTCTGAGGTTTCTCTGTCAGGAAATTTTACTGAAAGTCAATAGACCCATGAAGGTCCCAAAAACACCATGTTTCTTCAGTACCTAAAAACCTTAAAGTGGATAAAATAGTGTCTATGCAGGATATGCAGTTCTTGTCACCAGAAAGTAATCTCTTCTCTAAATGCCCATTAACCAACTAGAATCTTCAATCAAACTTCCAACCCAATTGCATGTGTATAGATGGGATTTAGTTTACAATATCTCCTGAATTTACACTGAAAGAAACTTTACAGGGTGGGGAAATTTCACTGGGGATTTGACTGGTTTATTTCCTTTACCCCTTTCAGCCTCTCTTTACTACTATTTGTCCATAACTATTCATAGGTGCTATTTTCCTAGAGAGGTCTGTAACAATGTGGTTTTAGTAAACTGAGAACAATAAATGAAATAAATATGGCTTAAAATGACTATAATAAATAATCGTAAGGACCGAAGACCTTTTCTTTTAAAACTGAATCTTGGAAGTTATATTTCACAGTGTTTGCTGTGGACATCATGAGCTAATGAAAAAAAATGGAACTCAGTCTTCAAAATCTGAAGATTTAAAATCCAATCTAATCCAAATTTTGTAGGTCAGGCCTGTCTGTACATTATATAAAGAGGAACTAATGATATGAACTGACTAATGCTAGGTGTTGTTTATACCAGATTGCTTCTGTCTAAATCTGTAGAATTTTTGGCAGAAATATTGTCTACATTGTTTCTTGATCCACTAATTACATACACAAAACATCATGTGATGTCACATGGAAGGATCCAAAAACCACTGAACTTTGAAGAGGCAGAAAAATTCTTATTTGAGGGCTTTATAGAATGGAAAGCATGAACAGGCTCCAAGGCTCCAATTATGGGGGGTTTCTGTAATCAGAATCCAAAAACTAGAGTCCAGTCTTGCTCTGAGATTCAAAGATTGTGCCAGATCTTATGTGAGGAGGTGGCAGTGTCAAGCACAGAAACAAGTACAAGAAACACAGCTGAACACTTTGAGGAAGGCAGGCTGGCTGCAGAAAGATATTAAAATGTTCCATAACAACCAGTGCAGTTGCAGCACAACCCTGACAGAAGGTTGGGTTGATTTTTATAAGGTATGTTGATGAATACAGATGGTAAGTAATAATAGAAATAATAATAATTATAAGTCCTCCTGTGGGATGTTTAGGCTCTTTCTGCAGTCACAGAGCCCTTACCTTGAGTGCAGTAAAAGAATTGGTTGGTTGATTGGCAAAAGAATTCTTTAGCTACTTATGTTCAGGGACTTTCCTATAACAGAAAGTCATCAGAGCTGGATTCAGTCAAGGCTGCAGCCTCTGAGCTACCCAATCATCAAGTGCTGGGTCATGAAGTGATAGTCTGAACCTGGCTGCACAGATAGTTTTTTTATATAAAATAAAGTAGTCTGGATACTCAGTACAACCGGACAGTTCAGCAGAAACCAGCCTGGACCCAGGGCAAACAGGAGTCTCAACAATCACTTCTCAGGTGCCATAAAGTGCATGGAGCAGACATTCTGTTCCTTAGGGTGTATGACCTCTGAGATGAAGCAGCTGAGGCTTTCCTCCTGATAAGCAAGCCTGCCTCTAGTCATTTCATTCTAGGACAAAGAGGTGCCCTTCTCTTGTATATGATAATCTCATGGTCAGAGCACTTCAAGACCCAGGTCTGGATACAGCCTGAGAGGGGAATTAGATACCCTGCTTAGCTGAGGAGTGTTTTAAAAAACAATGGATTGCCTAACTCAGGCTATCGATTGCTCTCTGACTCTCTTGGTTGTGTTCTTCTTCTACAGTACTGAATATGATTCAAAATTCAGTATGCAGAGAGAAAATGCAGAAGGAACCCAAATCTGTAGTGCGGGGATTAGAACAGTCTTCTGCAAGTGGGATTCCATATGTCCAGTATTGCTATGGTTTTTTCAATTGGGAATTTGTAGGCGGGTTTTTTTTTTTTCATTATTCAAGTTGTTGTTTTCAAAATTAAATTACTTTTAATACAATGGACTCATCCTTTGAAGCATATACCTAGTTAGTGTCCCTACATGTATGTCAGCAAATTGTCCTACAGGAACACAAGCCTGTACCTTGCAAGAAGCGGTTGTGGGTTCAAACAAATACAACCATGAGCTCAGATGTACATTGTGCCTACATAAAGGTTGACCAGAACCTGGAATGGGATCCAGACTTCCTAGATACATTCCACTGACTAGTCTTTTAACACTGTGGACATTTTCCTCCAGACTTTGTTTTCTCCTCACAACTTGCTTGGCTTTTAAGGCCTTTGTTCTGAATTTAATCATGAAGCAAACTAAAATGCCAGGATCAGTTCGAGCAATGATTTTCAGTTGTATTAGTCCGCCCACTCTGCTGTTCAATCTGGGCACTTTCCAAATTTATCCACACAGAGAAGTGGTGTTTGAGCTAAGCTTGGAATACCGAAGAAAAACTGGGGAAAAAAATTTCTTCAAGTATAACGAGCACCAGAAAGAATTTACTGGTATAGAAAACACCAATCTCCACTCTGCTTCCATGGTGTGAGATGGCTAAAAGATCAATTTTTTACTTTTCTTTCCTATACATGCATGTATTGATGTATTTGGGGTTTTTATGCTAAAGTGCTATGGTGTCTAAATAAGATGCCATGACAAATGTGCTAATTTTGGGAAAACAAAGTAGATACTTTGCTTAGATTTATAGGAAAGAGGAGTGTATGAGAAAAGGACGTCTTACTTTACAAAACCAAAATGCAACTAAGAAACAGGACAATAAAAGGAACTGTGAGCTTCAGAAGTTTTAAAAAGTAAGAGGGAAAGGTCTGAATGTTACTCATCAACTGAATCACAAGTTAGGGTTTGTCCCATTCCATATAGATTTTAAAACCTCACAGGGGAATAATTTATATCTCAGAAAAAATACTTTCTTTGTGGAAAAACACTAGTCATTATGATAGATTCCATGTAGTTTAAAAAGGTCTTTTGGATACCCCTTAACAATTTTGTTAAAGTAATTAATTTCCTTAAAAATACCATAAATTTTCCTGTGGCTGGAAATCCTAGCTGACTTTATGACAGCATGGGTTACAATGTATGAGTCTTGATATTGAATGTGCAACTCCAAGCTGCAAGACTGTATTAAAATTTTGATTGTTTCAGTACGTTTCAGACTGATCTTGCAGTATCAAAATTAGCATATTTATTTACTTATTGTTTGGTTGATCCTTCCGTCCAGGGTGAAGCTCATTGAATGTTTTGTGGGCCATAGCATAGATCAGCCACAAATGAGTGACAGATTCTTTGGAACCGGAACAAGAAAAACTCATTAGTGAAGTCTTAATATCTACTGAGAGAACCCTGTTAGGAAATCTCTCTGAAACAGTTTGCTCACTGTTGACGTTATTAATCATAACAGTATTCCTGAGGAATTGAGGGTTATGTATTTCATTGTCTTCAGTTTTATTATTGCTAGCCAGTTTTGTGTTCCTAATGTCACTTTAATCTGCTTTTTACTGGTAGTTGGATGACTAATAGGTACAGCACTTTGAAAAACGTCTTCTGCACATGCAGAGCTCATCAGAATTTCAACATTTCTTATAGATGGCATTCTGAAAGCTAGATCTATTTCCTCAGGAAAGTTAGAGGGATCAAATATTCTGAATAATTTTCTTAAAATGCCAAAACAATACAACTTTTTCATGACAAATATAAAGCCTATAACTGTTTCACAATACTCACAGACTTAATCTACTAGCTCAGTTGTAGCAAGATCCAAAATAATTCCTATTTCCAATTACCAGCTGTACAGTTTTCTTAAGAGACTGTTATATCTCTTCATTTGGTAAATATTAACATGCTAAAGAGCCAGGGGCTTTTGTGAGGCTTGAAGAGGACAAGCAGTAAAGGCAGATCATCATTAATCTCCTGGGTTACTTGCAGTTAAGTCTGTATTTTTGGTGAATTTTGCTGAAACATGGGAATTTATTTTGAAACATCTATTCAACAAGTGAATGGACTGTACACTAGATGGGAATTTATAAAAGCAGACAGAGGCATTCCTCATGAGAAAGAAATTGAAATGTTTGACTTCCAAATAATTTATCTGTGAAGTTCCTTGCTCTAAGAAAGAACTGAAGACCGGGATTTAGGGGATTTAGTGTCTTTATTTCTATAGCTGGATTTATAGCCTGAGACACCCAAGTTTAATGTCTCTTCTGATTTAAGAAAAGCAGCATTGGGAAAAAATGGCTTCCATGTCTCAGATAAATAGCCTAAATATGGGTTACTACCTATTATTTCTGGCTACTATCTATTTTCTATTATTAGTCTTGTATTAGAGCCAGTTCAAGCCGTTTTTCACCAGTGACTGAAATTCAGAGAATGTAACGCCGAAATTGCTGTGTTCTCAATAACAGTTCCAAACTCAATGAATTTGGAAAATTTTAGGCAAACTATATTCTCAGACCTCCTCTTACCCCAGAACAACTGACCATGTCTTACAATGTCTTACTGTCTCCTTGAAGTTTAGCTATTGCAAAGATTTTAGCAGCAGAATTGTGACTGGTGTGCATGGATCTCTGCCTCGATACTGTTATGCATATTTATGAGTTTCATTAATTATACCTAGTTATATCTTTTCCTATTTTTAAGAAGTATCCTCAGTTAAACAAAAAACCTCTCATTTAGCTCAAGGAGCTGACCTAAATTAATCACAACCTCGCTGCAAAGTCATGAACTATTCAATTTTAGAATATTTCTGTGGCTCTCATAACCATATGAAAAACAATAACATTCATGGTCAGTTATGTGACTGATCAGTAATGAGCCAGTGATATGACTGTAGTTTATTATGGGAAACAGAGTTTCTGTTCCTTTGTTCCTTTCACTAAAGCCTGGATTTATTAAACCAGTTGAATATATTGTCACTTTTGGAGTATCTAAAACTGTACTATAGAACTGAGTGGTTTACTCCTAACTGAGGTAAATTTAAGTTAATTATTTACAGGAATTAAAATTTACTAGCATAAACTATTCCAAGTTTGTATATCATAATTTTATAGGAATCTTTCAGGAGCAAAAAAACATAACACCCATGAATTTCTTCATATGTTAAAAAGCTACATAACTGAGTAATTCTAGTGCCACCTCTTTCTTTTGGCTTTCATCCTGCATAGGTTCTACTGGCAACTGAGAAATGTTGCAGCTTAAAGATATGCATTTATTCTATTTCCTTTAACAAAGAAAATACTAACCATGTTTACTACAAATCATGAAGTTAAACCAAACTGCGTAACAATAACACACTTCTCTGCAAAGGATATGGAAGTAGGGCTCTTTGAAAGCTGGAAAAACATTGGCAATCAAAAGCTACACGAAAGTAATCTTATTTTTATTACATACAAGGAACGTTTTCCCAGGAGTGCTGATGCCTGCCAGAAAATAAATAAGAAACTAGGATAAAAGAAAGAAGCAAAGATTACTTGAGTTAAGGTGTTCGGCCAGGCTTTCCTTAGCTACGCACACCCAGGAGGAGCTGGGGTTCCTCTGTGCTCAGCTACAATTGATGGAAATGGCTGCCAAAAGACTTTATTACAACCTACACCATTGCTGTTTAGGCAGCTGCAAGATCTCCACTTCTGCTGCATCGTTCCATATTCACATTTCTAAGCCTGGCTATAACTCTGAAAGCCCGCACCCATTGCTTCGTAAAGAGATACAACCCGAGGGCAGTACTTCAGTCATTAACCCTGAGGTAAGATCAGAGTAAGAGTAAAAGAAAGAAAACAAATAAACAAAAAAGGACCCTTGTTCAAAATAATAATAATTCTCAAACTCACAAAAACATAAAAGAAAAGGACACAGGTGAGTTTGGTATTGAAAGATTTTTGAAAGAACTAAAACCTCTCTACCAAGAAGCCATGGAAACGGAACTTTAGAAGTTACCAGTCCGACTTTGGAAGAAGTCAGGGAGCTCCTAGAGAGGAAGAAAGCCACTATGAATAAGGTAAAGCAAGACCTGTATTCAGTTTGCTAAACAAGACAAGAAGCTATCACCATGTGAAATATCTCTCAGCAGGGCTGTAGATAGGCCAAGAACTAACCCTGGCTACAAGACTGTTTCCCTGCTCTGATGTAGACTGGTCCTAGGGCTAACAGCAAGTCAGGAGCTGTAGCATGTTGTCAGCCTTTAGGGCTGAAAAAGGGCTGCTGAGACACAGCAGTGCGGCTGTTCCCCCTGCACAGATGCTCACCATGCACCCTGCTGACTGAAACTGCTGCCTCAAGCCATGAATTCCTCGGGAAATTGCATGGGGTGGCTTATCCTTGCAACGTCCCCATGCTGCCTCACTCCATGCAGATGCAAGTCCTGCCTGCCCTGCTGCTCTTTGGCCATCACCTTATTCCAGACACAGATCAGGAGCTGCAGTGCAGATGGATTTATCTCTAAAGATTATTCATCCCTCAGGAAGAGGCTGACAGCATGAGTCCTTCAGGGAATCACTGGGAAGGAAAGAGTTCAGTCAGGAAGTGCTAGGTACTGATTGGTACCTGATGTCAAATGCCCGCTGCAGCTTTGTGGGCAGGTATGTGGGCAGAGCTCCGATGGGGTTCCTGGTCAGACACAGCCCTGGAATGCCCAGAGGGAGCAGAGTTGTGGCAGAGCTGAGGACCAGCTGGGAATCCAGCCAGAAGGCCTCCGGACCCTGAATTGGTGGTAAAAAGACCAGGTAACAACCTGTCCAGACAGCCAGGATCTGCAGTTAGGTGAAATGAGGCATGTCAGTATTTTTTTGCTTAATATTTCCTGTGGTTCTAGTTGTAAAGCTCACAAAAGCTGCTATTTTCAGGAAGTTTTTCAGGGCACTTTGACTTCTTAAGAATTACAGCAAGAATTGCCTTTTTTTCCCCCATGTAATTCAGTGTGTCTTCTCAACTTACAAAACCACAAAATAATTGGTTCAAGTTCAGTTTGACCCTACAGTCAGTTTGGGGTCAGTTCTTATTTTTATCTATGCTAGTTCTCCCATGCTTAGTTTAAGGATAGCAGTAAATGGTTGAAGTACTTTTCTAATTGCAACTTCATTTCCATCTAAAGTGAAAGACAGACTCTTACTTGGAGATTACCAGACAAGCAGTTAAAGAAAAGATAGATGGTTTCTGCGGTTCCTTAAGGCTTTGCTAAATAAGATTGATTTCAGCCCTTAATCTTTTTTGTTATAAAAAGCTAGTAGATGCTTTTTTACATTAAAAAGGGCCATATTCCCCTCACATTCAAAAAGTAAAAATTGATGTTTCTTCACCTGTTGGATATAATATGCACATTTAAAAAAAAAAACAACCACAATCCAAACCAAAAAAAGACATGAAATCTCTCCTTATTTTATATCATAGACTGAAAAAAGATTTAAAATATGTCTGCTCCTGTTAAGAACTTTATTCAAAACAATTTATATTGCAGGAGGGTTTGGGGATTGTTTGTTTGTTCATTGGTTGGTTGGTTGGCTTGTGCTTTTATTCAGATGTCTTTAGAGTATTTATTTTGTCAATCAGGATATGATTTTTAGTGTTCAAGACTTCTAACCAGAACATATTAGGAACTCACCATCAGTATATAGACATATCTGTTTAGAAAAAGACATTAAGCTTTATTTCTCCATTTCCTTTGTAAATTTTAGTGGGAAGATGTTTGACTACTTAAAAATTCTAGAAAGGTGTTCAGAGCATCTGTGCTTTCTTGAAAGGCAGCCAAAACATCGTCAACACATCTCAGCCACAGTCTCTGTCAGCTTAGACAACAGCACAAGATTCTGTCCAGAGGATGATATGAAGATATTAGTAAATACTGGATTCAAATCTGTTTACAAGGGTTTAGTGACAGAATGCAACAAATAAAGTCAGCAAGCACTTGGAATGATGTGAAATCAGAGACAAGTTCTGGTTCATACTCAGGCTCCATTATTACCCACAAAGGGTCAATTTGCTATGCCCTGTATCCAGTTGGGCACAGCAGTACTGTTAAGATCTTCCTTTTAATGCAGGAACTGGAAAGCCAAAACCTGGAATTGCACACATGATCATTCCTGAAAGGAGAGGAGAGGTAAGAAAGAGGTCAGGGAGTGACAGAGACTCATTTGATTGAATAAAGTCATGGAGATGGGGAAAGAAGGGGAAGAAAGACATTTATTTCTCTATCTAGTTCGTGGACACACAGCTTGCATCTGCTGAGACCTAGGAATAAAATAAGATTAAGAGTAAGGGAAGTTGAAGCCATGTGAGGAAGAAAATTACATGATTTGAAATTATACACCGATCTCTTTAAATTAGCATAAAAGTCAGAGAAAATCTCTGTGATTTTTTCCTTCCTGAGGTTCACCAGGGTGCAGAGACACCAGAGCAAAGAGCAGTGATGCCTGGATATTAGACTGCAGGCATAACTTTTTCATTGCCATCTCTGTCTCCTGAATCACGGAGGATCTTCAGATTGTGCAACACCCAATCAACAGCTAAAATCTTTGTCTTTACCTACCTCTACTTTCTTTCTGCAGTAGGGAAAATATAGATGGTCTCTCATTTTCTGAGTCATTTTGTCAGGCATAAACTTCCTTTAAAAACAACAGGCATATTGGCATGTAAGTGGGTCATCAGATGACCCTTTACAAAGCATGGGATACACGGAGAAAAACACCACAAAACATGCATTTTCTGGTCATTCAATTTTCATGCATGTTTTGGAACAAAAGAAGTACTGTTCTTCAAAAAATATCACATTACTGTTCTTTTTGGGAACATAAATTTCGTTAGAGCGTTTTTGACCAAGAGATAATCAAATAAAAGCATTCTTCTACATTTTGAAGCAAAAAGGCACTTAAATCAAGTAGAGATCTGAGAGAATGTCATTCAGAACAGCTAATTTTCTTGAAGTTTTAGTCAACTGTCTCCCATTAAATATGAATAATAGGAGAGAAAATGAATAAATGACAAATTTGCTAATTTTACAGCCAATGTTTTAACTCTAGTAATGGCAGCTTTAGCCTCCTGTGCTATAACAAAAATTGACACAGATGTATAAAGTCACCCATTGTTGTTGTGATTTAGTGTAGCTGACTAGTTGTTCTCAGCTGTGCAACTGGCATGTCATTTCAGAGCGGTTAAGTTAGTGTATTTATAGGAAAGACTTTCTTTAATGGCCTCTGTGCTAATAAAGAATTATTGGATTTGAACTCTGCTCCACCACACCCACTCCCTTCCTTTGCTAATATATTCCTTCCTCCTTTGACAAGTCTGGTAAGCTTGCCAAAGAAATAAAAGAGAGAAAAAAAGCAGTTTCTTAGGATCTGTATGGTTTGCAGGCGTAAGGATTTTCATTCTGACAAAGGATATATAAATCTTTAGGGAATCTGGTTCTCAGAGCTCTATATATTCAAGGCACAAAGGATGCAAAAAGACACAAGGATGTCTATTTTGCAGTGGAAGAAAATAATTTGGAACACAAAATCTTTGTATCTAGCTTAAAAATGAAGGGACTTAATGTGTTATTTTATTTTTATCTCCCTTTCATTCATTCACAGCTATTTTTCTATCATTATCCCACGAGCTCCTTTGCTCCCTGTAAAGCTTCAATTTTGGCAAAGTAGTCCACTGTGAACCTTCCACTACAAACCTTCATTTACAGCTGTGCAGTATCCTCCCTTTCCACTACACACAGAAGCTGTAGTGGGACTGGTCTGGAAATATCCTTTCCCTTTCCCTGGAAAGTCTCTGAGACACAGCTTGCAGTATAGGAAATGAATGAGTGGCAATAAAAAATAACATAAATTCACACTCTGTCACCTCTTAAAAGAACAAAGTGAGAAGACACCACTTAATTACAGCTTTCATGATCAATGATAAATTCCTACCAGCAGTGTTATAGATAAATCTGGCATGGTGGAAAAGACTTTACAAGAGATTTGCAAGATAACCTCTGATTTTTATCCTGTTTGAAACTGGACACGCTGCATTTCTGCTTTCCACAGTTTGCCAGCTACAGGCCCAAGGAAGAAATCCAACACTTGTGTTGTTCAAAGTCCTCTTCAAAATTATGCTGATTACTTCCATGGAGTTTTTCATAATGGTTGCTGAATCTTAATGGTGAAGTAACTGCACGCATCCAGACTACAAAATTCAATGGGAGCCTTTGATCTTGCATATGTTAGGAAATACCATTTCCTAACTTCTTTCAGCACCACTAGTTTGACTAGCATCAGTCAGACTTAAGATAATACTCACTGGTAATCTCCTGCCTAAGGAAAGAGTAAAACTGACTAACTATCAAAGTAATTACACTTAGAATTGTCTCATAATCATCTCAGACCTTGATAATGCTATGCTGTCACATCTAGGAGGACATTGCACCCCTAGATGTGCTAAGGGACCTTATCATTATGAATTTCAGGCCAAACGAAGAGAGCTCCAGTTACCTCAGCCATTGTTGAAGTCACCATGTAGTGTAGGTTGTCTGACAATCACGTCACAAGTAAAAACTGAACACAAATTCCAGGGGAAAGCAGGCACCAGCAGATAGCATCCGCTTCTAAGTCTTGAGGTTTACCAGAGAACAGCATTTGTCAAAAGAGGAAGAAAATAGACAAGGCACCTGGTAGCCCACCATGGTTTTTATCATGGTCTTCATCATGGTCTTCAGGCAGCTATTCTAGAAAAGAGACTTGCCTTAAGGGAATGTTCTGGGCTTTGCTGTTCTAATCCTGGAAAACAGAGTGATGAATTTTAAATAGAAATAACACATTCTAACCCTAAATAGTTTCTCTCAGCCCTATGACATCAGTTTACTGATGGCATCAATCTCTATATATTTATAGTAAAAAATGACCAAGTTAATGGCAATTTTAAGAAAATTTCATCACATACATCTTTATAAATCAACAAAAATGTTACAAATTATGTCAAAAAACCAAATTCAAGTCTGGTCATGCTGACTGTTGAGTCATACACATAGAAAGAGAGTAAAATATAGCATTGATGCATCACAATTATATGTACCATGAAAAGCCATTTATTTAGTGGGATGACTTTTCATTAATAAGACCCAAGTGGTTGAGCTGTTGTGTTCTCCTGAATTTATAACTCGCATGTAGACATTTTAAAATGAAGACATATCTTAGAACTTTATTTGGAGAAACAAAATCTTCTGTAAGGGAATTGCAAACCAAAAGTGACTCTTCTTTCTCTCCCATGGCTTGGTAGCATCAAAAGTATGGTTTGGTTGCTGGAAGGCTTTGTATCCAGAATGGAAAAATCCCTCAATTTCTCAAAAGTAAACAGAACCAAGAACCTCATGAACTGGTACTTAATTTACCTTTCAGAATCTCCCGTGCCCATTCTGCAATATACACAGGACTGAAAATTATAAATTTCTGTGAAGTGATAGAACTAGTGAAGCTCTTTACTCAGCTGAACATAGAAGTACTTATTGTGACTGTGACAAACATCAAAATACAGTTGCAGCTTCTGTACTGGGAGGTTATAAGCCAACCTGCATGGTCCAGAGGTCTCTGAAGTTAGAGGAAATTGTGTCATTCCACCTTCTGAACTTCAGATTTGGCTAGCAGTGTGTCAAACCCAAATATAGACAGAAGGCAAAAAACCCTAACAAACTTAAACAAATCATGATAACAATGTGAACCTCTATATCTTTCAAACACCTTGTTCAAATTGCTTCAAATTTATAATAAAGACTGACTCGTTGGAAAACATGATATGCAAAAATTCTGAATTGGTTGTAATGGAGTAAGAGGAAAATGTAAATCTGTAAAGAGAGGTTGTTTACTTATACTTATGGAGAGGTTACATTCAACTAACTGCTCTTAGAAAAATTGCCAGAGTTAAAAGCTAATTGACATCCTTAAAATATCTTCAGTATTTGGTTAAACAGCACACTATGGACAATTTATTTTTCCTTTTTCTTTAATTTTTTTTCTAATGTACACTAAAAGTAGTCTTCCATTTAAATATTCTCATTTAAACTGAAGGCATGATCAGTACAATGAAAGTCTTAAACCCTCATTTTTTTCAATGACATAACATATTGTTGACATACTGAAATTGCATTCTGTCCAAGAATACAATGGTCTCAACACAGTTTCAGTGTAAATTTCACACTCTGTATCAGTTGCAATTGAATTTCCTGTTAAGGGACATTAACTCCCTCCTCATTTGTTCCAAATACCCTGTAGTAGGTGTCAAGATAGAAGGACCTTGACCTGTTGGAGTGAGTCCAGAGGAGGCCACCAAGATCATTAGAGGAGATGGAGCACTTCTCCTATGAGGAAAGGCTGGGAGGAGTGGATTTGTTCAGCCTGGAAAAGAGAAGGCATAGGTTAATTGCAATGATTCAGTACCTGAAGGGAGCCTATGAGAAGGATGGAGAGTGCCTTTTAAAAGAGCATGTAATGACAGGACAAGGGGGAATGGCTTCAAACTGAAAGAGAGTAGATTTGTATAAGACATTAGAAAGAAGTTCTTTGCTGTGAAGGTCATGAGGCACTGGAACAGGGTGCCCAGAGAAGCTGTGGATGCCTCATTCCTGGAAGTGTTCAAGGCCAGGCTGGATGGGGCTTTCAAGCACCTGGTTCAGTGGAAGGTGACCCTGCCCATGGCAAGGAGGCTGGAACTAAATGATCTTTAGGGTCCCTTTCAACCAAAACCATTCCATGATTCTATGATTCCACAGTATATTTGAATGTGGCTCATTATTAGGGAAGAGAAGATAAAGAATTTTATAGGTTTTATTTATTCTGGTTTTATTTGAATAAAAAAGATTGTCAGATGTACTTTTTGGTTTTTTGGAAAAATTAGATACATGTTTTAACTAATTTTTTATTTATTTCTGATCCATGTGTCTTAGGTGTCTTTCTCAGCCCAGCATTCTTCGTTTTCTTTTTCCCTGTTATTAACAATCCATGCATTGGTCAATAATTTATAATAAATTGTTAGCAAATGCCTATGCAAATATATCCTTTGGATATATTTACACTTTGGATATACACTTTGGATTTGAAGAGATGCTAAAGGTCATCATGTTTCAGTCCCTGTGCTGTGGGCAGGGACATTTTCCACTAGACCAGGTTGCTCAGAGCCCCATCCAGCCCAGCTTTGATCACCTCCAGGGATGTGGCATTCACCACTTCTCTGGGCAACCGGTTCCAGTACCTCACCATCCTCACAGTAAAGAATTTCTTCCTTATATCTAATCTAACCTGACCCTGTTTCGGTTTAAAACCATTCTCCCTTGTCCTATCACTACAAGCCCTTGTAGAAAGTCCCTTACCATCTTTCTTGTAGGCTCCCTTACTGCAAGGCTGCTTTATGGTGATCCTGGAGCCTTTTATTCTTCAGATTGAACAACCCTATCAGCTTTTCCTAGTAGGGGAAGGGCCTCACCCCTCTAATCATCACTGTGACCCACTCTGGACTCACTCCAACTGGAGAATATCCTTCCTGTGCCAGGGACCCAAGAGCTGGATGCAGCTCTCCAACTGGGTCTCACCAGAGCAGAGGGGCAGAACCCTCTCCGGCCCTGCTCCTCACACCGCTTTTCATGCACCCCAGGACACGTTTGGCTTTCTGGGCTCCAGGCACACACTGCTAGATCATGTCCGGCCTCTCATTCACCAGCACCCCAAGGCCTTCCTCAGCAGGGCTGCTCCTGATCTCTTCATCCACCAGCCTCTATTGGCACCAGGCATTGCCCCAACCCAGATGCAGCACCTTGCACTTGGCCTGTTAAATCTCTTCAGGTTCCCATTTTCTCTTCCAGTTTGGCAGTGTACAAAATCAGAAAATGTTTGAAAGATTAGAGAAGACTCTGGAAGTATCTACCCCATACTTCAGGGAGGGCTCTGCCAGGCAACTGAAGTGTGCTCCTAGACTGGGAGCATTATCTCCCTGTGTCTCTGAACACCCAATTATGAAATGTCTTTTTTTATCTTATATATCAGAGCTAGCTGGGAAAAAAGAAAAGAAATTTCAGAGAATTATTTCTCAGACCAAAGCCCAAAATTTTACAGGCAAGAACTGAAACTTCCTCTATATCTTTAGATATACGGTAATATTGTCATTATTAAAAGTTTCACTGCTGGTAAAAACTGAAAGTAGAAAGAGCAACCAGCATTTGTCAAGGTTCCCTGCTGGATCCCCCCTCCTCAGTTCTGGCAAAAACATGCCAAACCTGAGACCTTTGGACAATAATTTTTAGATTTCATCAATCCATTTTGTCCATATATTTCTGGTTAAAGCTTTCAGAGCTCCAAATCAGAACTCAGTGAAGATTGGAAATTGTCATCAGTCCTAGAAACATTTTTGGAGGGAACAAGAAGTATTTAACTACTGAAAATTTCCATGGGGTTGTTACATTAAAGCAAGAAATTCATTGCATATATCTACAGATATATTAATTGTGCATGACTACATTACAAAATTATAACAACTCTGGATATGGAAAATGGGACTAAAGAAGAATTTGCACTTGCAACCTTCCCTAGCGAAAATATACTCACATCACCATCGAAGATTTTTCCCACTGTTATTTACTTAGAGTGCAAGACCATATTTCTCTATTAAAGTTGAACTACTAATTATGTCTTAGTTGAGTCTACGCATTGTAATCCAAACACTGAACATGTCAAATAGTACATTGGAAGACAAATGTAATGACAAAGAAGCAACTTTTGAATATGTCTGGCACTGACCACATTTTTTACCCTTGTTTTATTTATTATTTTATTATTTTTCAAACTCTGAAAGAAATGTCATTTTAAGGCTAGAGACTATTCAATTAAAGCTTTATTTTTTTTAATAAGAATGTTGAGTAATTTGCTATGAATTTGAAACAAATGCAGAAACAGAGATTGTTCAATTAAGAAAATTATAGATGCTATTAAGATCTAAATTATTATATACTCTATTTAAAAGTCAACAATACAGAAAATAATACAGAGGGAAAAAAGTACCTCTTAAAACACTGGAATAAAGAAAGCAAGTAAGCTCATATTTGAATGTAAAAATATGTTCATGGAATATTGGACTGCTTTATATTGGAAATTCAGCGCAGATGAAACTGACGGTAGTTCTGCAATGGCAATGAAATCATGGCTGGTAATCACCAGTGGGAATTTTCTCCTGCTGGCTGGAATCCCAGAGCTCAACAGAAGAATGAAACAAGCAAGTCCAGCATTTGGAATTACATTGGAATAGTGGTCTATTTGAAAACTGTCTGGAGTCTGACCTGCTAATTAAATCCTATTTTAAGAATTTAAAAGGATGATGGGACCTCTGTGGGTGTGATGTCTGCTACTCTATAATATTCATGTTAAAGCAGCAAAAAGGAAATGCTGTACTAGAGAAAGGCAGAATATGCTGCTTACTGATTCCCTTCTGCCTTCACCATAGAAATGAAACTTATCTGAGTGAAACAGGTTATGAAAAAATCCCCCACACCCAGTTGATTTTATATATAGCTCTTACTTGAGATCTCATCAAAGAGAAGAAAAGCCTATTTGATATTCAGCTACCTCTTCAAAATATGTTTTCGCATCAGTAAAGCACAATATACTTGGAGATGGTCACATTTCACTTCTTAATGGACCTGATCTGGCATAACACTTGGGACCATTCCAGAATAAATTATTTAGGGCAGTATTTTCAGGAATAATTCTTGAGTCCTTCAGCAGATTACTAAAATAAAACAATAAGAACAAAAAAGCCTAAAAAAAAAAATTCACCTTTTTTATATTAGTTGAAGACATATGAGTTTTTTTGTTTTGTTTTAAGTTTGATTTTCCAAAGTAGTCCATGAAATCCATTAATTTTAAAATCCTCTTATGGTACATTCTAATATTAATTCTGCTAATTCATTTTTTTTCCTTTAAGACCTTAATCCTGTTTCAATGGACACAGATCTCACCTACACGACAGGTTAATTTGCAATATATTTCTTGTTGAATTCTAGAGAATATTTATTTAATTAACTAAGATTAGACATGCAAGTGAGTTGAAACCCATAAAACAATTCTTATTGGATTCCAGTGTAACAAAGTTGGTTTTTTTTTCATGCCAAATTAATTATACGAGTTTAACCACCTTCAAGTGAATTATCTGAATGTGAGTAATTATATACTTTTCACATGTAGAAAGACTTAGACATCTACTGCAATTTATCATAATACCCCTTTAACACTTAGGAGAGCTGAATATTTAGAGTAGTAATGTGTCACTATACGATTGCCAAGATAATTTGTGCTGTGTACAGCACTCAATAACTGCAAATCCTAATTCACTTATTTTCTATTTGTCCTTGTCTCCTGAAGAATCATTTGGTTCCTAAATTGTCCCAGTGACTTTCAAAAGTAGTCTTAAAAATAGGAAAATTTATGGCTGTTTTATACCAAATAAATTCCTAACATGCATGGCTGCTGGAAATACAGGGACTGAGAAAATGATCCGCTCTGTATATTGCCAAAACCTAATATTCATGGGGAACTGAACATCTTCAAATCCTCAAAGAGCAAATTCTAAAATGAAAACATTTGCTCTTCAAATAGCAGCATTTTGGAGGGTATGGAAAGGACATTCTGGTTTGCAACTCGGGTACATTTCGGATGGTTCATATTAACTGCCTCATTGAAAAGATGAAAGGGTATCACCAGTGTAAACAAAACCTGTGTGAAACAAACAACCGATTCATATTAAGGGAGCTATAAGTAATCGAACGCGCAATGGAACATGCTGTGAAAATGATAAGATTTGCATACTTTTCTGAGAACTTCGAATTAACCCACAATGGCTCTCCTGATTACATTATAACACTTCAGCAGCAACACTGGATATATTATCATTTTTACAGCAAAGGAGACTTCAAATCTGTTGTTACTTGTGTAATATTAATTAATCTAAAAGACAGCCCTTTCCAAGCTGGAACTAAAAGACTTCAGAGGGAGGTGACATCAACTGGTAGAGAGCACAAATCACTGGCTTGGAAGAGCTCTGTCAATGGCTACCTGAGATGGTAATACGTGTCTCCAGTGTTGGATTGTGCATGTGTGTCTGTATGTGCATACTTACATACATATTTACTCTAAGTTTAAGGGTGTACTTATGCTTGCTAATGTTTAAGGTGTAAGGATTTAAAAGGAGAAAACCAGGCTGTAAAATACCTTCATTAGGGCATAAAATTGATTAAATACATTACAATAATAGCAAAAATATACATCAGGTGCAATTTAATATAACATTTCTTGTTCTTTTGGAAAATTTCATTCTTTCTGAGCAAGATTAAATACTGTGAACTGTGGCACAATATTCTCAATAATGATAAAAGCATAAAAGTACAAAGACTGACTGATATGATGAATGATGTCTGACTGAAAAAGTCAGGGATCCTGTGAAAAATTATGCAACTGAAGCTGATGGCAGGGTTAAAAAGCACTGGCTGAGTGATGAGCACCATGTAAAGGGACTCATGTTTCCAAGCCTGAGCCACTTTTGAGCAACAGAAGTGATGAATGCACATAGGAGTTAAGGAGGTAAGGAATTAAAGATGCAGCAACAATTCCAATATTTTCACATCATAAATTTGTCTATTTCTTGGCTTTGTCCTTCTAAGACTTTCCAGTTAATGCTGGATTTTCTTTCTTTCTTGTTATTGTCCTGTAAACCCAAAGTTAGAACGTGGATACTTTGAGAAGTGGTTGCGATAAAAGGAACTTCTGTCATGCAGGCCAAGTATGTGATATGTTGCTATTCCTGTGCTCATAGGTTCAGTCCTGGACCAAAACTGGAATTTTCCTTTTTTTAAATTTCCATTGTAAGATGTTAATATCATAGGATTTTGGAGCAATTTATCTTGGGAAGGACCTCTGCTGGTCTAACCACTTCCCAAGGCAAAACTCCAGCTTCAAAGTTAGATCAGGTTTTTCCATCTCTCGTGTTGTCTGGTTTTTAATATCCCTACAAATGGAGATGCCATGACCTCTGTGAACAAGCCTTTTGACCACGGTCTTGGTGAAAGAAACATTTAAGTATCCAATCAGAATTTTCATTGCTCCAGCTTGTGTCTATTTTCTCTTATCCTAAGTGTTTCTGAGGTGAGCCTAACAGACTCCTCTTCAGGCTGAATTATTCCAGCCCTTCCAGCCTCTTTCAAGTCCAATATTCCAAGTCCTTAATGACCTTCATGGCTTCTTACTGAATTTATTCCTGTTTGTCCATGACCCTCTTGCACTGTGGAAGGATAAATTCCCTGTAGTTGATGCTTTGCCCAATGCAGCCCAGGATGCTGCAAGGCTGCTTTTCTGGCTGATACTCAACTTTGTGTCCGCAAGGAACTCCAGGTCCTCTTATTCACAGGAACATGAAGCCTTAACTAATACCCTTTCACAATATTTGAGGAAAGGAGGTAATTTTATACATGTCAGATACAACAACAGAAGTGATATTCTAGGGCTATCAAGAGCATTCCATTGTGCAAGGAGGAAATTCTAAGAAACATTTAAGTCTGCTAAATTTTTATTTCCAGCTTGCTGAGGGACAAACAATGTAGCTTTTCTATTCTTATTTACAGTTGTCAAAAATTAATTTCAAATACATAATTGTGAATTTGCAGATTTTAATATTTTCTTTCCCTGTTGTGCAATACAATACCAAATATTATAAAATTAATTGACATATTTATAATGTAGAAACATCACAGAAGTTCACAGCAAGTGAAAAATTTAACATAGCAATATTTCTTAGGTAGTGAGCTATGCACTTGCTGTGTAGCAATATAAAAGCAGGGAAAAGGAGTGTTCTTCCAAGGGAATGAAAGGAAGTGGCTTGCACCAATTTACACTGCTAATGAATGACCAGTCTTCCTCCCTCCACCCATGACTGAGTATCAAAACCAGAAGCACAGAGGAAACAGTGTACCTGTAAGAGGCTTAATGTAGAAGAAATAGATGTGGATAACTTTCATATATTAAAGAGATATAATTAAAAATGTTACGGAGCAAGTACATTGAAAAGCTATGTTCCTATAATATTCCTCTGGGGAGTGGTTTTATAAATCCTCATAAAGCTTTCAAGTCCCCTGTTGTTATTTTCAAATTAGAGTATCTCTGTCAGTAATATGCTAAGACATTAAGGAAAAATCCAATAAATGTTTCATAAAACTATGCAAATTAACAACTAGACTTAATCTGCCAGGATCTATGAAATTTTGTGTAGTAGCTGTACTTACAATTAAGTTTAATGTAAGAGGCCAGCTCTGCAGAAGAGCAACTGAAACTCATCAACTGTATGACAAACCTAACACTTAGACTGGTTACAGATGGAATGATAACATTATAAGGTATGAAAAAGGAATAAAGCTATACTATCCTCACATTGCTGATAAAGTTCTAGGGAGAGAAGTTAATGGTACAGAGGACTTGACCGTCTCCTGTGCTGGCAAAAATGCCAACAGCACATTTCTGGAACATGCATTGATGAAAACTCTTTCACCTACTTAATAATAAAGGAACAGAAAAATATTTGGAGAACAGTTATGAACATCACATCCTTTAGTCCACGCATTTGGTCTCACTTTCCAAAATGAAGTATTCTTTATCCTGCTTGCTGTAATTACAAGAGTAAAACTGTGATCTCAGTCTCACAGGTGTATCTGTCATGAGCTCTCCTGAAATATGTTGATCTTACATTTGAAGATTTGGCTCTTTATCCAGAACTCTGTGTTCTCTGTTGCAGAAACACAAACTACTGCAGATATTTCTTGCACTCTGGGTCTTTATCTTCCTTGCAGACTCATGGACAAACATACATTTTCCATATGCACATAAAAACAGAGGTCCCTTCAGAGAACTAGCAACTGACATTAAAACAGCAATTAAAGCACACTCTCAGAAAGACATGAAATACAGGCTACATGGAAAGCTTTACTTAAAGCCCAGAAAATTTCACTGGATTCGAAGATTATTTGCTAATTATGAGATCTGAAGATCTGGACCATTATAAATCTAAATTTATACCCTGATGAACGTTGCTTTTACATATTGTTCTTTGTTGATAAGTTGTTAGAATGCATAATAACGTCAACCGATTTTCTCAGTCATACTGACAGCAGGATGTGTCAATTTCTTTACTCCCTTATTATAGAATATCCTGAGCTGGAAGGCACCCACAAGGATCATTGAGTCCAACTCCTGGCCCTGCACAGGACCTACCCAGAATCCCATCATGTGCCCAAAAGCATTGTCCAAATGTTTCTTGAAGGCTTGGGGCCATGACCACTTCCCCGGGGAGCCTGTTCCACTGCCCAACCACCATCTGCATGGAGAGCCTTTTCCTAATATCCAACCTAAACCTCCCCTGACCCAGCTTCAGGCCATTTCCTCAGGTCACTGGTCACCAAAGAGAAGTCAGTGTCTGGCCCTCTTCTTCCCCTCATGAGGAAGCTGTAACTGCAATGAGGTCTCCCCTCAGTCTCCTCTTCTCCAAGCCGAACAGACTGAGTGACCTCAGCTGCTCCTCACACAGCTTCCCCTCAAGGTCCATCACCATCCTTGTAGACATCCTTTGGATGCTTTCTAATAGCTTTATATCCTTCTTACATTGTGGCACTCAAAACTGTCCCCAGGACTCGTGGTGAGGCTGCCCCAGTGCAGAGCAGGGTGGAACAATCCTCTCCCTTGCCCAGCTGGCAATGCTGTGCCTGATGCCCCCCAGGACAGGGATGTCCCTCCTGACTGCCAGGGCACTGCTGGCTCAAGTTCAACTTTCCAATGACCAGGACCCCCAGGTCCCTTTTCGTGGTGTTGCCCTCCAGCCCCTTGTTTCCCAGTCTGTGAGTACGTACAGGATACGATAGGATTGCCTATCCCAGGTGCAGAATCTGGCTGATCCGGCTCATCTGACAGCCACTGAGCTATTATGGTTCCTATGTCAGTCTTGTACTGACAGAATTTTGGTCTGTAATCAAACAGGTTTCACAACTGAACTGCAGTAAACTTAACTACATGTTTGAAAATTAGATAATTTTATTTCTGAAAAAGAATAGCGAACACCACCAAGTATGAGTTTGAGGATTCCTCAGGTAGTTTTCCCCCATCAGTGAATCCTATCCCCCAATATCTTAGTTCCTGAGTTTCTCCAGGCTCTAAACTCCAATTCAGTGACACTATAGCAAGTCTGCCTCTCTCTCTGCAGAACACCTCCAACACTGTTCTAACATATTCTGTCTTTTTATTGTCTGCAAATGCTCTCACACCAAGCCCAACATTCCCGCAACACTCTGAGCAGGAAAAAGAAAGTAAATAAGTGCAAGTCTGTATGGATGCTTAATGACTCAGGACAAGAAAATGACACAGAAAAAGTGTGAAGTGCAGCTATTTCCCATATCTAGTCCTTTAAATGAGTGGGCAACCAGTAGGAAAACCAATATTAAGTCATGAAATCACCGTCTTTCATGCTGTTGATGGAGCAACAGTATTTACCAGCAGTTACATGGAACACATTTTACAAATTCTTTGGAATCAATTTTCAGTCTTTTAGGCCTCAATAATGCCAGTGTTTCTCTGAGTGTTGCAAGCTAGCATTCATAAACAGTCACTAAGATCCTAAATTCTGATGTATATGATCATTTTATCTGATATTATAATAATTCTTAAAAAGAAGGATTTCTAAATGTGAAAAAGTATTTCCCACACATCACTTATTACCGCCTATGAAGTGTTTTTTAGAAAAGATTCATTACATGTGTTCATGCTACGGGTATTCACTGGAAAAGTTTCAAATATCTAAGCATAGAAATCAGGAAACTAAAACACAGCCATAGGTGGTTATGCACACAAACCAATGATCAAATATTTGAACAAAGGTCTATTAAAACAAAAAATGCATAACAGGTCTGAACTACTCCACATTGATGATCACAATGTTACACAAGAGAAAACAGCCCTAAAAGAAGATCCACTATGGATGTCCATATAATTCCTCTATATAACATCCCTAGAATATATTTTGTTCCTTTTTAAATAAAATGAAACAAAGAAAAACATGGACTAATTTCTGAGCCTGGGATTACGTTCTAAACTTTCAAGGGTGTTGATATTCTAGACCAAGTTTTTGACCCCCTATTAATAGCAATCACAAAACACTCCAGTGTCATAGGATGGGTCACTGTTATAACTTACATTTATATACCTTAAATGAATCCTACAAGACACAAACTTCTTCTCCATTGAATAATTCAGCTCATTGTCTTGACTGTCCATGAATTTCTCAGATAGGCAATTCATGTTGCTGATCACAAGTGACATTAATACAGCAGCTGTCATGTAATGCATTTAAACTTGCCTTTTACTGTACAATGCAAATGTGTTTTCTCTGAGCATTCTGAGTGCAACTTAACAGCCAGGCAGCAAATGGGATAATTGGTTAAAGAGATTCACAGTGCACTATTAGTATTTTTATTACTGCTGTAATTTTATTGTGTATTTGACTTATGAGGGAGAGGAAAAATGAAAAGGCGTTCTGTATCTTTTCAGTTCCATGAAACTGCTTTGCAACCAGAAATTAAAGTGCTGACTACGATGCTATAATGAACCTTAGGAATAATCACAAATATTTTTCCTGATTTTGTATTTGTATCAGTCTCAGCAACAGGAGAAATATTGCAAGAGTGTGATTTTTACCAGCACTTAGAGCTGTATTAGGAGTCGACACCATTATAAATGTTGTCATTAAAGCCTTATTTGGATAAGGAAAAAGAAAATCTTATAGAACTAAAAAAGAATACTAACTGAAGAAACTTAACTTTGAATATAGAAAGTTTCTATGGCAAGTTGCCTAGTTGAAACTGTAAGTTCGCATTCTCCTTCACAATTCTTATAGCATCTTTCTGCAATTTCCTTTACTGTGGCATTCTGTGTGGCATATTGTATGTTCTAAGAGATAACTGTCAGTCAGATCCAAGTTTTTTAGCCAGACATAGTGTCTACAGAAAACAATGGAGTCTGCCAGAGCAAACGGAAAATGGAGGATCAGGCATGCTGAGAGAAACATCAGAGGAGTGCAAACAGTGATGGAGAATTGAACATTGAGAAGATGCAAATTATTCACTTATTTTCCTCATGCATTTTTGTATTCTGACCTTTTTCAACTGCTTTAGAAACAACCACAAATTTAGAATGTCTATGAAACACCAGCTATTTACATCTCCTTCCTAGCCCTTTGACAGGGTTAAGAGACTGCATTTTTGTAGCGATCTAAATAGAGGAACATTGAAATTAAGTACAATATTGAAACTCACTAATCAGATAAAAAACCAGAAATAAACAATCTCATGTCACTAGAAAAATATTAAAATTTGTTATTAGGTTGATTGAACTTTTTTTGTGAGTCAACAACAGTCTGAATCAGTCTGTGAAAGGAGACATTGTCTCAGGAAGGTTAGTCAGATCCAGACTGGGCAACTATAGCCTAATAAATCTCAGGGTGGTGACTGGAATTCCAAATGCGCTCTTGGTGGCAGGGAGAAAGATGAAAAACAGTCCTGGTCAAATGAGCAGCTTGTGATAGCAGACAGCAAGCCACACATGACTTTAGAGGGTTAGCAAGAATGAGTCAGTATTGTTCGTTTCCAGATCTTGAAAGGGATGCAATGGAGAACCAGAACTTTTAGAGCTAGCAAAAACCCCACAACTGATTTCTACTGATATTTCATTTTTGTTGCCTTTTCTACTAAATAAAAAAAGTGTTTTCTGTACCTTTGGACAATGTTGATCTCTAGCAGCCTTCTCTTTCAGACTCTGTAAGAAAAGCAGTTAAATTATTTTTCTCAGCCTGGGAATAGCTTGCTGGAAAATCACTGATGACTTAGAAACTATCAGAAATGATCAGGGGAGTGGAAATTTAAGTCTCTGCCTGTGTTACTCACTGCTGTGACTTACCTCACTTCCAAACAGAAGTCACAGATCAAGCCTGAGTGTATTTCACACCAAGAAATAGCTTTCTTTTTGTTTTCCTTAATGTGTTCAGCAAAGATAATGGTTAACTGTGAAGTCATTTTCAAATTCTAGTTTACTAATGTCAATCTGTCTACCTAAAATACCTTCTACACTGTTAATTGGATACATTATTATTCCTTTCTTCCTGCCAAAAACTGTTACAGTTTTGCTTTGTGTTTTTTAGCAGTAATTAGATTTCAGATGACTACCAGTGTTTCAAAATCTGAAACTAGCTTATGTGTTATGTCTGTAAAGTACTTGATAACAAAAGGCTTTATATACATGAATGTTACCGTTCTCAGTAAGGACTACTTGGCATATGCAGAGCTGAATTATTGGTGACTTCAGAGTTCCAGTCTTTGCTTCTCTTGTCCATAAAAAGGTTTCTAAAAGGCTACCCACAGTTGCTAAATGTTATAATTTGTATTTCATATCAAAATTCTTCCACTTAATTGTGCTGTACTAAATATTTTTTTTCCTGAAATGGGGAGTTGAGGATTCTGACATGGACATCTGTGTCAATCACCATCTGTGATTTTGGTTACAAGCCTATATCACCTTCCTAGCTGCACTTATTTTAAAACAGACCTTGCCTGTAAAACATCATGATTTAGAGCTTATCATATAAATATCCAACCTTCTGTTGTGTGCCTTCTTGAAGAGTACTGTTTGTACGTTCACATTTTCAAGCTATGATGAAGTGTGCCCCTTTCCCTTGCTACATTTTCAGGCATCTGCAAAGCCCATATTTAAATGGCTGAGTGAAAAGATTGTAAAACATATTTTGAAATGTAAAAGTTTCCAATAAAGTGCATTTGCCTGCTGTGAACTTTGAATTGAAGGCTCTCTCTCTGTATATTGCATTCACTGCTTGCTTTTATTATCCCAAACCTGTAGTGACTTTGCTTTCCCTTTTGCTCTGCTTGCTCTTATTTGTTTTTGTCATTCCTCTCAAGGGTATCGTGCCCTGGGTAATAATAAAATAAAAGGTTCATTCCTCTTGCAGCATTCTGTACACTGACTGAATTGTTCTAAACTCCAGAGGCTCAGAAAGGCAAACCAATGTGAATGATGATAGGTGAAAAGGTCATTGTTTCATTCTTGTATAAAATAATTTTTGGTGCCCATTTCACTTTTTCACTTTTTTTTCCCTTCCTTTCCTGAAGGCTTTTGTTTTAAGTCTCTTTTTAACTCTCTTTAAATGATTTATGATCTCTTTCACACTTTGTTACCTTTCTCTGCATTGTAAATGCCAGTGTGCCACATCTGAGAGATGGGAAGTTAACATGCCGTGGGGCTTTATTGACGAGTCTGTGTCAGTGCAAAAAGAAAATGTTTTTTGCTGGTAAAGCACTGCATTTGTTATCCAAAATCTCCTGACAGCAGTAATGATAACACATGAATGAGATGAAATACTGTCAAGACCTTTCCAGTGTGCTGGAGCAGAGGACTAGTGAGACAGGGAGAAAATTCCAAGATTTCAGAACGTCGTTTCTTTAGGAAATAAATCATACATCACATACTCAGCATATGTGAGTACATGTATGTCAGTCATACACAGTCACGTTTGCATATAGATGCATATCAGAAGACAGTGTTCTTTTATTCTCCCAGCTGAGAGGCAGCATTCCCTGGTGCCTGTTGAAACCAATTGGGATCTCAGCGCTGCATCTACCTCTCTATCAGTTACTAGCCTGCAGCTGACCTTGAAAAATTCACTTCAGCTCTCCTTTCCCAGTCTCTTGATATGCAAAGTGGAATTATTGATCCACCTCTTTTTGGCAAAATGCATTTGAGAAGCACTAATAAGGTAGAAAAGCTGTGAAATATCATGCACCCATATTTATAGCCCCGAAAGATGCATCATGAAAATGAGAGCTGGCAAAACTTTCTAGATCATTTTTCATGGATGTTTCCTGACTGAGGAAACCTAATAATTCCATGTACCTGAAAGCCAATGAAAAGGCTTCTCCCAAATTCAAAAAGGACCTAATAATTTCTTCATAAAATCTTCATACAATGGTGGCAGGAAAAAGGTATAAATGGAGAAATGAACTATGGGTTACCAGGAAAAGGTTTCAATCCCTTATTCAAATTAGGCATTCATTTCCTGTACACAGAATCTTAGGACAGATGTGAAATACTCTCCTCACTGAATTTCTCTGTGATGGTTACACAGTTAGCAGTGCACACAGTCAGCTTCGTATAGACTCTGGAGTTTCTCTAAACAGAAAGAAGCACTAAGTACATCCTTTTAGTCTGCATTTTCATACAGCTAACATATCCCACTTCCACTGCTGTACTAGCTGCTGGAATCAGCAGAACTTAGGTTTTCTTTCCTAGAATGTACTTTCTCTTATCTCCTTTATGGCACTTCAGTTTATCTAATTTCTGTTGTAGCTCATGAACTTCCATGGCAATAACAATCAATATCTATTTTGCATCATACAGATGAATTTCTAGACCCCCAGATGTTAGAATTACTCTTCGGTTATACCACTTTATGTTATACATAAGCATACATGCCCTCCCCTTTAGGGGTTTTTTGTTCTTTAGGAAAAATGTTACAGACCAGGTTGGTAAAAACTTGCCTTACAATTATTTTGCAATGGAAAAAACGGAGGTTTAGATGAGCTTTCCTCTAGAAAGGAAGGTAGCCCTTCTTTGGGTCAGCTAACCTGTGTGATGGGTGAAAAAATTGACTAGAAATTGATTACATCCTGTTGTAAAAGAACAGAAGTGTGCCTAGAGACCTAGCATTAATTAAGAGCAAGAAGGAAGACAAAATTTGGTCCAGCATAGCCTGAATGATTGATCTGAGTCCATGGCTGCAGCTAGAGAAAGTTTGAGACTTTGAAAGTTTGAGCAGACTGTAAGGTAGATGCCAATATATTCCTCCATCTTAAAACAAGTTCATTCAAGTTAGTCACCTAGATTTGCAGACGGGACATTTGTTTGTTTCCTAATACAAACATCTGATGAATTAAGAGTAAGTAGTTAGAAGACCTGAATACCAAAGAAAATGCAGCAAATTAAATTTTCTAGTAGGTCAAAGTGGTGATAAAATGGTTATGAGAATCCTAGAATGTATGGTATAATAAAAATGTACGTATCTAGAGAAAAACACTCTACGCTGGAATTTTTGAGACATGCATCTTCTTTAGCTCTTTTATTCATACCTTTTGTATTTCATACAAAAGAAAGGGGAGGAAAGGGAAAAAAAAAGAAAATTAACATGCTATAAAGAAAAATATCTCGTCTATGGCTGGGTAGCTGTCAACATTTTACCCAATCTGAGTATCTTTCTACCAGACTGTAGAAGCCAGAATCTCAGCAGACTTGCAGTGCTACCTCTTTGCAACCAGATGAACAAGAATCAAGGCAAGGGATAAATTAGGCCTTTGACATTGAAATATCTCTTTTGCTCCTCTTTCCTATCATGGAACTTTGTGCTTGCTCCCAGCTTGGCTCTCAGAATCCTTGTCTTGTGCATAGACCCTTGCAGGTCTCTGGAGCAGAGCCCGGACATTCCGTAAGGCAAGTAAGGCATTCTCTATTTCAAGTGCTCAGTTTCCAGATGCAGGCAGCCTCCTACCACCAAGTGCTGAAGTAACTCTTAAATACCTAGCAAGAGCAACTGGCTGTACATATTCATGAATTTTACTCTACAGTCATCACATAAGAAAAGAAGGAAGAAAAGGCAGAGGTGAGTGGATAATCAAAGAGTACAATTATTCAGAGGAATACTCACTGGAAATAGGACCTCAGGGCTGTATCACACAATCAGAGAAATGACTTAGGTATTTGTGCAAAGAAATGCACAGGCAAAGTGATTAAAGATGTCTGAAGAAACGTAAGAGATAGGAATTACCTCTTGAAGTGTGTTAAAGACAGAGAATATCCTTTTGCACATTAGGGGACAGACAAAGCCTCTCAGAGTAATCAAGGGAGAACAGGTACGAGATTTCTTAGGAGAAATAAGGATGTGAGCAGAAAAATTGACAAAGAAAGAGATCCTGGGAAACCATGAAGCTTGATCAACTCAGTAGCTCTCCAAGAAAATTTAAAAATAGCAAGCACTGAGGTAGGCATGAATGCAGAAGCTACAGCAAATTTAGCTTATTAAATGTGAGAAGTAGAATATTTGCTGTGACATTTGAGGAATAAATAGATAACTATGGGAGCAGGGACAGTGAAGGAGCAGACCACGTTTAGATCAACACAACTGCTCAACTGCTTGTGAGAAAACAGATCCTGAGTAATTTTGCAGAATAGAAATTAATATATTGCTAAAATTTCATAGGCTTTAAATAGGCTTTAAATAGGCTTTTTATAGTATATTAAAAAAGGCAAGTCTGCAAAATATATATTATTCTTTAGAAATCAATCAAGCTGGTAATTTACCTCTTCCGTAAGCTGAGGAGTCCAGTGAGAATAGATAAAAGATTGACTGTCATGAGATGTGTTCATTTTACAACTAGAAGAAGTAATTTTTTTAGCTTTCAGATGTGAAATAGAAATCATGCTACGGGAATCGTGATGAACTGTAGATTCACTGATGGCAATGAATTCACAGTCCTGAGGAGACTGATTTCTCAAGATTAATTTACTATGGAGACTGAAAAAGCCAAAAATATGAAAGTGAAGACTACCAGGAAAAATTTAAAAAAACAATTGACAGCTAGCAGACAACATAAAAGAGTATAAAAATTAAGAAATCAAGGACTAAAACAAATAGAGAAAAAAACCCCTTTTTTTGAGAGAGTATGTTTTTCTGAGGATATCTGAGAAGTCCAGTTACTGCAGAATTTGTCAAAATCAACAAAGTTTGAAAGAAGAAACTTTTTTTTTTTTTAAATGAAAATAACTGATTAAAAGTCATGATTGTGTCATATGGAGCTACTGTTTTACACGCTAGAATCCACAAAGCAAGACAACAAAGATACCGACTCTACAGATGAGTTCCCTGAGGGAAATACTGCAGGGAAAAAAAAAAAGAGAGAACTGATAATGAAATGGTTAGGATGAGAAATAATAACTTTACAGATGATCTAAGGCAGTTGACTGTGGTTAGGTTTGTGTCAATTGTAAAACTAACAAATGTCAGACTTGATGAAACAAAGTTCAACCAATGAAACACAGATGATCAGTGACAAGTTGGGCAGATTAAAGAGAAAATAATATAAAAGAGAAAGTGTTTTTAAATTATCAGTAAAGAATAGGAGGAAAAGCCTGTTAGGAGTATTCAACTGAAAGAGATAAATTTTATGCATAAAAAATACAACTCGTGAGAAAATATATAGCAAAAAAAATGGGTGAAAACCCACATTCCAGTGTTGCACTAGCACAAATAAACTTCTTGTTGTGGTTTCTGTTTTAATGCAAAGAATTTAAAATACTTTTGCAAGCAGAAACCCTGCTTATATAGAAGGTCGCCATCACTCATAGCATTTTAACCTGAATATTAGAAATGTGCTTGAACATATTTGTAGCTGAGAATAACTGCATGCAAGAATGGGACCCCTCTCTCACCTGAGTTTGGACTGGGTTTTTTTTGTTGTGTGCCAGTGGAGATCTAGCTGATACATAGGCCTAGAAAGCTGTTTAGAACATCAAGTTTACTTGTCAGTAAACCAGAAAGTTCTCTAAAGTTTCTGTTAATTGCATTCACTAGATGTCTGCACCAGATTCCTAGCTTATATTTAAGGGCTGGCGTTTGAGTTCATTTCTGTGAGCTAAACCTAACCTAGAAGATCAGGGCAGTCACTTGCAACCTACTTTGATTGCTCACAGGTAGGTACTTAATGCAGTATCTAATAGTATCTGAGATATCCTATTGTGATGGTGTTTGGGACCTGTGGGAGATCTGTGACATTTAGATGGCAGAAAGGAGCACCTCAAATGTCACTAGCCACCAACATGTGGGCAATTGAATCAAGCCTTCAACATATATTACATTTATCATACACAAAATAAATGAACAACAGACTGGAGAGCAGTCTGAGCTTAAGCAACATTCAGCTGGCCTTGAAAAGGATGCAGAAAAAAAATTCAAAATAGGCTTATGGTTGAAATAACTTCATGTAATGCTATATAGTATATATATTATTTCTTTTTATTATTCTTAAAAAATAAAGCAACAAAATGTCCTTCATGGAACATGTGTCCTTAAGTTGACAATGTTTCTTACATCCTAATGAAAACAACACACTTTTTGACATTTGTAAAAAATGGCAATTACCTGTGGTCAAAACAAAAAAATCAACAAATAGAAAGCCGTGACATATTTTAAATATGTTCAAATCATGCTTAAAATTGGTTCAGCAAATACAGTTAGTGAAGTGAATATCTGTCAGAGAAATAGACCCGGTCAAAATATCCATCACCTGTGAACTGAACCAAAGCATAAGCCCTGTGCTAGACCTGTGCTGAACAAGCACAGCAGCTATTAACTCCTTTTCAGAAACTTCAGCTTCACTTGTCTTTTATGTCCAGTTCTTTGCCTACTGAAGCTAAAGGCAAATTTTACATCTAGCAAGAAAGCTCAGCTATTGTATATTTTTACCATGAACTTGAATTCTCTGTTATTGTCAGTAGAGAAAAAAAAAAACAAAAACAAACAAACAAAAAAACCAAACAACAAATGAAATATGGCCCTGATTAAATTAGTGAAGCTTTTTTTTTTTTTTTGGGTAATTATTTTCAGGAGGTTTTGGGGAGGGGAGGTCTATAAATTGATGATAAAGAAACAAAACTTTTAAAATTCTAGCATAGTCTCACAAAATAATAGTTCAACCAAAATACTGAGGAGAAATCAGAGGTTGGAACAGGAATGCATATTTGTAAATGTTAATCAATCTTTTAATCAATGGTATTAGAATAAGCACTGGAATTATTACAAACAAAAACAAATGACAAGGTGAATTAACTTCATAAAAAGACATAGATAAACACACAAAATATGCCTTCCAGCAGCAATTTGAACACTTAGATGGTTCCAAAAGCAACAAAGATGAAAATCATATAAAAAATGTTCAAGAACATTTTGTGGATTCTTTTTTTTTTTTTGCACATTAATCCATTCAAGTAAATTTTATATCTATGTCATTGCAGAGCAAAGACACTACATTAATTTTGAGAATAATCCAAAAAGCTGTTACCATTTCTGAATTTCCTGTTAATTAAAGTAAAAATAAACCTTTAAATTGAAGGCTGCAATATTAATAGGCAATGCTAAGCTCCAGTCATGTTCACAGTGAAGAAATAGGAAATAAAATGCCACTATCCAATGTTTCATAATTTTTCATACTCATTTGTTTGTGGTTGTTGTTAGCAAGCCTTTCTTTTGAATTTTGTGTTCATGGAAGGCACTCAGTCACAGTGACCTCGGCCTCCCTTTGGTTTATGAACCAGCGTTGTTTCTCAGCTTTGTCAGTTCAAAAGTGCAGGCACTGAAGAGTCAAACTTAGGAGATGAATAGTAGAAAAAAAAAATCTTATTTCCCACACAACTAGAAAATTGACTAACAAGGCTAAATCAAACTTGTGCAGAAAACCCATAAAAGTATGTATCCTTGTAACCAGCTCCCTTTCTTGCATCACTTCATGTGGGATCATGGACACAAACAATTATTTTTGGTAGTAAGCTGCAATTTTTGAGTGTTAGGAATGCATTATTTTCTTTACAAAGTCCTTGTTTTTCAGTGTTGCATATTACTTCAAAATACTGGTTTTAGACTGATAACAAAGGGGTTATTTGCTTTTAGTCAAGAAAAAAGGAGGAATAACTCACCAACAGTGTGGTGTCACTCAGAGAAAGGAATTAAACTACATTAGAGTATGCACCGACAAAAGCAAGGAAATTTGCTCATGATTGTGCACTATAGCACCCTACAGCTCTGTGTTACTTCTCATGCCCTTGGTCTGTGGGGTTTCTAGAAGAAATGTGCACCTGGTAAGATTTTGGTCTCTGTTGTGGTTCAACTCCAGTTGCCAACTAAGTACCATGCAGCCACTCACACTGTACCAGCTACTAGGAAGAAAATTGACTCTACCCCCTTCAAAACCAAGACAATCTCATAAAGAAATTTCAGAACATTAAAACTCTAATTTTTGTCTCTTTGTTTTTCCCAGTGATTTGATCTGCCTCATGCAGACACAGAGCTGAGCAAAATACGCCAGTGGTGCCTGGGCTTCAGCTTTCCCACACAAAAGCTTGTAGCTCTCTTTCGTTAACTGGGCAACCCAGATTTCCATGCCTTTCAGGACATTTTTTTATGGGTATTCTTTCCAGCATCCCTATGTTATTTGGCAGTCTCCTTATCCAGATGTGGTTTTGTCTAACCTGTCTTTGAGATCTGTTTGGTTATATGGGCCAGCTACTACAGCATTCAGGTGATTTACAGCCATGGATGAAATTCACCCTTACTTTGCCCCCAAGAGGAGGGGAGGGAAGCCAGCTCAGCCCTGTTATGCCCATGTTGGATTTCAGAAACTAGACTATGCTCTGCACAGCCAGGCAACAGCCTCAGAAAGGCTTTATTTAGTCCCATCATACCACAGAAAATACGGCAGATACCTGAGTAGTGAATAGGTTTCTTTCACTTCTCATTACCATTTTCAAAGATGTCTCCAAGGAGGAAAAAAGTCCCTTTCCATTAATAAATAAATTCTAGGTGTCAATTCTAATTGTTATCTTCTTGGTTTTTTATTGGGAACTGTCCGGTGTTGTTCTTAATTTATTTCACTAGCCATGCAGAGGAAAGGAGAAAGGATGTTTAGTGTGTAAGCACTCAGGCACCAAGGTGTTGAAGTCTGCTCTACTCACATATGCAGCTGTTACTAGGAAATGTGGTACTTGCTCTCTTAATACACTTTATGCTTATCTAATTCTTTGTCTCTAGGGTCCACTTCTACTTCCAAAGAATTTCTGAAAACCTTACTCCTTGTTTGTCAGTGTGTTTGCTGTGAATTTACTATGAAGCAATGATAGCAAACAGTACAGGAAGTCTATTTCAATACAAGGAATAAAATAGAAAATATAATGATTCTTTTTATATGATGTACATGCAAGAGGGTCTTGTTCAGATATATACTTATAAGTGATGACTATGCACATAAACACCTGTGTGTGCATACAAATATATCTGTGTGCACATGTGCATTTTGTTAGTAACGGCATGAACATGAGTTTGGATGGTGCCAGAGGAAGGTTCGAGAAGGTGGCACAGATAAATTGTAGAAGTGTCACATAATTTCCAGGAGATTTTGGCATGATGTTTAATGCTATTTCATTGTGCTACTTGTCCAGCATAAGAATATTAAAATTCCTAAGTATAGACATACATAGACATTTACAGATGTCTATACATATGCATGCATGTATTCAAAGAATATGTGTCCTTTCATTTCATGTTGAAATTAATTATTACTGAAACTAAATATGTTATAGGATGTATTGATAATGAAATCTAATCATAATGAAAACAGATTTCTTCAATTCTTTGTGATATTATCATTCTAGTCACTCCTCCAGGCAGAAGACAATGCAAATTTATAAGAAATAAACCATTTAACCTATCTCTCTGTGGCTCTGCTCCCCACAAAATCTCTTGGTAGGTGCAAATGCTACTGTTTGGTGGTTTTTACACCTACTTGATGGCAGTGGTGTGCTCCAGAGGAGTCAAATCCTTTGCTGTTCTCATTTCCTACTTTTTGCTCAATGTTTTTTCTCATATCATGTTCAATTGTATATCACAGGTTTTTAGCAGAATAGTGAAATTATTCCCAATAGTTATTCCAAGCCTTGCAGTGACAAAAACAAAAAGTGTTTCTTGATACAGAATAATATAATTGTGTAACAATTCAACTCTCAAACCAGAGGACAAATGAAAGGGGGGAGGCAGAGGGTAGAGAAGCCCAGCAAGTATCTCGCTGTCTGCTCTGTGCAAGGGATGAGATCAAGAAATCATCTTTTTATCTAGTTTCTTCGTAGATAATAGTGCAACTATTTCAATAATGATCTGGAGACTAAATTTTTAAGACTGGGGACACATCTTTTTGGCTGTAGCTCTGCCTCATCCTCCTTGGAGCTGCTGCTGTGATCTCTTCCTCTAAATTTTTTCAGTCAGAACAAATCAGGTGAGTGCCAGCAGCTTAAATAATAGGCAAAACTCCTTAATGTAAAGAACTTCTGTTGGAGGCCTTTTGTCAGGGACCTTTTGTTCCTATGCAGGAGCAGCAGCGGCAGGTGCGCACCTCCCGCGCCTCCCCCGCTCAGGGAATGCAGCTCTCTCACCGCCTGCCCAGTCACTTGGTTTGCCCCTAAAGTCAGACATAAAGGCACCTTCTCTTGTACAAGGCTTCTCACAAAACCAGGGGGTGACCTCAAACCGGATGATCTTACATCTTCAGTGACTCTTTTATTAGTTTCTTTACCTATTGTGAGCTCCTCAGACAGTCCCTCAGTGACTAAGGGAGAAGACAGCTCCAGGTGTTTGCACATAAATTAATATTTCCTGAATTGCAGTATGAGGTTTGTCTAGTTACACTAGGAAAAAAGAACCTTAGAAATCAAGCACTTGAATTATCTTTTATGCCTGATATTTTAATTTAACTCAATCACACAACATTAAGTTTTAAGATGCATTTTGATATTGAAAAAGACATTTTTCCTACCTTAGCTGCATGACCATAGCAACAGCTGATGCCTGACCAAAATGACATCTCATCTGCATATTAAACACAAATTCTGAAAGCATGAATCCTCTTATTTTATTAAATGTCCATAAAATTGGAATGTTTGATGTCTAATTGTTGAAAAAGAGCAATGGCTAAGACACAGTGTATGCAATTATTCTTTTGTGTGTGTGTAGATAGTCAAAACAAAACAAAAATAAACAAAGCAAAAGAAAGCTCCACAAACCCCTAAAATGCAAGCAGATTCTGAATAAAGGGCTTCATGGGTTACTTTTATTCAGGCATTTTCATAATAGTGTATTATGTTTTGTGATTTCTATAAAATTACTTCAAACTGACTTACAGTGGTTGTCCCACATGAGTCAGAAGGCTTCTTTGAGGCATGCATATCGTTGTTTCATTTCATAAAAAAGCAGGCTGATGCAGAAAAAGGTTCATTTTCTTATTTTGAAAGGTCTGATGCTCTGCCTTCACAACTGTTGTGATCTGAAATTCTGTATAATATGCAGAAAAGATCATTTTTTAATTATTGCTCTCACAGAAATGAGAAAGCTCATTGGTCTGATCACTGAGACAAATTTGTCTCTTTAGCATTTTTCATAATGAAGAGACATTAGATTAATGTTCACTTGCATAACATGATTAATGGTATGATCAGAGGTAGCTCATGTTGGAACAGAATGAGTGCAAACCACCTAATCAAACAAAATGATTGGGGGTTTTAATTGTTTATAGCAGTATAAGGTCACACGAAGTCCCTTCTAGTAACTCATCTTTCTCTTCCTGTATTTTAGCTCTCCTTTTCTGTCCCTGAGAATGATGATTAGTTATAATTAAAGGAAAGCAGAGCAGTTAGCTTGACAAGCTCAGGATTTGGGAATTATTATAGTCATTAAAGGACCTTCTGACAACCATATTAAACTTCATCATTCACATACCATCAGGTTTCTCTCTGTCACACACAAAGCAAAGCACATCAAGTACAGCAGTGTCAAGAGAGTGGAGAAAATGTATCACCTGATTCAACTTTACTGAAGTGAGTGGAAATAAACTCTAGATTAGTTTTGTCCTGTGACATCTCAACATTAGAGTGAAACTGCCTGACTTAGAAGGGTTCTTTAAGTTCTTGAACTTAAATGAACAAAAATTTGTTCATTTCTGAAAAATGAACAAAAATATTCCTGAATACATATTCATATATAGATGATTGCATTTGTAACATTTCGTGATTTTTACTTTAAAAACTTGCCAGTGAAAAGAAATTATGGCTAAGGCACAAGAAGTGACCTATTCAGGAACAGTATCTTAACCCTACAAACATGTGGAGAGGCAAAAATTGTCCTTTGTAGTCGAGCTCTGAACCCCTGACCCAGAAGAGCATAATGCAGCATTCTGGCAGATCAGTCACACAGCAGAATGCAACTTCACACAGAGCACAGTGGAGGGCTCCAGCATTTGCCTACCTGCGAGCCACTCACAGCAGTGGTCAAAGGTTACCAGCAAGCTGATTAAAAATGTGCCTGCTAGACATTTTCAATATGTCACAACATGTCATCTTGTGCTATGCATTTCAGAATGAAGTAGCTTTCTCCTTTTAAGACATTGTCATTTGATCTGTCAGTTTGCTTTAGATTGCAGAAGTACCCAATTCCTCTAGATAGCAGCTGTCCAAAATATGGCAATTCTGGAAGCACAGAAAAAAATCCCTATATTTTGTCTACATCCAAGAGTAGTCATTCTGTGAGATTAAAAAATATTTCTGCCTTTTAAAAAAAATTGTTTAATCAAATGTAGTAAGAGTGAACTGCAAACATAAATGATATAATACTTTATTTCTCCTACTATACAGTGGCACACTGCAGACTAAGTACATAATAGAAGGAAAATACAATGTGATTGTGGCTGTTCAGTCTCAGCTGGGGGTGTCAGGCTAGATTTTGTGTCATTTGTCCATTTTATATAAAGCACTTCTTCCAGATCTAGTTTGGGAGTGTGAATTTTGCAGTGTTATGGAGAAAATTCTGCTTTTTTTTGAGCTGCATTTCTCTCCTACAATTTAGTCTCGGATATTTTTGATTTTTTTCTTGCAGTATAGGGTATTATTTTTGCCTTTCTTGCATCCCCTTCTTCAAAGACCTGATCTTAGGAAAACCTTCTAGATAACAGTAGGAATTAGAGTATCTTTCTGGAAGCAGCTATGCCACACTTTTGTTGGATAAAAGAATTCGTTTCAAATTCAGTAGGACCTGAAGCCATCAAAAAGAGAATTAACTTATAGAAGCCTACAAAAAAAAGATTTTAAACAAAATGAATGCTTCCTCTCCACAGGGAAATAGGAGGGAGACACCCACAGACTCATTAACCCATTAACTGATGCCTGACATGAAGATTTATAGCCCTTATTAAGTGTGTTACTTCACTTTCCTTATGCCATGCTGGCAAGAAGTTTTCAGGGCTGAGTTTTTTGCGGGGGAGGGATTTTTGGATTTTGGTTTTTTGTTTGTTTTTTAATGACTTTCCTTCCTAAGTTTACACACATGTAATAGATGTACATACCTACACCAGAACATAGAAGGAATACTGCACAAATCACATACCAGGGATACTTTCAGGAAGGTACTTAAAGGCAGAACTTGGGTGCTCACTGCTTGACTTTCAAAATCCATCTCAGACACCATCTAACTGTTTGTAGTAAATGTTTCCTCTTTTCACAGTGGAGGTGTTTTGGCTGAAGTGGTTAGAGCCAACAGCCTTGATGTAACCATTCATTCCAGATACAAATGAGCACAATGGAATTATTCCTGTAATGGGGTGCAATTCACCAGTACAATTTAGCCAGAAATTAGTTTTGTGTCATTGACATCAGTGTGAAACAGCAGATGACTAATGAAACAAATGACACAAAACTAATGAAAGAATATGGTAAATTAATATGCAGATCTTTCTATTTCTACAACCAGCTAAAATATATCTCTAATGGCTTTCATTTGTGATTATCTACAGCCAGTATGTTTTAAAGAATAATTGATCATATTCAAGTGACTAAGAACTGAACCCCACTACTGCCTACAAAAGTCTGCCTTGCCTCCTACCACTTTGACAAATTGAACATGCCAATAACCAGTTATGCTAATTTTTAGTGGTAATCTACTGTGCTGTTTATTACTGAACTGTCCGATTTCTTTTTATTAATATTCTCACTTCATTTTAAAATGGTAATATTCTCATGTTCTTTGTCTTTTGCCTTATTTATTTCACATGAAGCACATCAAAATGAAACCCTTTAATTGTTTATTTTTTCCCCCTGCTGTGTAATGTTGTGAGATGATATTCAAACACCAATATGATCTTTCTTTGTCCATATTATTCTTGCATTTAAAGGGGTTAGAGGGGTAAAATGGACTGCACAGGGAGTTTTGTTGCATTCAACCTGACAACGAATTAGCAAAATCACATAACAATATCAGTAACACATGAGGCTATGTGTCATAATGTCAGTAAGATATAAGGCTAGTAAATCTTCATAGAGAATGATTTTTACCACCATTTAGACAATAGAATTATCTTATAATGTAGCCGTTCTTCATGTATTACCTTTTATTTTTCAGGCAGTTTTTTCACATTTCCTTGAAAACCTTAGTAGATGTCCTTGGAATCCTAGAATTTAGAGCGTATTAAACTGTCTGACTTGCACTGAATAAATTTCAATGAAACACTTGTGACCTTGAATCGATGAGCTTTGTAAAAGCTTTCTTACGCTGAATTTATACAAGAAATGTTAATGGGAAATGGAGAAACAAAGGGAAATTAATCATGAAAGAAACCTTTTATTTTCACAGCTTTGCAACAAGTACTTTTACATAGACCCTATTCTTAGGGAGAAGGGTTATTTCTCCAAAGAAAGCCCATCTAGAAAGTTATATCTTTTTTTTTTTCTATGAACACTGTATGAATTATTGCAGTTTCTGCCTTTCTTGTGGTATTTCAGTATTTCCCAATCCAATTCGGGCCACAAGAAGGAATTACAGAGTTGTAAAATCAAAACAGAAAGTCAACTGTTTTCTTTTCGACATTATAATAAGGTCTGGGTTTTGGTCAAAAGTTTTCATGGAAGAATTCAAGTTTCTTCCTTCAGTTAATATGGCTCAAATATACTAGGACACAATCCTCAAAAATACCTGAATATTATAATAATTATTCCAGTTCTCTCCTGCCTTGATTTGCAGCACTCTCAGATCCACCAAATACGCCATTGTGATCTCATTGGACTCTTACTTTTTCATAAATCCCTCTTTGTTTCAGAGCTCTTTCTTCTAACCCAGACACTAAGTAATCTAGTTCATGAGATATGTTTAGTAAGATTAGAAATGTGCAATTCTTGGAGGAATGACTTTGCTGGGAAATGCTGACCTCTGCCAACATAATCCAGACAGCCTCATAATGACATGCAGTGTGTTCAATAAATCAAAACTCGCAAACAAAAGTAAGAAAGTATTATGTGCTAGTTTCTAAGTGACACAAGAATATCCTTGGAATGACTTTAAATATTGGTCCAAGCAGGTTTTATGCAAATATCAGATGACATTTTCCACTATTTTTAGAAAATCATGGACTCATAGAATGTTAAGGAGGTGGAATGAACCTTAAAGGTCATCTAGTCCCAATTCCCCCTGCCATGTGTAGTGACACGTCCCACTAGACCAGGTTGCTCAAGGCCTTATCCAACCTGGCCTTCCTGACAAAGAATCCCTCTCTGGCTTCCCAGTAGGTCCCCTTCAGATACTGAAATGTTGCTACAAGGTTTCTCCCAACCCTCTCTTCTCCAGGCTGAACAGCTCCAACTTTCTCTTTGTCTTCATAGGGGAGGTGCTCCAGTCCTCTTACGAACTTCGTGGCCCTCCTCTGGACTTTCTCCAACAGTTCCAAGTCCTTCCTATGTTGGGGGCATCAGAACTGTACTCCATATTCCAGGTGGGGTCTCACCAGAGCAAATCAGTAACGGGACACCACTGGTCACTGGTCTCCAGGTGGACAATGAGCTGTTGACCATGACTCTGCATGCAGTCATACAGCCAGTTCTTTATCCACTGAGTGGTCCATCCATCAAATCCACGTGTCTCCAATTTGGAGACGAGGATGTCGTGCAGGACAGTGTCAAACTCATTGCACAGGTCCACGTAGACATGTCAGTTGCTCTGCCCTTGTCCACCAATGCTGTAACCCCATCAGAAAGGTCACCAAATTTGTCAGGCGTGATTTCCCCTCTGTAAAGCCATGTTGGCTGTTACCAATCACCTCTTTGTTTTCCATGAGCCTTGGCATAGTTTCCAGGAGAATCTGGCACAGAGGTGAGACTGACTTGTCTGTAGTTCCCTGGTCTTCCACTTTCCTCTTTTTAAAAATATTATTTGACAAATGAATTGAGCTTAATTAAAACATTCTGGACCAGAGGTATTTACATGACTTAAACACTACACAGTACCATCTCACCAATCATTGGTGCAGGTGTCACAGAGACAAACAACACATATCATAACTGAGAACAGCAATTTCTAATTTTTTTTCCTTTTTTCTGATTTTTTTCCTATATTCCTTCTTTCCTTGAGTAATAAGGATACCCAGAGAGAAAACATTGATTCTACCCATCCTTCTTCAGTGTGTAACTGACCTTGTAAAAAAATTTTATTTCAATTTATGTCAGTGCAAGTGTAGATCTTATGCATAAAAGTAAAATATAACAGACAAGTGAGAAATATAAGACCTGAACATAGCAAGCTCTGCTTGTTCACCCATTTTTGGATGAAAAATACCATAGAAAAAGCTGCCAGGGTGAGCCAAGAAGCACAATGAGTTGTAGTAAATGTTGAACTGCTACCAGGAGTAAACTCTCAGATTCCTTTAGCTGACCATGAACTGATAAGATGAAAGAATAAAGATCCACTGTCTGAGAAGAAACAGAACACAACATCCACCAGAGTGAACTTTGACTTCTGCAACACCAAGGAACAAGAATGTAACCCCACAGCTACTAATTTTGCACTCTTACTGAAGGTGTACTATCAATAACAGTAATGAAAATAGTGAAAAATGGTTAATTAACTGAAGATTCCTATTAACTTCTTTGTGAAAGAGGGATTGAGAAGACATTCAAGGGAAAACATTCACCGTATATTTGTCACTCTTCACATCGTAAGGCTTTGTTCTCTTCCAGGCATCTGGAATTTCACACGTCCTGATAATTTTCCAAAATATTGGTGCTTCAATATTTTGGGTGCTCTGGGCTTTCTTTTCTGTTCTGTTTGTCTCTAAAGAACGCAGCTGTCTCAAGCAGAAATAGCAAAGCTGCTTCTGAATTGAAAACTCCCTACTCATGTCAGCACAGCACTGCTTATAAATTAATTCATATTCAGGTGTGGATCTTGTTTATGCATTTATAAATTTGTGATTCTTTTTCTACTGAAATAATAATAAAATAAACCAAGCCTGGGAATTCTATGCAGTGTCCTGATTACAAATGAAGCTATTCTGTGTCCTCTGCTACCCCCCAAGTCAGCAGTAAATTTGTATATATTTCAGAAATTAACTGTAATTTCTCAGAAAGAATACATGTAGAGCCCTATTCCTGAAGATACACAAGTGATACAGAACTCCAGTCTCATTCTTAGCTATAAAAGTGATAGTAATGCTTAAGATTCTATCACCTTCCAAGTTAGATCAAGGCCAGACATATTTAGACACCTGCTTGTTTGAGTGTCCAGTGAATCTTTTAAAAAGAATTTAAGCACCTCGTACCCTCATATGATGAATCCAATTCAAGAGAGTTAAGGGCAGACCTTACAAATGACTGCAGAAGGATGTAGCTACTATAATGCTTAGCCTAATTCTTAGATGTTTACAACCATTAATGATTCCAACTTGACACCTCCAATTCCTATTTTTGACCTAAGTTCAAAACACATTGTATTTATATAAAAGTGTAAACGGTATCTTGCGAATACCAAGACTGACATTCATAGATGCTGATATAAAGAGAACTGAAACAACTAAACTAGAAAAGAGATATCATCTAGATTTCCAAATGTTGTTGTTTTAAATGTGAATTTTGCACCAAAACCCCCTCCAACTCTCACATCTAAACTGTCTAAATCACTGTCTAAACATACACTCTCCTTTTGTGAATGTTACAGGATAAGCTTCAGTATTTTTCTAAAATGTATTTCCAGGCAAAGCAGTATCTCACTAAAATATTACTTTGTTTCCTTTCTTCTATCACCTAAAAAATCTGCAAAGATTTTTTTTTTTTTTTAACATCAGGTACAATTACAGCGATAACAGATCCAGGGCTCTGAAAAATTCACATAAATAAACAAACACACAAAAAGCTTTCTATCATATCTTAATAGAAATTGGACCAAATACCACGTTTTTTGATAACTGCACTATGTGCATGAAGTGGATTCATATAACTGATCTCTAAATGCTAACTTTAGGGTAGATATATAGATGGCTGAACAAGTGCTTCACTGGGGGCTTGTTATTGTTGGCTTTTGTTGGTTGTTTTCTTAAGGGAAGTAGTTTAAGTCTGATCACATCAACACATTCCCAACCAAAACTAAGCTTCTGCCTGATGGGATTGTGCTGAGAATGATTACAGTTTATGGATGGGTACTTTCCACTCAGCAAATCACAGATGGGAGAAAGATAGGCTGGAAAAAAAAAATAAAAAGAAAAACCAAACAATAACAACAACAAAAAAACCACATACTTCACACTGACTACCAAAGGATATTCTGTATGGCTTAAATATATCTAAGAATGGGATGAAAATAACAAACATTAATTCTTCCATTAATATTTTAATTGCCTCAGCATCTATCAGAAAACTGTAAAAGTATTAAATAATGCTCAAGAGCACAGAACACGGAGCTGAGCATTACATTTAAAAATCATTTGCAACTGCCCTTCCCCCAGGAGCTAAACTGTATCTCATGAGAAATGCCTTCCAAATGTAATGCTGATTCTTACCTGGAAGGGTGCCACTTACATACTCTGGCATATTTAAGGGCAAAACACATTTCAAAAAGAGATGTTCAGTGCTATCAGAAAAGAGGAGGCTCTGGCAAAGCAATTTGCTACAAATGGGTATGCTGGAAAAGATCTTAAATCAGGAGCTGACAGAGGGAACAAAATATTGGTGCCCAATATTTAGCAAGCAGAGCAAATTACCAGCAAGTCAGGAGTTTGGGGTACTATTCCACTGTTATTGAATAGCTGGGTTAAACACACAGTTTGAACTTCTTTTGCATAACCATTTCTGTAAGGCTTCCGCCAAGGTGACCTTCACGTCAATTAAATGTGATTTTCACAAGGGAACATTTGCATATCCCTTGTCTTTCTATCAGGGCTTCCAGTACTTTTGGACAAATAAACCCACAGTTAGAAGTTCCCTCTCAACTACGAAAATAAGACATAAATAGATTTTTACACCCGAGAAGCTGATGAAGGATTTCCCTAGTGCTGTAGGGTGTTTTGAATAGTAGCACAGAAGGACTGAGTACAGTTAAAGTTCCTGCAAATGTCCCTCGTGTCCAAGCAACAAGTGATGAAAACTGAAACAGTGGTCACTAACAGCAGTTTTGGTAAGATAAGATGGGGCTTTTTCACGATGCAAAACTGACTCATCTTGTACCTTGCCACAATAGCTGTTTCCTGACAGAAGTACAGACAGCTAAGCTATTTTTTTGCATGGTCTGCCCCAGAGACAATTCCTTCTGGAAGGAATTCATCATTCACTCTCCAGTTCTCAGCTGCACTCACGGGCCTGGCTGTAGTACGCAGCAATCAGATCATCTGAAGTGCCATGAGACACAACAGGTTCTTAAAGACACTCAAAGAAGCTTGTCATTTCTACATGGAAACAAGTCAGCCTTGGAGCACTCTTCTGGGAGCTGCCATTTCAGAGTCTGTGCCTTACACTGGAAGTTTGCCTACTCTGAATTCCCCCGGAAAAAGAGCATTCAAGTTCTTCAGAGTGCAGGATGACAATTTAGTGGCGCCATATGGCAATATTATCTGATAGTGATATTTTCCAGGTACAGACACAATTTTCTTAACTTCATTGATTTCAGTAGTTGTGACATATGCAAAAGAGGACAAAATCAGTAGTGGAGTGAACATGGCTGTATGAAATACCTAATCCAATATAAGCAGAGCTCAGCAAAAGGAGATGTCACACATTCTTATTCTAGAACTGCACAATTAAATGCAACAGTATTTTCTTCTGTTACCAGAAGAGATGTGATTTTACATTTCAGTTCAAAACCAGAATACAGCCAAGAGGGTCACTGTACTCCCACTTTCTAATAGAAATTTGAGATTTGTTCTCTTTCCTCTTTTTTGTTCTTTTCATTCATTTTTTTTTCATTCTGAAATAAGATTTTCAAGCAAGAGATGCACACTACTCAAAAAGAGTGTGATAGTGAAAATGTAGTCACTGGATACTGGAAAAGTCTTAATAGTACTAAGAACTCTATGGAAGAGACATAGATGCCTCTATATACACATTTATGGGCAATGTAAGGTGATGTAATGCTGGCTGAGAAGCCATGCTCACAGTGTTCACAATTTAGGAGATTACATAAGTTGTGTTACACTACATTTTCTTGAGTCATTTCTAAGCTTTCAACCTTGTAATCCTTATCAAAAGATATCAAAAATTCTAATGAGGGTAAATAATTGAGATTATTATGGGGAAAAAAACTCCACACCAACACTAAAAGCATAGTTCTTAAGTCCTTCCTTCTCTTAAGCAGAGATTATGTTTTGCTAAACTTTCCACATATATTTTCTCTTTGTGCAATAATAATTTCCTCTTTTTCCTCTAAGTAGCAAATGTTTTCTTGAAATAATACATATTTTGTTATTGCCCTGTCTGCATTTTGTTGCCTTAATTCTTTTTGTCTTATGGCATTTATGTGTAGAAAGTCCATGTTGGCCTTTATTACTGATCAGTTTCTCATGTATAGACTAGGGAATATATTATTCATATTTCTGACAGAAATTCTACAGTCTGATTTAATGTATTTCAGGCTGTACTCTAAAATCCTAAATGCATTAAGATCTGGCAAAGTTCACATAATGTTACTCAAAATCATACTGCTCTAAGGATGGGCTAAGGCTTCTTGCACCTCCTGGGATAACATATGAAGACATTACATTATGAGAAAAATAGCCAATTTTTATAGTATTCCAGGCTTGTGAATGTGTTTAAATTAGTGTAAATGTGACTGAGGAACATAACTGCAGTGAAATACAGCATATTAGGAATGTCACATCAACAAGGAGGCTTGAAGATATTTACAATTAAACAAAGCCAGACGTGTTTCTCATATATGAAAAACAAAAAATAATTTTCAAGTTTTCTTTTCTTAAAAGCCTGCCAAATGTCAAAGGCTTTGGAACAAGAGCTAAAAATTTCAATTGTCTTTAAATGAAAGCCATGTAAGAGGCACATAGGCAAGGCTGCTGCTTGTTCTGCTCTGGCTTACAGAAGTATGGAAGCCAGGACTCTTCTAGAAGGAGACCAGAAGTTGTGCAGCAGATGAATGCTGTATCCAAAACTCTCACTTATCCTGAACATGAAGGGTTTCCTATTGGCCGTGTCATAAACCCTGTAGAAAAAAAATGCTTAAAGAAGAATATTTCCTTATAGGAAGTCTGAAGATGAACTGTAATCCCAAAATGAATGCTTTAGATTCTGGCTTCACATCAAAAAGAAACAATATTTAAGCAATTCTAAAGATTTTCCCCAGCTTGGTGCAAGGTTCTCCCCAGACTATGGTAAAAGAAAGTAAGGGAAAGAGATACCTTGGTTCACCTAATCCAATACATTTTTACAGTTGAGGGTCTGGTGTGCAATCAAATGCAATTTTCTGTTAGTCTATTTAGATTTCCACTCTCTGTAATATTTGAAACATTTGCAATCACAGCTCTGTTACTGGGCAGAGAAGCATGTTCTTACTTTGATGATATGGAACATGGGCTTGGAGCAGCTCAGAACCAAGTTTTTAGACACTGGGTTTTCCAAAATGCACTGATTTTGAAAAGGGTATTTAGACATAAATATTGTCAGGGCTGTGTTGCTTTGAATTCTTGATGACTACATCACTTTAATAATCCCAGCTGTATCCAACAGTTGTTTTGCATTGTGTTCATCACTTCAAGGACTCCTGAAGTGTCTGGATACAGCAGTATTTGGGACATGTTATTTTGCAACGTCAATATATGTTATCTACTGTCAGAATTTAAACGTAATCTAGTTTAGCTGCTTTTAAGAATTCAGAAGTGTGTATTTCCTCCTCACTGATGTATAAATCCATTGACTGGTGTATTTATCAGGTTTTCCTGGTATTTCAATATGTTCCATTTTTATGGAAGAATGCTGAAAATTGTTTCGTTTATAGAGAGGGTTTATAGTCCCAGGAGAAATGAGTATGCAAGATTTCTGTTTTATTTTTTTTTCTTTTTCCTGAGTGACTGCAAATGAAGATTTTTCAGAAGCTGTTTGTTTTTACCAGAATTTTATATAATCCATTTGCAAATTGGAAAATAAAATATTTTCTCACATCTCTAATAATAATTATCTTGACACTCAAGGCAATAAAAAAAAATAATTTAGATAATTGGAAGCATCTAAGCAACCAATTATTTGAAGATTTCTTTGTGGCTTAAGGAGAACAAATAAGAAAGAACTCCCCAAGTGAATATCCAATGCACAGCCTCTGCAAATGTTTCTCATGCAGGCACTATTATGGATGCCTCACTTGCAGTTATTTGCAGTACGTTGTCATTTCACATCTGATGATGATGTGGTGATACAGAGTGTGCTTCTGGAATGCCATGAGAGGAATGCAGAACATACATCTGAAACACCTCTGAAAGTCCCTTCCAGATTCTGGGTCCTGTTGTGACATTTTACCAAATTCTGAATTGCACCACCCTCCAAAACTGTTAGGGGATTCAAGATTGCACCAAATCCCCTGCTCTGCTGGCCTCCACTGGCATGACAAAAACAAATTGATATTTTCCCGACTATATCTCTCTTCAAGTTGGCTTAATTTCACATAACAAGGTGTAAACAAGTAGAAAAACATTCAATGATGATTCACTGAATACTTTTGGCTAGGGAGTAACAGGGGTTGTTAACCACTTATTATGACTCTTAGGCTGTGCCTCAACGAAGCCAATAAATTGTACTTTTCTGAGAACACCCAGCCCTAAATTACACAAATAGTTACTCTTATATGCTCTGCCAACAGGTCAGTGAAATACTGGAACTCATTTTGTGTAGCTTGGCACTTTTCACTGTGATCGATCTTTCTTTCTTTCTTGGCAAAGCTCTCTTCTTGGGGTGATCAACAATAACAACAGCAACAACGAAAAAGCATTATAATCTTCCTGCAAAGGCAGGGTTTTAGCTTCCTGCTGCAGGGTAGTGTCAATTGTCAGCATCTTGTTTGGTTTGTTTAGCTGGCTTTTACTCTTCTCTGACATTTAGAGATTATGTGTTTTCCTTTTCCTCCTCCTCGTTGCTGGAGCCATCTGTGGGCCTTTACACAGACACATCCATTAGGAATATCAGATAGACAAAGCTAATGTGCACTGGAGTAAGATGACAAGCTCTTTTTCTTAATTAATGTCATCACTGCTGCTCAAGTGAGGATTGCAAGCTTCTGAAGCAGTTTGGAAATGAATTGTTCTTAATTTCCATAAGCATTTTTCTACTACATTTGGACTGTTCTATAAATTAAACTGTGAAGGGTCCTAGGATCCTGATCCTCTGAAACCACACCTCTGCTTGTGCACCGAGTACTGTCGGGGACCAATCTTGGATGCTGAACCTTGGTGGTCTGCACTGTTTGACCGTCAGGAGCATCCCTGTTGGGCTGTCAGTCTGCACAATGAGAGCTCTGCCAAACCACCACCAAGGCCCCTCTGCTCAGGACTTTGCATTGCCCCCTTCTGATCAACAAACAGTTTGCAGGAGATTCCTCAGTTCTGGAAGGGAGGGGAACTTAGTAGGATGTCTCTGACTGTCCAGTTGAGGGCTGTCTTTGAGCAACCATTGCTTCATTCACTTTGTGTCCTGGGCTTTCTGTCTGTGCAAGCTATAATCGAGGAGGACTTCAATCCAAGGGCTGAAAACTGACCCCAATATAAACTCACGACCCAGCTGGAACAGGTACCCAGAGCTGTGACCTGGGAATATTCCCCTTCACAGCTGCAAATGATCTACAAATAGCTGAAAGGAGTATGGACATTGAACACACGGACCCCACACATCATACTGGCAACAAAACCAAAATGTTAAAACACTTAGGCAGATAGCAGAGATGGGGAAGTGGCTGAAATTTGCCCCTATTACATGTTAATATGGCATTACTGTCAGCATGAAAGAATGAAGTTGCCTACACCATCTGATTGCTGCATCTCATCATTATTATTAGCAACTACCATTTCCATCAGAGAAACTGAGAATACTTTATCACATTCAAATTTTTCTGAACATTTCCTTACTCCTACCTCCTATTTCCATACTATTTCAGCTAAGCTAAATCTTAAAATACTGTCCTTATAATTTCCTTTCATTCTTTGTTTCTTTCATGCAAAGTCTGCTTCCTCATATGTAGTCTATCATCTCAAAAAAAATGATTGGAATGTATGTATGATCAGTTCTCTTGATCAACTGTCAGGGACAAGTTTTGCAACATTTTGACTCACTTTTAATTGTGTGCTCCAAAATGATTTCCATGTTTACCTCAGATCAGACCTAATTTCATTAGTTGTAGATTTTTTTAATCTTAATTTTTTCCTACGCAGGTCTGCATATGCTTGTGCAGTATTTGTGCTAAATATTTAAAATTATTTTAGAAAACAAGACGTACGAAATTCAACCTTCAGAAGGTCTGAACTTCAGACACACACAGCTTTCTGAATCTGTGTTCCCTTGTGTGACCTTTCATAATTTGAATATATAAAAATACCAGACTTTAAAGTAATTTGATCACTGAATTTCATTTTACTTTGGGAAGACCTTTTATGCTTTATTATGTTGCATAAGACATTAATTTATAATATTTAGTTTTTAAATCTCTCTCATGTCTTCTTATTGTTTATTACATAGATTTAAGATTCAGTAGCATCTGGACAAATACATCCAGAAAAGCACATTAATCAAAACTGGGAGATTATTGTTTGGATCATAATAGTTTCTGAAAACTTCAGCCATAGATCAGAGCAAAATTTTTCTAGTGACACAGACTAATGGTGAGAATATTTTAGGATTAGTTTTTACTAGTGGAAAATGTAAGTTGTAATGATTTGTTTAGAGCCTGCTAAAAAAAAACAATGAAAGTATTTCAGTTGTAATTATATCAAACATATAATTTGTCTTAGTTCAAAATTAATCCACATCACCATAAAAATGGCATTAAGGCATCATGTACCCTCAGTAACACCTCTCTGCTGAGATCCCTCACTAAGCAGTGTGCTTCATAGCGTGCTATGATCTCTGTCTTCTGGCTCAGATGCTGAAGTGTACAGTGATTAAAACACAGCAGGAATGCCTATTCCTCATTAAAGACATTAGTGAAAGTCATCCAAACTACAAGGCTTTGTAGTGGTTCAGAAGACATTACAGCTATATCCATGCTAGCAAATCAGTGCTGAAAGAAGCTATATGACAGAGATTCAACTTGAAATTTCTACATTGCCATGGAGAGAAAATCAATTACTGTGCTAGGAAACTTGTTTTAAAATCTGAATTAAATATATATTTTAANCAGAGTATGTGAATATATGCTCCATAAATACATTCAGTCTGTGAACCACTCACTCTTAACCTTCTTTTGATAAGCTAAAATAGAGCAAACTCTTCACATGCCTTTATTTGATTTTAAGTCCTTTAATCATTACTGTGGATTTTCTCTGAACTGTTTCCTACTTAGCAGCACCTTTCTTGAAGCACATACAGCAATTCTAGGATACAATTCCTGAATCACCAGCATTACCATCAGTCACACAGTACTGCTGCTATAAGCATTCTCTCGCTTTCATGTGCAAGAGTCTTAGTCCTTTTAGCCATCACACTGAGTCTGGCAGTCTTAGTGGACGACTGATCATTCCTCTCCATCAGACCCCTCTCTCTGTGTATTTGATCTGCTCAAACTGGACCACTTCCAAGCCATTTCTGGGCAGAATTCAGGTGCTGAGTATGGGCAAGAGGCCATCTTAAATAGGCTTTTCTCATCTGGAGAACATATTTTGAAGACTGAGAGTCTTTCACTTTATGTATGAAAACAATTGTCTATCCAGATGCCTGAGTCCTTTTCAAAGTAGCTGTTTCTTCAGGACTCTTTCATCATATATTGTCCTTGCTTCTAGATGCATGATTTCATCAATGTTAGAACTCACATTTTTGTCTTTGTTGGTGGTGTTGATCAATCCAGATTGCCTAGCATCATTAGATGGATAAGCTTTTTTTTCTGTTCACTTAACACTCTTCCAAATTTCTGCCATTTGCAGGGTTTACTGGAGATCATTTTAAGCTTTCTAGATCATTGACAAACTAGCATGGGCTGAAGAATCAAATTCTGTGAGAATTTTTCAGAAACATCCCCTTGCTGATGATTAGTCATTTGCAATTTGATATAGAGTTCTGTTAATTAACAGGTCTTAATCCGTCTAACGTGTTGATAGCATATTGTTCAAGTTCTTTAATCAAAAGGGCATGTGATGTGAAATCAAAAATATAATCGTATTACATGAACACTATTATCTTTATCAGACAAATATTTAATCTCATCAAAAAAGATATTAAGTTGCTTTGACATGATTCATTTTCCTGAACCCATGTTGATTGGCATCAATTATATTTTCTTTAATTCTTTGTTAATTATGTTCCATAAATCAAGTTCTGCATCAGCCATTCTTCTACTACTCACTAAAAAACCGTTTCTACCGCTTTGGAATGACTGAAACATGAAAGAATGGATTGTAATCAAAGATAGTGAATGATATAAGAAGGAATAAGAAAACAGTACATGCTTGTTTCTTTAAGGACACTGTAGGTATGAGCAGTCACCTAAAATCAGCATTTCCCCAGATTTAAGTTCTAAAATAATAACTTCATCATTCTCACTAATAATCACTAAGAATGAATTTGATGGAAACGAAGGACTTTTTAAAGTGTAGAGCAATACCAAAACTTGTGCCAATGAGGAGAGTTCTAACTCAAAAATCCTCATTGCATTTATACTGTTATTCAAGTCACCTTATAATTTATTATCAACTAAGTAGGAAATCACTGATATTTAAATACAATTTTTATTTACATTTATATTTTTATTTTAGAACAAAATTACATAGTCTTATTTTTTTATTGAATATAATTTGTTTAACCACCAAATATTCAGTTCATATTATTTTTTAGAAATTATTTTATAGTCAGATATGCCAATTTAGAAAGAAAATAAATTTTTCCTATGGAAAGATTTCCTGATATTTTTCAGGAATTCTGTTTCTTCAATAGAGACCAGCTGTTTCAATTCATAATTAGGCTTAGTTAAATTGCATTTTCATTTTGTGAAAAACTGGACAAATGTAAAGTTCCATTCCTTTGGGCAAAGAAGTGAATAAAATGAGCATGGATATCAAACTCCACTATAACCACAACTTTACAGATGATCAAATATTGACCTGGCATGACAAAGGATTGCAGAAAAATGTTAATTAATGGTGGAGAAAATGTTAGAGCTATGTGCTGGTTTTGGCTGGAATAAAGTAAATTTTCTTCACAGTAGCTGGTATGGTGCTGTGTTTTGGATTTGTGACAAAAACAGCATTGGTAACAGAGGGATGTTTTAGTTATTGCTGAGCAGGGCTTGCACCACATCAAGGCCTTTCTGCCTCTCACCCCACCAGCAAGGAGCTGGGAAGGGACACAGCTGGGACAGCTGGTCCCACCTGTCAGAAGGGGTATCCCACACCATATGGCATCATGCTCAGTGTCTAAAATGGGGGGAAGAAGAAGGAAGCAAGGGATGTTCAGAGTGATGAGGTTTGTCTTCCCAAGTCACCATTATGTGTGATGGAGCCCTGCTGTCCTGGGGATGGTTGAACACCTGCATGCCCATGGGAAATAGGGAATGAATTCCTTGTTTTGCTTTGCTTGTGTGTACTGTTTTTACCTATGAAGATGTTTTTATCTCATCCCACATGTTTCCTCATTTCTACTCTTCCAGTTATCTCCCCCATCCCACTGGGGGTGAGAGAATGAGCAGCTGCATGGGACTGAGCTGTTGACTGGGGTTAAACCACAACAGACTGGTGGAAAAAATATGGTCAGATGTTAAATTCAGTATTTTACACACTCTGCTCTCATTTATTACTTTAATGAAAATCTTCTTCTCTTTAAATTTTGACACATCATTATGTTTCAGGACTTCACATCTGAAATGTAAAATGAGATTCCCTATATCTGATTCACAAATCTTACAAATATTATTGAAGAACACATATAATTTCTAAACACATTCAGGCTTTAAGTAGAAGTTTAGTTATTATGTATTAATAAGACAGAACAGATGTATCTGATTTTTTTGCTGTTTGCATTGCTTCCCAAAAAACCTGCTTTCAAAAATGTAAAGAAAACAAGATGTGTCTTGCTGAAGAATCGATATTTGTACAGTGTCAGTACTCATATCATGATAATTCCACTCACAAAGTCGTCTGTTCAAATCCCTTCAAAACACCCACACCTTTGAATCTGGAAGGATTAGAATTTAGAGCATTTGGCTTTCAAAATTCAGAGCAGTAGTTACCTAATAAAAGTCCCCTGCCGTTGATGCAAATCCTTCCATAGACTTCAAAGGATTTTGGAGTAAGTCCTAACATTACAGATGGTGGATAATTCTCAGTAAATGGCACATCAGACACAAGTGGACACTTTCTCCCTGCAGGAAACATCAATAAGGCCATTCAAATCCAAAATTGTTAATGCTATAATGATTTCTGAATACTTGATTGTGATTTTTTTTATGACATCAAAAGGAAATCTTGTCAGAATATATTAACTATTGACTTGCACCTTTTAAACATACCAAAGAAGAGACACATGTCCTCATTATCCATAGGATAATGATGGCTCTATTAGCCTTTTAAAAAATATAACATAGGCAACTGATATGACCTTCCCCTGGTGGTTTGGAGTCATAGTATAAAGGCTGTGATGTCACCTTTAAGAATCACTGAACCTCCCTAGCAAATCCTGAACCTGTGGACAGTTTTTGGTGACTGCCTCCATGTTCATACTCTGAGTGGCCATTTAATTCATCAGAGATATTAATTTCTTGATTCCATGAGAAAACTGTGAACCGCTCAATTTCAACAATATTAACACTCAATTTCAGCAATATTAATCACTGAGTTTGCTTCTCTAGGGAGAGGATAAAGGGGTGTGAACAAAATTAAAGCAAGGAGGAGGTTTTAAGAGAAGCGATGTTTTCTGATTCTAGCTTCCCTGAAATGATTTAATTACTGTATCTCGAAAATAGAGACAATGTGAGGGAAATGACACAAGAAGTGATTAACTTAAGTGATTAAGTGTTTCTTACAATGCATACACTTTGAACTAAGCTCCTCTGAAAGGGCTTTGAAGTAGAAAGACGAGTATTTTAGGTGCTTAGAGACATATTTCCCAAGTAGCCTATGGGGACAGACAGAGATCTCCAGAGACCTACTGGATGGCCTTGCACAAAAGGAATTCCTCCCAAAATTGTAGGTTGATACCCATTGGCATGCGTAGTCTGATATGAAAGTTTGATATTTGATAGCAATTTTTTTTTTTTGTCTTTTAACACAGAAATGTGAAAATTAACCAGCTTCAATACTTTCTTCACAAAAAGTACTGGATGTATGCCATAGTTATCACATTTATCTTTTCCAAACAGTTATACTGCAGAAAGAAAGCAGGATTCTAAAATGTGTTTGATATTTCTGAGTTAGTAAATACTAGTTTGGAACTGTTTTCATTACTCTTTCCTCCAAAATGGTATTTTGAAATTTAAAGAGTCTTACAGACAAAAAATTGCCAAGTTGAGTGCAGAACAGTATTAAAATGCAGTGTATTTTGCAGTCATTCCCAGAAGTAGTTGAAAACTGCTCCATCTTCTCTCCAGAGCCAGGGATCAAAGAAGAATCATTTCAAATGCAATGAACTTTGAGCCATTTCTTCATGCAGGTGATCAATACTTCAATGGGTAGTAAATGTTAACATATTCCAGGGCTAGGAATAGAACCAGAAACATAATTTTATTAGGAGTTCTCCAGACTCATGCTACATTTAGAAATAGAAAACAGACCTAAAGTGAGATTTAGCTCTTTTTAAGTACAATAGAAGTTTTAATAGGTAGGGAAATAAAAGTCTGTGTCTTAGGGAAGGTAGCCCTCTCAGTCCTGTCCATCAAGTGATGTGCTGTCTTATGGCACAGTTACAACAAAGGAACTGCATGCAAAAGCAACTCGATTTCACCTTCTTAAAAGTGGTTAGAAATAGGGAGAGTAATAAAGCAGATATTCACTGACAGAGTGAAAGCAAAGGGCTTTACTTTAAAGACTAATATAGTATTAGTGTTCTTGTTTACAGGAAGAAACATACATATCTGAACTTAAAAGAAGAAAGAGTTATAGAAGTGTAACTTTATAAGTAAGGGGATGTGTGACCTTGGAAAATCAGAAAACTTTAATCAAAAGCTCTTAGGTCCATTTTTGATGCTTACATGCATTCTCACTGGACTTCTATGATTTTCGTTAATAAAAATAATTCAAATGTTTGTGTAAAACAGATTGCCACCCAAAGTCAAATTCAACAATCAGAAATGCTTTTTTTTTGTGCTGTCCTCTGTGTCTGATGTGCGTTTCTCTGATGCTTTCACAGAAAGAGAGACCACTTTCCAAATATCCATGTCATCACAACTCCTACTTGGTAAGTACTTGATCTAGCTAAAACTAACTCTAACAGCCATGTAAGATATAAATTCTTGATTAGCACTGCAAAATGTATTGCAAAGACTTTAGCATATAAACTTCTTATTCTAGAGAAATATTTAAAACTAGGATTTCTTTGCCATATCTGAACCTGCAAAATGTACAGGTAGTTGTTACAAAATTTTCAAAACACCAAAAAATATTTAGTAAAGATTAAAGGGTTTTTTACAACAATATTTGGCAAAGTTGAAATAGGTCCTTCTTAACATTGCTCAATTCATGTGCTGGTGTCATAGCCTAATGTCAATACAAAACCTGTTGTCTAATATCTGAGTTTTAAAAGACCATGTTAATAATTCATCCTGCTTTATTTAAATTTTATAAGGAAATTAATTCACTTTTTCTACTACAATTTACTGGTATAAATTCTTTCTTTTTCCACACAACTCACCCTACTTTGTCTTCTCTACAGTTTCTCTTGTGCTGTAATTCATACTGTAGGACTTCTTTGCCAAAGGTGCATGGGGAGCATTGAATGGCAGTTCATATGCTAGAAAGATGCTGGCACAGTCAGCAATCAAAGTCAGGACAGTGGTAAAATATTTTAATTTTTATTGTACTTTTCTTTCTTTCCATAATTTGCATTTCTCATGACTGTGATGAAGATGAAATACTAAATAGCAGTGAATGAATTTGTATGATAAAAATCTTGGGAACAATCATAGAAAATTATTAAATGTAAAGAAGGTTTTTGCTGATACACTAAATCTTCAGTTGATTTATGAGACATCTCCATCACAAGTTTTACAATAGTCTTCATTGTCCTTTGGTCTTGGCTCATCTGTTGGGAATCCAGGAAGAATCTACTGTTACAGTGGACTAACAAAGAGAACACTGTGAAAAATAAACAGATCATGCAAATTACACCTGAAAGTCCTCCAAACCATGCAGTATTTTCATCTTATTTAAAATTTGACTGTTCTGAGTTGTTTGGATTCCTGAAAATGTCTGATTTTTTAAATTGGAGCATAGTGCAAAAGTAATATGCAAGATAAAAGCATTTGTACATTTGTCATTCAAACAAAAAACAACCCATCTTAGATTCAACAGTAAAACAAAATATATTCCCAAATATCACCGTACTAAAGAGTCTGGTTGTTTTACTGCCTCTTATCTTTCATGATGGCCACTGATATGTATTTTCATGTAAGCTGATCCAGTTACTAAATTAAAAGAACATGAGATAATAATACTAATGATACTTTTGTACTGTTAGATTCTAAACCAACTTTTGAAACGGGTCTTACTAGAAAGTAAACAGCAGACTATGTTAAAAACTACTGACATCTATAAGGTAGTCAGTTCTCTGACATGCAAATAATATTGCTTCTTACCAGAGCATCTTTTTCCATCTTCAAAAATAACCTTGTTCGCTAAAAAATGTGCCATGGATCAGCAAGAGGAAAAATAAAAAGGTACTCAGACTAGCAAAATTGCATTAGAAATAAATTTTAAAAGCTCCCCAGGTTTTTAATTTACCTTCAGATTTGCTCCTAATTTTCTAGTGTAAGATTATCAAACTTGCACTTACCTTAAGAATGTTTTGCCCAGTCCGTGAGCCACAAACCTAATTGATACAAAATAGGTTCAAAGAACACTCTAAAATACCCATTTAACTGAAGCCACTCTAGTCATCATCACAATTCTCCTAATCACCATCATTTCTAATTCTCTTTAGCTGTATATGTTTCTCCATTAATAAAGTCTGTCTTGAGTGTCAGATCTAATTCCCTCTGTCAGAGCCTGTTTCAGTCTCCTATCAAACAATCTCAAACTCACTCAAATGTGAGACTTCTCTTGTCACAGGACCTGGAAGCAAGGTGAGATATTAACTGTTCCAAGAGAGAAGCATCTTCTTGATGAGTAAGTTTTCTGCAGATCAAGGCACCAGAAATCTTGTGCAATGACATTTACAGTTTGTGCAGGCTGTGCTCCATTGTAGAATCCTCTAGATTAAGTCATTTGGAAAAACGTGGCTTTGTAGTGAACTCAAAACAAAGCCACTGTGACATTGTGCTGAATAAATTTTCGAAAAAAATATTCACTTGTCTCTCTTCACGTGGTTCTATCTCAAACAACCAGTTCCTTCATCTCATCCAGCAAACTGTTTTCCAGGAACTTGTTCCAAATGTGATAAGTCACATGTCCTGCTATTGGAAACAGAAGGAAATCAAAAGGACAAAAAGGAAAAAAAAATGCTTAAAAATTGACAATTCAAAACTTTTTGAATCTCAGATTTTTGAGGTATAACCTCCTCCAATCTTTACCCCGAAGTCAGGGTAGTTCCTGCCTCACTGGCTGAGGATTCCAATTCACTTTAATTTTCGCTAAAGCTTTTCATAGCAGGAGTAGATATTGTAATTTCATATAAACATGGAAATTAAACCGTTCCATTCAAAAGGGAAGAGTTTCCCTCATGTCCAATGCAATAACAATTTCATGTCAATAAAATCAATTGGCTACATCTCTAGGTGTAATTTGTCGTATCCTTCTGCATACATATTAATTTGGGATTAAAAAATTGAATGAAAAGTGGTGGAAAATGCACAAAGGCATATCCTCCATTAAATATGCTTGTCCAAGATTAAGTTAGACTAAAATTCCATTAATTATGTGTTTATTTTTCTATTAATAATACCATCATGTTAGTTATAACATTTTTTAGAGCTATAAGAGCTAAATTCTGCCACTTAGCACCAGCAGGATAAAAGCCATCTGGCTCCTATTTACAACATGAGTTTGATTACGGCTGATGAATATCACACACAGCTGAGAAGGTCCAGCAGACCAACAGTCCTGTCTCTGGTAGTGGCCATCAGCAGACAATTGAGGAAGGAGAGCAGAATTGTTCCAAAGCATTTTCCATTCTCCACCTTCGAGAGCTGCTGAGTCACAGAAGGTGTAATTGCGCTTAATAATTTCCACCCTTTTTTTTTCCTTTTTTTGGTCAATTTTTGATTCATTTTCCAACTTACATAAACTTTTTAATTGAACAGTCATAGGAAAATAAATTCCTCATTTTAACTTTGTGTGTAATAAGCCTTTTGTTATCTAAAACCTGATACATTTGGTGCCTTGGTTCTTTAACTGAAGGCACATAAAAAGCACCCTGCTCACTTGTAGCTGTCTCTGCACGCAGAGAGAAATGAGTTAGCTCACATTAATATCATGTCAGTATCATTACTCCATGCTGTTTTAGTATTTTGTGATTTACTCTAAACCCACATGGTTTTCTTAAGTAATACATATTAAATTACCATTAAGCATTTCTGGATTTTGTTATCTTTCTCTGCACTCCAAACTATATGTTTGCCAATATTTCAGATTCCTTATTAAATATATTTTTACATTACACAGGATAAGAAGGGCCCTTAGAGTTTCATATATTAAACAGGTGGCCTTAATTGACACAGCATGCTGTCTTCTTACACTGCACAGTAAGCTTAATATCTCAGGCAATGTTTTAGTTTGCTCTTTGCTGCTATAAGGTGTGAAATGTACATTTGGTTAGAGGATGGAAAGCCAACACGTGTGGAGATGAAAAGGGAAAGATCTTCTCACAAATGTCCAACTTGGCAAGAGTGTCCTTTCTGCTGTTTACATAGCTCTTCCACAAAGCATCCTACCTCCCAATCTGTATGAACAGAAGATCCAGCTCTTCCTGTGGAATTAAAATATTCATTCCAAGTTAATTGGAAGGGGGTTGTTTTCTTTGTTTTACAGGTTGATTTGGATAAGTAAGCTGCAGGGATGTGAAATAACAACCCAGTCCCTCGTGCCTCAGCTATCAAGAAGAGTGACAGCATCGCTGGGGCTCACAGGTGCTCTGGAGTTTGCTCTCAAAATGTTCTCAATATTTGCTGTCTTCTCAGGCCCCTTGCAGCCATTTTCTGCTCACTGCAGTTGTCTAAAAGAGGGGGGATTTCCTTCAACGTCCCAAAGCCACTTAGATTTGAATCAAAACCTGAACTATTTAGATTGACCCTCTAGAGCCTTACAATACTGCAAAGAACTGCTCATTTCACAGCAGCCTGTGCACACCTCTTCACCCTTTTCCTTTGTTCACCCCTCCCATAAAACAAAAGGACACTGGAGTTGGCCTGCTTGAACAGACTTGGCCAGCTTAGCATTTCCCTTCAAATGAGCATTCTCACATAAGCACCTTGATCAACAAGTAGCTGCAAGGGCAGCTGAGTCAATGCTGCTCATCACCTCACTGTTATCCTTAGGCCCATGCATGTTCTTAGAATTTACCCTTACTTCATATGCTGACAGTAATCAGAAATACAGAAATCTTTCACAGTGGCCAGCCTAATCCTTTCCTGCAAACTCCTCCTCTAATTGAAGTGCCATCACTTAAGGCTCTGATGTGCTCTATACCTTTTCAAATTTAAAGAAATCTGGACAATGGGATGGAGCCTTTTGCTCACAGCCTCAGCAAATTAGCAGGTTTCAAATATAAAAATATAATATTTACTTAACAAAATATACCATCCCTGAGGTACGTCTAAAGAACATGTTGATTTCGTCCTTTTCTTTAGTTATGCCACTTCCTCAGCACTATTCTTGCAGAACCAGCAGGAAAAAAAAATATAATGACTGGGTCAAATGCTGAAGAAAGAATTTGCAGCCTTTTTACTGAAATCTTGTGGCGCACAGACTCAGCATGATGAAAACCATTGAATTTTTTCTGTGACTAACTGGTGTTTTCATTACTGCATTTCTATAGCAATGCTGTCCGTGTCTACCTTCATATATGCCAACTGTGCCATTTTCAGCTAGACAATTCTCATTTTTCTTATCTGTTTTTGGCTGCCACATGCTTTATCTGTCTTGTTTTGTTTGCCGGTGCACACTACTGCAGCTGAGGCAGTAACAGCAACACTTCTGTGCAACAGGCCTGTGTTGTTGGTAGGTGCTGCATTTGGTGCAGGCTGAGTGAAACCCAGCACTATTTAATCTGTTCAATTTGAAGGTGCAGGGTGTGGTTAGCTTTCAGTCTTCTAGTTAGCACTGCACTAAAGGCAGCTTCAAAGCAGAGTAAAACCTCATGGCATACTCTGTGCACAGCCTTTGTGTAAAGTAAGTTGAAAATAACTATTTATGTATTCATACAATGGTACTTCCTTGTTGTATAAAACATCAGAGCCCTTTTTAATATATGACATTCTGATGCATAAGTCTAAAGCAAATCAATCCCTTAAAGCACAAATGAGTACAATAATTTTAGGTGCCCCTTTTTCTTCTTTCAAAAATAAATGCTTCATTAAATAGATTTTAGGGACAAAAATAAAGCAGCTCCTCTGATACCTCTCAGCTCCTTTCTTGAAAGCAGCTTTTCAAGCGGCTAAAGTCCAGTACTTTTATTATCATCACCTGTTCAACAAATAGCACACTAACAGACCTATGTAATTCCCTCTTTTTGAGAGAGAGGCAATTCCAGGTTTCCTGGCACAAATAATCCCATTGATTTTGGGGTATAATTTTGTGACCTCCTTCATAATACAATGATGTGAGGATTTCTGATCTTGCTTTCTTCTTTGCATGTCCTGCTAAGTGGAGAGATCTGACATAAATAACTAGCCTCCAAAGGTCTGTGTGAATTCCTTGTATGGAATAATAACAAAAGTAATAAGAATAACAACAACAACAATAATAACAATAATAGAGAGGACTCTGGTAACTGTTAAATAACCTGATAGGGCTTTCAGTGGCAGGCATCATAGCAAGAGGATGATTCACACAGCACACATGAATGCTTGTCATCCTTAGGGGCAAACTACAGCAAGTCCTATTAATGATTCATAGGGTGGAGTTTCCTGGTAGAGCTGAATGTTCCAGCTTAGCAGACTGACATTAACATTATCACTAGATCAACAGCATTCAAATAAATGCTGAGCTCACCCAGTCCCAGGCAAAAATTCCAAAGGGATACCAGTTAGATACATGGCACAAATGAAGAAAAGGAATAATTAAAGCCACTGGAAGCAAAAATAAAGGGATCTCAGTTACGTGTTCATCATAACCAATATATACTAGGGCATGTTTGAGACTTGTTATTATAGTTATAGCTGGTCAAAAGCATCGGGAATATCTCAGGGGCACGATATATTAGGGACATATAGATAAGTCCATCAACACAAATAGGGCAAAATAGACCAACCTTCCATTTTATTTTATATTGGTGGTTTTGATGGCATCCCATCAAAATGTCAGCTGTTTCCAGTATAAGTGTGCCTGCTGTCCTGGCAGGCTGCTGGGACATCATGAACATACATTTCCTAATCAGATATGCCCCTCAGACTTACTTCAGCCAAGAAGCCCCTCCTGTCCAAGGACCTGACCTGCAGGAAGGAGCCACAGATCTGGTTTTCTGGGACCAGGGACTATCTCCTTCCCAGGCTGCTCTCCTGCAGTAGGGAGCCTGGAGTGGAAGCTCATACCAGGACAGCCCTGTGGGGTTTGACCTGGGCTGGTGACACAGCTGGGGTTCATTCCAGAAACCACCGTAAATCTCCCAGAGCTATTGCTCTCCTGGCTTCTGTTAGATCATTACTTGAGCTTCAGGAGGATCTCAGGGCTGTTCTGGTCCCAAGTTGCTCAGACCAGTTCTATCATCTTTCCAAGGTTTTTTCTTTTCTGAAGGAGAAAAAGGTGGCATAGGAAAGAGAGAGAAAGAAAATAAGCCGCTCTTAAATGAAAACTTTTTTGAATTCCTTTCTGTAGAAAATGTCAGGATTTTAGTGTGTGTATAACAGCCCAGACTAAAAGCTTTTAAAAATATCAAAATATCCTACATATCACCAAATCAGCATTTGACCTACTCCAGTTATAGTCACATGGAGTCATCTTAATAAAAAAGGTCTGTTGTAGAGGGATCTATTATTAGTATCTTTTCCATCTGTCTGTATTTATTCGTAATGGAACATGCAGTCGCTTTCACATTTTTTAGTAATAAAACATATCAGCATCCTGTGAATGAGTGGCATTATGGTGAGGGATATTTCACTTTTAAGAGATTGATAGCTCAGGAGACCAGCAGATGAACAGCCAGATGAGTAGAATGCTCCCTGCTCTGAAGTTTACAGCAAAAGCATGTAACTCTACTTGTCTACTTTGAAGCCAGACTTCAAAGTAGTCATGTGTTAAAATGTACACAATATGACTATTTACCATATTAATGAGAGAATGTGGCAATACTCTCTTATTACAAAAAATATTTGTGTCACTTCTTTTCTTTTGAAGTCAGCTGTTGATTTTAAATCAAACATTTAACATGAGTTTTGTCAGTCCCATTCTGAATGTATGTGGGTCACTGTGTTTGCATGAAGTGTCAGGATGAGAAGCTGCCTTCATGAAAATTATGCTTTCATGTAGTCAATTTGAAAGATATTCATTCCTCCATTACTCATGTTTCCTCATTCCATTGGAGAATGATGACATTCAAAAGTAGGTAGTCAGACATACAAAGGGAAGCACTTGGAGCCCATCTATCTTGCTTGGAGGAAAATTCAGAAGCTTAATTCATTACAGTTCTTTGAAATTGTAAGATGAAGACACTATAGAATTGCAAAGTACTTTTATTATTAAGGGAACAGGGGAAAATTTCACCTTTTAAAATTCAAAATAAAATGGAGAAAATCTTCCCCCAGGAAACTACACAGGCTCAATCTGCTTCATTCATCTCCATTTTTAACCTCAATATATACTTTAGCCTCCATTTTCAACCCCCCAAACACCCTCCTGCTCTGCTCTTCCCCTTTATTCATTTGAAGTTTCTCTGTGGAGTCTATATTTTGTCACTCTTTTCCTTTGGTGCGTAGAAGAGTAGGAAAGCTTCACTGAAAGATATTTGTCTAAATTTGCTTTGACAAAATTTCCAAGAAGAGGAACCTGCAGCCTCTCCAGCCAGTTTGTTCAAATTATGCTCACAATAAAAAACAGAAATAGAATGGTTTCTCTTATACCTAACCTGAGCCCTTTTTACTGTAACCACACATTTGGAAAAATAACTCTTACTTCATGTAGGTGAATGTTTCTGAGACTTTTGGAATTCTCTGTCAGTTTCATTCCAGAGAGGGGTTATAATGTTTTTAATTTCCCACCACACCACATAATCATATTTTTAAGTGATGCAATTTAAAATCAAGCTTTATTATTTGCTTCATCTCTTATGTGCCACTTCAAATGAGTAACAGAAATCACAACCAGCTAACAAAAACCTGTGTCTACCCACACAAGTCCAGTTGGCTGAATGTTTGCTTCAGCAATTCCATTTACAGCCCTTCCTTGACAATACAGCTATTGGAAAATGACTGGGATTTGCTTGTGCTGCTGAGATATACTGTACATCACAGAGCTCTCACTCTTTTACATTCTGCATGCTGGGCCTCTGTGTACAAAGCCAGCACACATTCTATTTCCTCCCACTTGAACACACTGTTGTAATTAGGGGCAAGTCACAGAGAGCACTGCTTTTGTTCCTTATCCTTAAAATCACAGATCAGAGCTTGAGTTGCAGAGTAGAGAACTAATTTCTTATTTCAATCTTGCTTCTTTTCTCGCTATTCTTGCTGCTAAAAAATGAGGAATATATAAAGGAATCGAAAACATTGAAATGCTGTCAATAGGATTTTCTAAATATTATTACAAGCACAAATAATACCTTTTTATTTAACCTTAGTTCTGGTCTAGTTGGACAAGAAGACCCAGAAGACCAGGCAGGGAATCTGAAAATTCACAGATGCAAGAGAGTTATTAGATTGCTGAGATCAAGAAAGGCAGTCAGAGACTGGCCTGGCAGGATTTTTTCTCAACAAGACCATTTTCTGCCATCCCCAAAGACAGGGACAGAAGAGACCACATGAGTCAGAGCCAGATCTCTCTATAGATTTCAGTCAGCAATATTGCACTTTGGAAATTTTAAATGTTGTTAAAATTTAGTTGATTCCTGAGAAATCACCAAGAGCAGAAGAATGCTATGGCATCCTAAGCCCAATGCACTGCATCATTCTGCTTCTTAGATTTCACCCTATTAAAAGTCCAACCATAAATGCTTTGTGCTATCTACCATATCCAGATACTAAATTGACTGATTCCTCCCACTCCATGTATTCCATTGTGAAGACCAGCTAGGCTTTCCCAAGCATTCCTAGATAGTTGGTTAACACCAGCTCCCTTGGAGAAAAGAAATGATGTAAATTATGTATAACTGAAAATATTCTGTATGGGTAGCCAGTTAGGGTTTAGTGTTCAGATAGCTTCAGATCTGACTAAATATCTAATATGAGAGAATATTAAACTTCAGAAGATGTAATTCAGTTGCTGTCACTGCCCTAGAATTGTTGAGATCTTTAATCCTTCAAACACAAAATTATTCTTGCAGAGCTCACAGCAGGGGATTGCAGAGGAAGTCTGTACAGTATTTACTTTTTTAAATGCATATTTTTCCATGCAGTATTAAGGAAAAAAGGTGGTGAATGCACAGCAAAAGACCAGCACAGACTCGATTTCATTTCTTTAGCTGGAGTATCCGAGGTGATACAATCTGATATCCCACTCAAATATAACTCTTCCATCACATATCTACAGCTGCAACCTACTAGAGAAAAAGATTAAGTGGAAGGAAATTTAAGCCACAGTAGGCCTAGCAAGTCACCTGTTAAAGACTTTGGATGAGAGTCAAGGGGTTAGCTGAATTCCCGGTTAAGTCATTCTGTATTTTCTCTCTGAAAACATCTGTGCTGTGGAATGGGATGGCAATGCATACATATGGACTTTTTAAATTTCTTGTGCTTAGCTAAACATATCTGCAGAATGATGATGCTTTGCAGATTGTACAGATTTGTTTACCTCTTTCTGAGAAGCATGGGTGTAAATTTTGTCCTTGATATGCTATCTCATTTAAACCACTTACTTGCAGTTCTTTGAACATGACCACAGCAGGTAAATGAATAAAAACGAAAAGGCAAAATTCATCTGGTTTACTGCACAATCTTATTTCCATTGTTTCCTTGATCAGGCAGCAATTTCTAGAGTCTTTCAATTTGTATTGGAACAACTAAGAAAAAAACAAAAGTGTGTGAAGTTGTTATTTTTTCTTATATTTCATGTGTTTATTTTTTTTTCTCAGGTAACCTACAATTAAAGATGGCAAGAAAATGAAGATCACTCTGTAAATGAAATTACTTTACCAGGTGATACTATAGTCAAAGGAAGGAATGGGCCACAGATTGGAAAGTGTATTAGTTTTTGTCCAAATATACTTCTAGTCTAGGAGATAAATTACTGCACCATAGAAGCCCATGTCTGCAAACAATGGAACACAAAATTTACCACTGGCTGTCACTAATCCTTTCTCTGCCTGTATTTTTGGTGCCACTTTGATGCTTGAATGAAGCCACCTAGCTGTCTCTTAGGAAGCAGGAATCTCACTTAATTATTATGTTGGTTTTAAGTCTTCTTTGTTTTAGCAAAGGAGCTATGAGAAGGCTTTATAAGTTCAATAAACCTTACTGATTTAAAGGTAAGGCTGCAGCATCCTTTTTCACTTTCCCTTCCCTATGTTCCTGTTAGTACTCGATCAAATTTAACCTTTTGTTCTGAATTTTTTCTTGTTTCACAGTTAAATCAGGAGTCTTTTACAGGATTGTAGAACTGAACAAAACCATGAGGAACTCATATTTAATTCCCTTGAAATCACAGGAAATAATGTGCTTGATGTCTAATTTCAGGGGATCCAAATAGTTTCTGCACATACATGTCCATACACTATCCTCTCCACCATCCATTTAAAAATATAAAACCTGTAATGAAAGATCAGAAAGAAGAAATACAGTTTCCTATGGAAACAGAGCAGGAAGGAACAAGAAGCTACCTCCCAGAGATAGCAAAATTTGGTACGGAAAAAGGACTATGGGTCCAAGGGAAACCACTAGAACCACTTATATTCCTGTGGAGGACCCAACCAAAGAAATACCCCCAATTCCCTTCAGTGTGACCTAGTCTTGTGCTCAGTTAAATTTTGATTATTCAAAGAAAATATGCTACCTAAGTTTTGAGAAATGGAAATTCTCTGCACAAAATTATCTCTGCACACCTTGCTTCATGTCCATTTGTGCTGTGGCACATCTCAGCCCTACAGGAAGGCACAAAAGCCACAAAAGTAGCAGTTGCCAAGAGGCTTCCTCCCTCCTCAGTCATTAGAGCCCACTGGAAGCCCCAGAGCGTGGGATTAATGCAATTTAAGTGCAGAGCAAACAAACAGTGATCCTGTTACATCCAGCCACATCCTCTTTCCTTGGGGCAGGGGGATCACAGCAAAGCTAAAAATGTAGCTGCCTTTTTGTGAATAGACAATGAGAAAAAGATCCAGACAATCATATCTTCCTTGGGAATGGGACAGTTATAACATCTGTGCTTACAGAGGCTGCCTCCTGTGGGATGATAGCACAAAGGCAAATCCACAGAGTCACTTCTTCCTCCTCACGGAAGTCAGAGCTGAACACATGGTAACATATGGGTTTTAAAAAGGAAGGTAAAAACAATTTTCAAGTATCTTCTGCATGACATTCAAGTCACCAAAATGTATTTTCAGCACAAAAAATACAAATTTTCCATTCTTTATATGCTACCCAATACTCCTGAAGCTGGGATTTACACCAGAATTGAGTAGAAACTGCAGTTATAGTATTAGTGATGGGGAAGGTCCTTACAAATTTTCACAAGAGGTAAGAAGATATAGTGCTGCAATGAACCATGCACAGTGAGATGTAAAGGAAGATAATCAGCTTTGTCTGACACTGTTTTCACCTCTATATCCATCATTTGTCTTGGATCTATTTTTGTCCAAGGGCCAAAATTATCATCAGATGTAAAATAAAGTAGTTCACTTGAACTCAGTGGAGCTGCATCAAATAGAATTGATCATCATGTGTCTTTCATTTAAATACAATCAAATCAGATGTTAATAAGATAGGTTTTAACACCAGAAGGCTTTAACCTTTGGATGTCATGCTTAGTAATTAATTTATTGATATTATTATTGGGAAAGAAATACTAAGATATGCTTCAAAGTGTAATTTAGCCAACACCAGAATACCTAAAACAGATTATGAGGTCTATGGCAAAATTGCTTTTGTCAGAGTAAAAGGTGTTCATATAGACCCATGCAGCATAGCTTTGGCTCTTCAAAGAAGGAAAAAAGGCTCTATTGTGAATACTTGGTTTGCATATTTCGTATGAACTGTGATGAAAATAGCTGCTTTGCAAGCTGTTCCTTAGCATCGTTATGAAGATGTTAAAGTGCTCCGGTGAAAATGCAGCAAATTGAACTGTACATTTCTGTTCAACTAAAAGATGCTATTGATTCAAATGCTGGCATAGATCACTGCAGAGGAAAAGAAGGTTAAAAAGCAAATGAGAAGTCATAAACAGTCAATATTCACATCAAACTGATTGAATTGCCTCAACACCCTTGGTAGATTTCTGGTTGCACCCTCTGTCGGGATGGTAGTGCCACCGGTTACCCCGGTACAGGGGACACACAGGTCTTGATTCCAGCCAGGACAGGGTTCATTTTTGCAGCAGCCAAGAGGGGCATGGCCAGGACTGTGGGGTTATTAATATCACCTCACTCCGTGCACAGGGGGCCGGAGTGGGTGGTTCTTCCCAGTTTTCTGGGGAGTGCAGCCGGGTAACGCCATGTCCCGGGGGGTGAGCAATCGCCCGTGAATCATTCACCTACCTTGCACACTCTGTTACTGCTATTGGTATTGTTACTGTTTGTTTTCTTATCTCATTGCTGTTTCTAGTAAATTTTTCTTATTTCAACCCCTGATCTCTACCTTTTTGTGCCTTCAGTTCTCCTCTCCATCCTGCCACAAGGTAAGGAAGTGAGAGAGCAGTCGTCTGGGGTGTTTCAGTGGGAAAACGAAATTGGATAATGCCATTCCTAAATTACAACAAAAATTTAACTTTTCCATGACTATCAAACATGGAGAGACAATTCCTGTGGGATGGATGCAGCACTGGACTTGAGTGTTCAAGTGCAATAAAGTAAAAGGGAGCAAAGAAAAGAATCAAAAAGTGAAGACTTCTTCATTTATTTGGAACCAGGCTATGGGAATGACCTGTTACCAGTGAAGTGAAAATCTAGTGTGTATTAGGCAAAAATATCTCTTCAGAACATGTTCTAAGCAATTAGACCAAAGTTTGGATGATGCTGGCAAGTGCACAAGCAGAAATCCAACAGGCTACAAATACTGACAGATCCTGCCATCTCAGTGGAAGACCTAAGTAAGAACCAGAAAATGCTACCCAGCCTAATTATATATTAGCCATCTGTTCTAAGAAAGTAAAAAAGACAATATAAATACCACTTGGCCAACAAGTTCTTCAGTACAATACCAGCCAAAGAAGGAAAACTAAAACCTTCAGCAACAGAAGTCTCTCAAGAGAGAGACTCAAGACTATGTCTCCTAGTGGTACTTTTTTTATTGTCATTGAATAGCACAGACAGGTCTAGCCAGAAAGTATCCTGGAAAACAGAAATATCTGCTCAGAACCCAGCTCTCTTAAAAGTTCCTAATTTTCTCTTGAGTAGGGCTAGTTTGAACAGTAAATCTATTCTCTATAAAATAATACATTTTGATTTATCAGGGCCAAAAATCAGGTTAGGAAGAAATGCTACATCATGGTTGTTTCATAGATAAGATATGGTTTTCCTTTCTAACACAATCATTTTACTGATGTGGAAGTTTTTGTTTTGGGGTTTTTTTGCTTCATTCTGGGATAAAAATAATTTCTTCTTTCTGAGCAGAATAGAAGTCAGTAGCAAGTGTGGTCTTCTGTGGCATTGCCATAGAAGCCTATAGTTCTAAGGATTATCAAAAGATCCAATTTATTTGCAAATTTAAATGAGAAAAACAGTCAGAAAGTATTAGCATGAAATAGGGTTCTTAGATTATATGTAGCTATGTAATGGAACTGATCAAATAGACTGAAGTATTTATTTAATTAATTGTTATTTATTAGATTATTATGGTTTCCATTCATATAACAACATTAATTTTCATAAAGCTGTAAAAGCTTTAAGCCCTACTGGGTAAAATCCTGTAAATATAATACATTTCTTAGAAGAACAATGTATTAAATTTGTTTTCTGATAGTGTTAGCTGTGTAACAGATTTCCAGTGTTCTTCTAACCCCTTAGGGTGCCTAAAGAGCTCCAGGAAACAAAGGTATCTTTCAGTACCTTCTGTTGTTTCTACAAGCATTTAATATTTGATGTAATATACATGCCCTAATAGCACATGAAACACCATAGCCTGGTGTGATCACGGCATATACCAGATATGTGGTGCAGCCTCCTGTTTTTTCCTATTTTGTTTTTCTATTTGGTATGCAAATCCACTCCGTGGTAACCTTATCCATGTGCTGCTTGTTCTGCTCATGCAAATCTTTGTAGATATCCTGGATTCTGATGCCATCTGCATCTGCTTACATTCCTTGCCTTTAACAAAGAATCAGGAGTTAGCTAGACAGATGGCAAAGCAGAACTATTATCAGAGATTATCAGGAAAATATGCTATTTTGAAGACTTTAAAAAATGTAATCATCCCTATTCAGGGTACCATTAATACAGTAACATATTGTGCAATTACTGTTGGAGTTCCATTGCTTCAGTACAGACAGCATTGCAGGAGGGAGGGAAGGAGAGATATTTAACTTTTTATAACATTCTCAATGGCCCTGTTTTACAGCATTTCTACTGTTGAGGGATTGCAGTTATATTCAACTGATTTTGTTTAGTAATAATTTCACCACCTACTTAAAATCTCTTTCTGAGAGAGAACTAAATGACGCTTAGTTTGACAGTAACTGAGCATTACTTATGCAATTCCACTTCTGTTAAGAATCCCATTTCCCTACCAGTTGCTCCAAGGAGAGGGATCATGCATGCAAGTGCATGGAGCAGATGACCAGTCGTTAAATGCCCTGTATAGGTGAGCAGGTGCAGCTTTAATTTACAGCTGTGAAGAAGCTTTTCAAGACAAATCTTGTGCAGTAGAATTCATCTTTAATATCTGATTTCTAAATGGTATATTTCAAAGTCTGAGCTAGTCAGCCTTGGACCTCTGAATGGTCATTGAAAAGAAATAGGCATTTGAGATTGACACAGCATAACCATCTCAGATAACTGTATTAAAATGAGTTAATGTGGTAAGGTACCCCATTGCTCTGCACTGATCATAAAAAGCACCCTGTGGACTTAATTATCTAATATTGGACACTTTGTTAAAAATATAGTAATGGTCCACCTGAGATATCTAACATTTCAGTACCAAGATGTATACTCTTTCCCTATTTCATAGAACTTGATGTTTTAAAAGCCAAGATAGGTAAAGTGTTTGCTGGGGAAGTTGGAAGGCCTGCATGAGGCTCCTCACACCTCATAGGCCACTACCTGACTTAAGTGTTTATCTCACTTTCCTTTCACATAAATCACTGGTTGACTCAGTTGACGACTTGGTGTGTACACCAGGATAAAGGTGTGCAGCTTTTGCAATTTGTCTTGTCTTGTAATTAGAATTCTGAATATGATGGACAGAACATCATTTTACAGTGTTTTCATTTTTATGTGGAAGGCTACTGCAAGTTTTGAAGAAATTGCTGCATATCATGAACTGACAGCAAGTATTTGTCTAAACTAATAAAAGCGAAAGAAAAAACACACCTCAAAGTCCCTTCGTCTTAAATTTTCAACCCATCAAAAATGCAACAACAAAATCAAAGATCATTTTCTGTCTGGACTTTCAGCTTTTAATGTATTCTCATCCATTTAATTATCCAAGTTGTATAAAATGCTTAGATGGACAGGATAAACTCAGTTCAAATAAGTACATGAATTCCCCAAACTTGGTTCAGAAGTGAGAAAACAAATCAGAACTTCTGTAAGAACAGCTGCAACCATCTGTCTTTACAGAATTACAGAACAAGTCAGATCCTGAAACTTGACAAGGAAAGCACAGAAAGAGGTATTGAACAATAATAAGCATTTTATTAAAGTTAGGATATTTGGAAAACTGTGTATGGGTTACCAAGCTGTGAGCTGATAGATATCAGTGCAGTTTTACTGCAGTCAAGGACCTCACACTAATTTATACTAACTAGTAACGTCCAAGAGTAAATCTAAATTCAGTAATTAAAAGTATTTTAATAGTTTATCAAATTCTACTCATTCTGTTTCTTAATTATTCTCCTGGTATAGACAAGTTAACAGAAAAAAGCCATTATCACATGTCTTTTGGAGTTGTAATTAATTTCATTCCCCCAGTGAATTACTAAACCCATTTTCTCTAATACTTCTTTAGCCTTCTTACATTTCAAAGGCCTTTCTCTTTGTCCTTGTGGTGGCAAAGATGCCCCTCTTGGCTCTTTTTACTGTTTACCTTCAATTAATTTCTTCGTTTTTCACCCTTTCTTTTTTTTTTTTTTGCTCCTCTACTCTTTGCAGAATAATTCATTCTGGTTTGCACATCAGAAGAACATTTGAAATCATTTACGTTAAACTTATTTTTCTTCCTGGTTAGTTAATGCCTGTTGAATAAATCCAGTGTTTGTAATCTCAGAAAGCAGTGCCTCTTTTTAAATGAAGATCATGGCTCTTATAGGTTGTATTACAAACCTTGTGGATTCTAGAGAAGTGAAACTCATTGTACAGTAGATACATGTGAACCAGTTACATCCTGGTGACTTTAATTTGGAAAAGGATTCAACTTGTGCAAGTGCTCAGTTTGTATGGATTTGACTTCATTTATATCAGCTTATTTAAATTAGTACTGTTTTTTGAAAAGACATGAAGATAAAGAAAAACACTAGAGCTTTTTCGTATAATTATTGTTCTGCAGTACTGATTGTCTCTCTGTTTTTAATTTTATGTGGTGTGAGAAGTCTCTTAACAGAATTTCAAAGTCCTGAAACTTATTAATAATTTGATCAATTCATATTAAGTCTTGCAATTTCTTATCCATAAATAAATAAATGGCAGTTTTGTCTCTTCTTAAGGACAATGCTTCATGTGTATTATCACACCTGTTCTCCCTACACTTCCAGATAGACATCTATTTTCTTTTTATAGAAACCAAATGTTTTTAAATATCCCTGGCTTTGCTAAATTTGCTATCAGCAAGTTAGGTTAGATTGTTACTTCTTATGGATTTGTAGTCATAACACTGTTTGATGGAATAAAACTCAATTGTGTCAGGAGTTGTTCAAATACAGAACAAAATTGTCATCACCCCAAATTTGAACAGAAGGGATAACACACAGAGAAAACAGAAATATATGTTTAGTTTTCTTTAAGTCTGTTATTTCTATTAAATGAGGTTAGCAGACCATGTTTAGTGTTCTTTAGAATTAATATGGCTTTGGCAGAATGGCATCAATGTATTTTAAATAAAATCACTTTTTTTTGTAATTTTTCTTAAAATGTATTTAATTGCTGCTCCATTTTGTTCTATAATTATTCAAGTGGTACCTCAAGAGCACTAACTCAAAGCTCTTGAGTTAGTTATCATCATCTAAAATCATATAGCTTTAGAGAACAGAATCATTCTGTTTATCAAAAAGTGCCTTTTCAAAATTTTCAGGCAGAAAGAAATAATCATGAAAACACAGAGGTGAGAGATGGAAAAAGACCTATTAAACATTCTTGCTCTCTGTCACTGCAATGTTTTCCCCTACAGTCTTTTTATTTTATCTTGTTTAGCTTTAAATCTCTTAAGGCTTCCTACTCAATTTTCATTGGGAAACTCTTTCAGTGTCAATCTGCACCTCAGGAAATTTCCTCCAATGTTTATATTACATAAAATGACAGGTATAAAATGCTTTTTGGTAAGCAACTTACATATGTTATTTTCTTAATCTTATTCAGACATTGCTGGAAGAGGTGGTTAAATGGGGGAAAAACATATTCATGAGCATGCTTCCTAACACTGATTAAATTATTCCACATTTGTGTCTCTTTGTATAAGGGTTTCCATAAAGATAGGGTTGATATTTTGTATTTTGATATTTGTGGTTGGAAGCTGGAACATTAGTTGACAGAAAGAAGGCGCAGGGTATGAGACTGAGGAAGCCAAGGATCTGCAGTGTGATACACTGAGTGTCACTTTCTGCAGAAATAGTTGTGTGAAGGAGTAGGCCAGACAGAAGAGGCTGATGTAGTAGGAGGCAAGCCCATATGCATAGCCTACTACAGCAATGCTTCATGTGCACAAGGAAAAGGAATATAAGGATAAGGAAGCAAATGAACAAAGCTGGGGGGAAAAAGGGATGTTTTACTGAAGAAATATGCCCTTTTTATGCTCAAAAAACTTGAAAATTCGGAAAGTTTTAAAAAATAATATTTTAATCTTTCAATTTCTTTGATTTATTTGCCACCTTATCTCTTAACTGAAAGCTGCAGTTTTATGTAAAACTTCGACAATCAAAGCAGTTAACAAAACCTGAAGAATATCTAACTTAGATAGCAGGTCATGATGAATTAGCTGTAGCTTTCTCTTGACAGGTCAGTACATGAAATACATCTTGATGGCATATATGATCTAATGAATTATTAAAAAAATTCGCCCAGAAAAATTGTACTGGTTGTAGTAAAAAAGGCTGTAATTCAGCTGTCCATTGTTTCTCGTTAGTAAACTACCCCGCTCTCTGATTGATAATGTTGCTATGCATTTCTAAAGTGATAAATTTTCCATAAGTACACAAATTCTGGATAGGTGTAATATGTAACTACAAATCCTTATATGTAGGATGCTGATGTAGGTTAATATTCATGCTGTGTGCTGTTATTTTGGCATCATAGATCATGGCTTTTAAGAGCAGGTATGCAGCATAGCGTGAAGGAACCCGATCACAACTTTCTACAGAAAAGATTTAAAGAGGAAAATGCTAAGCTTTGTGTTCTGCTTTGCATTCTATTTTTGGGCTTTGTTTAGTCAAAAGACAAAATGGACACCTGTTTTGGAAAAAGTCTTTGTGTAATTCTAGAGTGTAGGAATGGAACAGCTGTGTTGACTGTACTGAAAAAAAGTAGGACATCCCAGAAAATTGTGCATAGATTCATACCTTGCACTTGATTTATATTTTGAAACTCGGGTTTAGAAACTTCAAAGTTCAAATAACTTTAATGCTTAATAAAGCTGCCATGCAGTGTAATACTAGCAATTATTAATGTTCAGGAATGTTACAATTCTTTGCATGTATTGAAAGTTGAGGAATTCATGCAAAAGATGCCAAGTTTCCTATAAACTACATTAAAGGATGTTTACTTTCAAAGCAGGAAGAGAGTACAAATGGGAGTTGTGAGAAAATAAATCAGTGAGTGTTAGAGCTCCATGTCAAATTGCCCTTGCTGGTGTGTGGCCGGTGGGTGAAGCGCAGCTGGTGAGAAGCGTAGAGCAGGTTTGTTACCGGTGGTCAGTCATTCAGGCCTCTAAGGCTGCCGTAACCGCAGCCAGCGTCTGTCCAGCTGTCTCCCTGAAAACCTGACATTAGTTGTAGACTACAGAGCACAGGGCTGATGTAGCTGCTGATCTCAAAAATATTAGCAAAAGGAAACTTGAATTCGGAGTAGTCTTGTACGTGTCAAACTTTAACGTGCTGTGACTAGGCTGTAATGTGTCACTCACCGCCCTTTCTGTTGCGCTGAATTTGATCATTTGGCGTGACATATTGGCAGATATTCCATTGTTTAACCATTCAAATTTCTATTCAAATGAGTTTAAATTAGAAGGTGAAGGTGTATTTCCATGGAAAAAAAAATGTTCTCCCTCAGTCCTACAGCCAGCCAGAAACCACAGCTATAGCTGCCCAATGACAGAACTTTACACAGAAAAGCTCTAGATATTCTCACGTTACTGATTGGTGAGACTGAAATGAAACAAAAGACATAAGTTACTTTATATTTCCAGCTATCTCCCTAAAGATGAGCACATGCAGTGTAAGACTCACAGGTACAATGAATATTCTACATTCACACATTTTCCTATTCCTTTATTGGTGTCAAGTATTTTATAAACAGGTCACGTAGGGAATTCCACATATGCACCAGACATCTGGCTCATCTGAAACTGGAGTGTTCTGAAAGCTGTATTCACCAGGAATTTTACATCAATCATCTTGCAACTGCTGTCTTAGTAAATGCTCTTAATAAAGGAGGTTGTGCATATTTTTCATCACGGACATTTTAGTTTTGGGTTTTGGGGTTTGGGTTTGAGTTTTGGGGTTTTTTTTTGGGGGGGGGAGGCTGGCCTGGATGCAGCTTATATAATGAAATATTCTTTTTACATGAGAGTAGACCTGACTGCAAGATTTTCTAAATAATCTTTCTAACAAAAAAAAAAAAAAATGGAAAAAAAACCCACCAACCCAACACTCCCCCTAACAAAACCTCTAGAAACACAGAAAAACACAAAAGCAAACCTTTCAAGTAGAACAGATATATTTTGCATCACTTCACACCTGAATTGCTGTTTGACTTTAGAAAAGCCTTTGATCACATTCTCTCCTTTATCAAAACAAAGTTTTCACCATGAATTCTTGAAGGTTGGAAGCTGGACTTCTCACATCACTTACTATTCATCAAAAAGTTTAATTATGGAACAAGTCCTATGTGGGTCTGATAAATCTTAGGCATAAACTGAAATAAACCATAACTTGCATATTTAAAAATCAAATTAAATGGAATATTCAATCACGTGTTTTGTAGGTATTTGGATGATTGTATGAGGGGGACAATTTCTGCCATTTCCTGCCCACACACTTTTGTGTGTTTCTTCTGCATGAGAAGAGCCAGGACTGAATGCCCATCCCACACCTTCCTTGACCTCACAGAGATTTGGCTTCAGCTTCTTAATCTTTCTGCTGTAAAAGTAAAAAGCTTCCTGAGGAGTTGGAATTGAATAGGAGAAAATCTTCTTTGACCACTGTCTTAGGTTTCAGTAGATACTGTGCCTGTTTGTATGTTCTCCCTATGTGGAGGAGGATCTGAATATTCAAACTAACTCTAATTATGGAACTATTGTTATCATATAAATTGACAGAATACATTAGTAGAGGTCTGTGTTGCTAATCATCACTAGTCCTTAGTCTCACTAGAGGAATAGTACCCACCTAAGCATTGTTTACATTGTTTACATCAATGCAGATGTATTTTTACTTTTGTACCTTTACCCTTCTGAAAACTGGTGTGAACAGATTTTTTAAATCTGAGTTATGTGTATGAGTATGAAAAGAAATGTTACCACTGAATTTCCTCTGTAAGGATGTGTTGGCCTGCCTGTTCAGAAGAGACTATCCTTCCTACCCCTCCTTCTGTGTGTTCCTTATCATCTCTTGCAGAAAAGGAAAAATCTCACTGTATAGAGCTGGGACACGAAGCTAGCAAATACCACAAGTTGGTAGATCAATTCTAGCAAATGCGTATATCTTCTCAGATTAGCATTGTTCTCAGTTTCAAACTGAACACTGGACCTAAAAATGACTAATAAAGCAGCAAATGAAAATCTCTTGAAGAAGAAAATACTCTGTAGTATGCTCTCTATTGCCTCTGAACTACACCAGGCATCAGTATCTCTTCTCTTACTGCACTCTATCTTTCATAATCCCCCTTAGATCAAGTTTTTAAAGGATATTGTGTGTTTAGAAGGAAGGCTTCTAAAATTTAATAAATGTTGCTGGGCTTTTTGTAAATCTAATATCATCTGTTATCTCTACTTCAAAGGGCAGAAAGAAAAGCTGCTGTTACCAGCTGGAATCTCTGACTTTTAAAACGAAAAACTGAGCCCACATTCCTTATACAGGTCAGGGAAATGGGATACTATTGTAACTCTGGTTAAAAAACATCAGAGAGAGAACTGAAGAGGCACCAAGTGAATTTGTCCTCCATTTTTTTGTTAACTGTCAAAGTGATTTGTAACAATTCAGACAATGACAGTCTTACTCATTAAACTAAGCAGTGGACTCAGTCAAAAATACCCTGCCTTTACTATTATTCTTCATTCCATGGTCAGTGTTTTCCAAGTCAAAAGGCATAACTAAAACAAGGTTTGCAGAAAAAAGTAATGCCTTTTAGAAAGCTGACTGAAATGTTACAATACTTGTTCTTTCTAATCATTATAGTGACTGCAGCATTTCTATCACTGCTGTGGTAGTGAAAGCTACCACACAAAAGATTTCTCCCAAATGAAAGTTATAATGACAGACCAATGACTGCTTTTGAAAGAGCCATTTCAGTGATTTTGTGCATGTAGTCTGACTTTACGGACTATTTTAACATATGAATATGAAACAAATATGAAATATGATTAAATTTTACTGTTCTAAAGTTCCTCCCAGATTCCTATTGTAGTAGATACACTTGCACAGCCTTACTCATGCTTTTGTCCTGACAAAGCAATGGGCTGTACTGAGCTGACAAAACCACCTCAGTAAATACACTTCCATGGGTCTTAGTAGTGTTTGGATTATAAACCACCTATAGCTTCCCTATTGAAATCAGAGCTCCTGTGAGAGGGTCCTGTGATCATCCATATTTTCAGAGGGTGAAAGGAGAATAGAGATAGTGAGGATGGGCTACATTTCCACATTAATCATCAAAACATCTCAAACTTCTTCAAAATTCTGTGGAGAAACAGGCACATCTGGAAGGCAGGTCCACAGACAGTGTCCAAGAATGCAAACAGATTCTCCCTCTAAAAGCATTTCTTTCTTGTCCAACTGGTAACTGGGGAGTATAGAAAACAAGTTCAAAGATTTTAGAGGTTAATTTAAATAAGAGAATTCTAACCAAAGCATAAGTCAACATAGTTCTAGCTCATCTAATTATTTCCTTCAAAATCTACCTTTTATATTTATTTATATTGTTAAGCTATTTTTTTAATGCAAACCAGTTTCACATTGAAAAGCTTGTCTCACTATTTACCTTTTGAGGCCCTACAGTAGATTTTTGAAATGTTCAATCACCATTGAAAATTTATCATTTCAGCTTTTGACTGTTATTCTTTCTTTACATCCTTTCTTACTATAAGAAGTAATTATTTTCCTGCAGTGCAAATGAATTTTCACTAGAAAACCTGACTTAGGCTTTCAACTCTCTGCTCTGCATTTAAGGTACCTAAAGAACAGATAATAGAATCTGCTCAGAAAGGGGATATCAGCCCTTTGATACTATTGAATGATGTGTTTGGCCTTTAGTCTAAGTTGGAAGTTCGGACTTGGTTGATCTGGTTGCTCCTAAGAGGGGTTTGCATCCAAATGTTGACCCCATATAACCTTTCTTAGCTTGTAAATTGACAAGATCATAGTACATGATTGTATGGTTCCTCTTAATTAATTTTCCTTTATATTTCCACAGTTTTGAGACAGAAAGAGATTTTTAATTCTTTGTTCATTTTCTAATATCTGTCCCTTGGCTGCAGTCCTGAAGTTAATGCTCACTAATAGTGTGTTCTTTGTCTGCCCAGTTACCAGGGTCATCATTTTTCAAGAGGTCTCCAGAATGTAGAAATGATTCTTCAGTCACTGCTTTTCTTTTTAACAGAGACGTTTTCTCTGTTCCTTTTTCCTTTATAGCCTACAGCACAGATGTTTAGTTCTGCCAATTTTTTATTTTCTGCACAATCCAATTCTTCAGTCGTCAGAGAGTGAACTTTGCATTTGATTGTTTTAATAGACAAGGTCACGGTAGAAACTGGTATAAATAATGCTAACCAGAGAGTATTTTGATCTGATTTTAATTTATACATAACCACCAAAATATTTCTTTTAAGTTTTCTTCCTTCAATATTACATCATTGACAGGCGCAAAGAGAGTAGGATGATACAGGCTTTTAAAAAAGAAAAGAAATCACAACTAAAATCATTATCCAAAATGAGTTGTTCTGGTTATCTCAGTGGAGAAGAAATATAAATAAAATGGTTTTTTCTAGTAGAATATTGACTTTTTTCTTACTTTCTCCATTAAAAAAAAAATGCTACCAAAAATGGAAAATGTCTTTTCTATCCAGGAACAGAAATATTCTAAAGTTTGTAAATAGTCGGAAAATTAAAGGAGTGAGAGCATAAAAAGGAAAAGGTTCTTTAGATTTCATCACCAGATTTTGGGCTGTGTGATGGCAATCTGAGTGGCTTCATTCAACATTGTACCATGCTGGAAGAAAAAGAAAGACTTGAAGTGGGATCTGAAAAAACCCTAGTTATGGTAAAAAAATATTTGTTTCAATAGGCTGAGGAAGACTATAATCCATTAATGTATTTGTAAAGAAAATACTTCCCTTTTCAAATACAGTGGACAGTTTTAGCTTTCTAAACCAGCCTTCTTTCATCCACCAAACTGTTCTGTTCACCTTTAAAAACAGAATATCCATGAGTTTTCTTAAATTCACAATGTAGTGGATCAAAACTTATAAAATAATTATACATTTCCTTGGGCATGAGTTCCGTCTGTCATTTGGTGATGCAGAGCCCACCAGAACTTCACATCTTCAGATAATAATGAAAGGAAAAAGATATGAGTGTTCTGGAGTTCAGAATGACAACTTGATAAAAAAAAAGTATTTCCACATGGCAAGGACCTGAAGTCCTACTCACAGATTTCCTACTGAGATGTATTCAAAAGCCGTCAGAGTACTCCATGAACTTTAAATTTCAGCTGACCTACATCTCTGCATTAAATGCCCTTGATCTTTTAAAAGCTTCCCACTCCCTTTTATTATAAAACCCCACCAAACTTCCAATGACGTTTCTATCCCTTCCATAAAATGGCATAATTTAAAATATGCACCAGCAGCCTGCTAAATTCATATAATCACAGATTCAAAGAATTGTTTGGATTGGAAGGGACATTGAAGATTATCTTGTTCCATGCCATGGGCAGGGACACCTTCCACTAGATCAGGTTGCTCAAAACCCCATCCAACCTGGCCTTGGACAGAATGGGACATCCACAAGTGATCCACAAATTAAAGTAAAATCAAACACACTTTAGAAGGAATTTAAGTCATTTTTTATAAATAAGTAGGAGAAGCTGTGTCAGACAAACATGAAACTGAGTCATGTGTTGAAGATTGCTTCAGGTGCTTAGGTATTTGGCAAGCACTCTGAAATAATTTTAAATATTAATCCTGTTACATTATCGACATATTTTACATTCAGTTCTTAGATAAAAATATACACAGGTATTCAGCCATTCAAGAGCTGGTCATTTGTTATTTCAAGTTCAATATGATTTATCTACCTTTCTAAAAGTACTAAGAAAGCCTACTTCTTCACATTCTATATTTTCAAGAGAGTTTACGGTTTATGCAGGCTGGTCACAGTTGAGTATAATATATCTATGTGTCAGAAATTGGAACAGGCAGTAGACATTATAGATGAATTGCCAGGAAATTACCCCAGTGTGCTGACTTCCCAAATTCCTTCAAATGACTTAACAGGCTTGACATGGCAGCTCAGTGTTCAGTTTGCTTAGGGGACTTTAGGAGAATCAGTGGTTCCAATCCATTGCTAAGGTCTGAATTTTTCACATTTACATAGCAATAAGAAGCTTAGGGAATCTGTAACTGGCAAAGAAAAAAAATGTTTAAGGCAGTATTATTGCCAATAACAGTGTTTAGGTTCATTTGTACAATTCAAATTAAAAGCCTTTATTCTTCTAAAAAGAATTAAATGGGCAGATCATATTATTATTGCTGAATTGTTGATAAGAAGCATCACCTTTGATCTGAAAGGCTTTTGGATCACGGCAGCACTGGCAGTAGCAGACACGCTCATTTTTGATGAGACAATGAAGTGTGTAGGGGTGACAGGCTTTATGGCAAAAGGCATCACATATCTTCCACAAATCACTCATTTGTCTACTTTGGGATGGTATAATTCTGTGACCTATGAAATTAAAAGCAGAAACCTTGATTTTCTCTCCATGTAGCTCCTTGCATCATCCAGGATAGAGAATGACTGTCAGGCTCTCATTGCTACATGAAATTACAGGCATTTTGCAAGCGTAGCATCATTCTGCTGAGATTAGGGAATTCCCCTCTAATGTAACACACTGTGGTCTGGCATCTTGGAACTCACACATACAGCTATGAGGTGGATACAATAAAATACATTTTCTTGTTTATGTTAAATTTACCCTTGCTTCATTTTCTACTGTTATTTCACAGAACCTTTAAATTAGGAAAAAGATGAAGCAAATGAGGGTTGCCTAGATCTGATGAGTGATGGGAAAATGGCCTCCAACAAGATTCTTCTAATTTGGAAATAATTGAACTTAAGGTGTGTCAAACTGTTGTAAATGCTGCACCTAAAATATTTTACATTTTGTTAGAGCTTGGCTGATTTCCAAAACAACCATAGTCTAAACATAAAAGAAAACGGAACTGAAAATTACTGAAAATTTTTACCACATTAGATAGACCAATGAAGATACCAGGAGGTAATTGTTTTGACTATACCAATGTCCCTTTTTTACTATGATATAACTGTACAGCAATTAGGTTATTCTTGTAAATGGCATGGTGGCTGCAGCTGCAAAAAGACATCACTGCCATCTTCTGGTAACAGCTCATTCAGCTTGCCAGCATGTGGGTTTTCATTTATTTATTTCTCTTTATATAGAACACTACACAGGCAATCAGGGTTTTTTGTTTACAAGACCAGGAAAATGTAAGTATTGTGCTTTAGCACTCAGAATTTTTTTGATCAATAATTTTATGCTGCTCCAGAATTCCTGAACTGCTATATGACTCCTACTGGTGAAATCTTCTTGAGATTGATTTTCCTTTGAGGCTGAAGATACCATAAGTCCAGAAATTTGCATTCCATAGCACAATCTTGTATTATACTTCTATCCCACAGTGTGAGTTACCTAGTGGCTAAATTTATGGAAATAGGAATGCTACATTTCATGAAGATCAAGTTCAGCTGAAAGTCGGTGATGCTGGTATGATGACCCTCATTTATATTTGCTGAGGACCTAAATCTCTTAAGCAGGTTAGAGTTACATATTCGTCAGTGTGACAGAACTCTACTTTCTGCTTCCTCCAGAACCTCCAGTGCCTCAGCTTTACTTCTGATATCTCAGTGGATCCTGTTTATTGCTGATCATCAAACAGAAGCAGAATAGCAGCAGTCTGCCTTGCTCCAGGAGATGTAGCTCAATTTGTCACATGACCTTTACTCATCTTGGCTTCAAACATAGTCGCTACTAATAACTAATAATACTGTTATTAATAACTAATTCCAATCTTACTTGATGATGAATTAGCAGTGTCCCCTCCTGAACATGAACTATGGCATGTAATGCAGTTTCTTTTTAAAATGTAGTACTCATTCCCCTAAGTATTTGTTTGGAAACCACTTGTCATAATTTGGGAATTTCTTCAGAGAGTACTTTAAAAGTAATTTTTTTTTTTCCTTCACACTCTAAAACCTTACAGTTACTCAGTTTACCACAAATTAATAAATACACACCCACATTTTTGGGTGTCAGTGTAGACATAGGGCAGAAGAATACAGACTGCTTTTGATCAATGTTTCACATATGTGAATTTCTCTGTCCTCACACAGCAGCAGTAGAAGTATTCAGGTCAAGTCTTCTATGCAAAGCTTTGTTTACAGGCCAGACTGAGGTAATCAGAGACTATGGAGGGTCAAGAGGAGCTCCAGGCAGCAATAAGCAACTCAGTACTTTGGCCATTCCAAAGTAGGCGGTGGAGAGGAGAACTTGCTGGCCTTGCTGGATGTGCAGTAAAGGCAGCCAAAGGATTTCTAATGATTTCTGAAGTTACCTATTGGCAAGAATGATGAGTTATTCTCATGGTTCAGATGGGCCTTCAGCTGCCTTACTTTTTCCTTATTGCTCTGCATCATGTTAGAAACTGGACAAAATTTGGCCCAAATGTGTCTACCTAGGCAAAAGTGATTTTATGCAGATGCCTGATTTTATACTGCTGCCATGATCAGCAGTAGCATGTGCTGAGGTTTGTTTCTGCAATAAACTAGCCATTGGTCCAGCTTGATAGGATGGGGTTCAGATCTGCTGACCACACAGCACTCTTTGTTTCTGGCCCCAGTTCCACATCCCACAGAACAGGGTGAGCGAATGTGGCAGATCCTGCCAAGGCATCCCCTACCTGTCCAGGCTTCCTCTTCACTGAGCTGTAGCCCCACCCCCAGCATCTCTGCTTCACTGGTTTCTGAGAAGGGAAAATATATTTCCCTTGTACTTTTTCTGTATTGCAAGCCTAGCCTCGATTTGCAGTCTGTATATTTAAGCATAAATCTTGCATTCAAGTCCTCATAGCCACTATGAGAGTCATATCACTCTTGGAGATATTTCCCTTTCAAAGCAGCCAGTCTGTCCTTAGAAGAAGAGATCTGCGATAGTAAATTTTTCTGAATCATTTTTTATTGGAAGCAGAGCTGTTCTCCACAAATGTGGGAGCCAACCATCTCTAAACCCAGAGCTGGATAGTGGGTTTTCACTGTCCATTCATGCCAGTGACAGATGCCTGGCAATCAGGAGTTGCTTGTCAGCTCCCAGACAGGAGGCACAGAACATACACTTCTGTTAAAAGAGCAGAGAGGCTGTTGGTTAACATAAGCTTTTACGATGAAGTTGGCACACGTTTCCATCCGACGCCGCTCAAAACCTTTTTCACCGCAGCGCGTCCCCCAGCTGTGAGCCAGCTGGTGGCTGCAAGGGAGGAAGAACAGAGGTACAGTGAAACACTTCTCCTGGTAGGCAATTTTACAAAAACTTAGTTGCAGCTTTAAAGAGCCCCCCTAAAGCACACATCTCTTTGCCTTACCTGCTGACTTTTTTCATTTGATCGGTCCACTGCTGATTCGGCAATTTGTGGTTTGTTAGTATACAGGGACTTTCTGCACACTGAGTTAAAAGCAAACTGAATAAAGAGATGCAAAGAAAGGAATACAGAACAGGCTTCACTTTGCAGTTCATCAGTCCAAGCTAGTTTTATGTTTACTAATCACCACTTTCCAGGGCTTCCAGGAAACCACTGTAAAAATCATGGGATCCCATTCTTATCATTTACCCATAAGCAGTGGGTTAAAAGCAAACCCAGTCCCATCAATCAACCCTACAGGAGCAACTTGCTGCTAGCAGAAGGTTACTGTGCTCAAATGAGTGCTTTTGAAAATATATCAAAAAATTAACTAAACTCCTTTTTTTTTTTTTTAATCCAGTCTGATCCTAAATTTTGCAATACAATGCAGCACTCTGTAATCAATGCCGGGGACATAGGGGGAAGAAACTGTAGCATGGAAAAATCAGTGATAAAGTAACAGGAGAAACACTGGAAGGTCACTTATTCTTAGATTTTTTTCCTGGCTTAGAGATCTTTATCAGTGAAAATGAAATAAAAATTATGGATCAGCAGCACATAGGAAACTGTGCAATGGCCATTACACCTTAATGTCATTTACATTAGTCCTGTCTCCACACTTCTTTTTGTGAGCTGTTTTATATCTATATTATGCCTAGAAGTTGAACTGGATTGTGGCGCATTCCCAAGAGTTCCTTAAGAAATGCAATATCTATTTTTATCATGTTAACCTTAACAACTTATTAAAAAGTCATCTTCCTCCAGTGGTCTTCTCTTCACAACTAGTCCTAGTAGACTGGCAGCTGAAATAGTGCATTAGAGTACTAAAATTTCTGATTTTCTTAGTTATTAATCAATGAAAGCAGCACTTGTACCAATGCAGTCTTGGTCTGTAGTTTTCAGAACTAAGATAGACTGGCAGAAGTGAAATTAGTGTACATTTTTAATTTATTTATTTATAAGTGATTTGTATACTGCTAGTTTTATTTGAAAGTTAACTATCAAATGCTGCTGTTTATCGTGTTACAGTTTCTCTTGGTTTTGCTCACAATTTTCTGTGGGGAAATTCATAAGAATTGGCATATAAATTAACTATTGTAGTATTCATATATGGCGTTTGCTTATAAAATAATCATGAAGCAAGCATAACAAATTAATGCAGAGGTCTTGATTGTTCTTCTGGTTCCATATTATCACAAGCATTTTAAGATTGTTAGTGACTCTGAAATACTCTAAACTTTCTTTTTGAGCCAGATCATCAAGTTATGTGAATCACTGCAACTCCAGTCTAGAATTTCTCTGCTTCCTTTCAGTTTTTTTCCTTTCCTGGTTAATTCGTATGTAAGTCAGTGCTACACAGGACATGAAATAGAGCCCAGAGTGGCTGTGCCTCTGTATCACAGTCCAAAAAGGCAATTATGAGGTTACTCATAGAGCAGCACTTGTCATAGTTGTTTGATTAAACTGAAAATATGCTCTAACTTCCTTCTGAGCTGAGTACCAATCCCCCCCTTCCTCCCTGGGAAGAAGAATATAGAGATATTAGGAAGTCTTTGAAATGACAACCATTTTAGAAGCCTGCAGAGCTCCTTCTTCAGGTGAAGGAAACTCCTTCTTCTTTTTCTTTTCATATATTTTAAAGAGATAGATCTTCTCTTGTATCTACAAGTAGTAGGATGGGAATTCTCGGGAACCAACTCTGGTTTCCTGCTACTGGGAACCATTGTTTGCTGGCGCTGGCAAGAATTGGAGGAGTCTGATAAAACCATAGTACCGGGTCTTTTTTTTCTTTCCACGAAATATTATTCCATGATTAATGGGATATTTTTCCTTTCAAGTATGGAATGCCAGCACCTTCCCAAAGACTGTTCAAATCTGGCAAGTATGATACAGTGCTGCTCTACATGTCTGGCTGTAAGAGACATGATGTCAGCTTTAGTAATACCTTCCAGCCATGTTATCTCGCTGCTTTTATATTCTACACCCAGACATTTGGAATTCAGCATCAACCACTACAACACAATGCTCAGACTGGAGACCCATTGATCATTTTAACTGCTTGAGTGGCCAGAAGTCACCCTTACTGATCGTTACCGCCTTTAATCACTATCATTGCACTAATTACAGGCTGATATTCTCCAACTTCTGGAAAATGCTGAATGGTTGAAAGTGAAAATAATACAATGCAAGCAAACTGAATCCTGAAATTGCTTCCTTATTCAGTAAGAACCACAAGAAGCTCTAAGGATGCCAATAAATTTACACCACCCTAGAAATGTTTGCTGTAACAAATAGAAACCACAAGTAAAAAAAAATAAAGCCCCCACTTCTCTTCCACCATTTTTTTCCGTTAAAAAAAATACATGCAAGCCTTCAGATTTTTTTCAAAATAAAGTATCTGCTAATGCTCCCTGTCACAGATATTTTCATTTAAAATGCGTTTTAGCAATTCTGACATTTATATAAAAGACATAAAGATTCCAAGCTCCTCAGTGCATATACTTGCATTTTTTCAACTTTTACAAATGTTAAGCAGATTTAGGAAGTGGAAAGTGACTACTGTTTGTTATGAACTGTATTCATAAATCTGCCTTGGATGGACCTAAAGTAGATATGAGTAAATGACTAATGGACCTGAATTATTGAACTGTTACTTGCAGTTCATAAATAACACACTTTTCCTTAAAGCTGCCTATATTTTGTATTGTAAGCTTAGGATCTAAAAGCTACTGCATCAAAGTGAGTCTGGACTAAGAAGCTTTTTCAGAAACTGCCAGAGCAGGAGATGTCATATATTAAAAAGCAAGCAGCATTTCTGTGCCACAAGGAAGAGGCACATTCCTTCTGACATGTTTATGTCTAAAATATAGTTCTGCTGGAGTTTACTATGTCTCTTCCAGACTTGTTTCACAAGTCCAATGGACTGGACAAACAGTTTCAAACAGTGTAGCTTGATAAGAATAGAAAATAATATTTCAATATATGCCCCTCTTCTTGCAGTGCTCATCTTTGAGAACTGATCAAATAATACTTAAACCTCCCAACACTCATTAAAGTTGGGTGTTACATACAGGGAATGTTTTGCTTACAAATGAAATGCAGTAGCCTCTCCACTAAACATTTATTTTTGTTATTTTTTTGAGAAACCCATTGTATGAAATATTTTTGTAACTTACTTCTTCTTAATAATTTATTTTCTTCTCTAACAACTTAAAATTGCACTAAAAGTAGTTATGTAAAAATTGTTGTAAGGCAGTATAGTTGTTTGTATATAAGCATCCCTGTAATCTTTTATCCTGTGTAAGACTGCATAGAGTTTTAAATAATTGTTTCATTTAGAAAAACTTTTTTCTTCCAACTTTATTTCTAAAACCGTCTCCAAGCTTCAGCAAAGGTTATTTCTTGATGCTTATTGTTTGAACTTTGATCAGTGGAAGAATATTTTCAATTAAATCTTATTCTAAAAGGTAAGCACAGTTCTTGCAATGGTGTCACTGGTTTCCATTGATTCTTTTTTAACTTCTGTCTAATAATTTCTGCAGGCTCTGAGCATTGCCAGCTTCTGTGTGAGTAAACAGTGTCTATGAGTGCTGTCTTAGCAACCAAATTTCAGGGAATGATTTTGGAAGGGACAATTGTGTGAGCTTCATTCAAGAAGCAGGCTACCACTGGTCCATAAACTCAGCGTTTTTGAAAGAGATGAACAAAAACTATTTAATCTACAGCTGGTCTCTATGACTATTTTCTCCCTTGCTTTTCCATTGGCATTCATCCATTCCAGATTTATTATCAACAAATTTCCCAAAGGTCATTATCTCCATTGAGAGGTGATGGAACTTGAAAATGCTCTTGCACATACATCCCATTCTCTTCATCCAGTATATTTTCTGATAAAGTCAGATAAAGAAATCAAGTTTTTTTGGCATGGTCTGATATCACCCTTTTAAGGTTCATGGCTCGGTTACTTTCTACTGCTAATATGCATTTTTATGAGGAAATAACAAAATGTTTTCCATTTGGTTCATCTCAGACATTAAGAAACAGATATTTACAAATTTGCTTGAAGACATTTCTAAAAATATATTTTGCTTCCATCTATTTGTGGAGGTTTAGCTGAGGCCCCATTTGCTGGTGGTTCTGACAGTAGCTACCAAGAGAGTGAAATATCCATCATGGACATTTGTAAACATTTCAAGCTCTTTTGGGGTAGAGTTCTCTCTGATTTAAGGGTCAAAGTAATATTTGTATAGTGCTTACGAACTTTTTTATGACTGAGCTGATGCAAGAAGCTCTGCATACGGATAAAAATTTACCTTGGATGTTTCTCTCAGGATAAGAAAAAAATATTCTGAATGTTTTATGAGCTGCTCAGCATGTCTGCTTTAGGTTTTGAAAATTTTTACAGAATAGTGTTCTGTTAGAATATTCATTGAATATTTTCTTTAAAACATTTTCTAATGTGAGTCAACAGTACTGTTCTCTGTCTGAGGAATAGAGAAATTTTATACAATGTAACACTCCATTGCAAAATAATTTTTAAGAGGACAATTATTTTCCTTTTCACTCTGAACTTATTGTTTTTATATCATATAATACATTTATTTAAAATATAAAATAATTTTAAACTTTGTTAGACAAAGTTTAACTTATCTGAATGTTTTTCCTATCAGTGAGAGTTTTGAAACTTGACACTATTTCCTCAGCTCAGAAGAAAACCAAGAATTAGAATCTTACTATTCAGGGTTTTTTTTTCTGCGTGTTTCTTCTAAGCTTGGAAGAGCACTAAGCATCTAAGCTTGGACACAAGCCCTTTCTAAATATAAGCATAGCTAAATAGTGTAATTGTACCCAGAGCATATTAGAACCTAGAGGACTCCTGTTTGCTTATTCGAGTGTGTCTGCTTTGTCACCCATAAGATCAGGATCAGATCAGGACATCTTTCTGTATATGATTCCCCACAAAAGATTAATCTGGATTTAGCACAGGAATTCAGGGTGAAAAAAGTGGTTAATGATTACAGATATTCAGAATATAGTGCAATGAAAAGACATGGTCAAAAGTGATATTAAGTATGTAATGCTGGTAAAGGTACTATTAGCTTTAATCTTGACTGTGATAAACTCCAGCAAAGTTTTCCATCTGAATCAGGCTAGAGTGAGTCAGAATTACAAGGAAAACTATTTTAGCATCATTTTTAATCGGAAGCAAAGTATAAGAATTACTTTTTTCACTGAAATTTTAAAATTCTGATATTGGATGGAACAGCAGACACTTAATTGATAGGAGCTATTAACAAATAAAATATATCAGAAGAGCTTTAGTACTGGGACTCAGGATCAAAAAAGAACTAATCAAAGCCAGGACCTTCGGCACTGCACCAAACCCCAGTGACTCAGCTAACAGTTCTGAAAATCATGCATGGAGAAAATCTGCCCTCCCACCCTGCAGAAAATAAAAATATAACGGGACTGTTCTGTGATAATTACTCCAGCGTAGTGCCCAGCTTTCAACTCCATGGGGACCCTGGTGCAAACAAACTATTTATCTGGCTCCATGCTTCTCATTTCTCCTCACTGGCCTGCATACATGACAATAAAATTATCTGACAGTGTAGACATTCTATGATTCGGATTTTCTACCCAGTGTTTTTCCTGGGTGCCTTTCCTTTGCCTGTTAGCAGTACTCTGCCAAATCTGCAACAAAGACAAAAGTCAAAGCCTGCTACTCCTGCTTCTGGTTTTAGGTGAAAGACAATTAAGAAATCAGTCTTTTTCCCTAGGAGCAAACTATTACATATTTCATTTAAAAATTAAAAAAAAAAGCCAAACCACAAGATCAGGAAAACTATTTCCTTCATAGTCTTTCTCACACACTCAGAGGTTCCCCAAAGGTCGGAGGTCCCTGTCCCTCGGGGAAGCACAGCAATGCTGCTGGGGAGGGACGGTATTTGTGGGGAAGAAATGGCTGGAGAAATGCCATGAAGATGCTTGATTCTTACTCATAGAAGTAAAATCTGTGCTCAGAGGATCCTTTCTGATCAAGTAAGTCAAATGAAAGCATTTTGGACAAATGAACATTGTGTAAATTTGTCCATGGTGCAGAGTTTAGCCTTATATTTTACCAGAAGAGCAGCAGTGTTTACAAACACGGGGCTTTCATGCCTCACTGCCTAAACTATGAAGTACTCAGTCTTCTCTTTAATAACTTAGCGTATCACAAATCCCTTTGATTTTGGTCAAAATTCAGAACAGCACAGCTTAGTCTATACAATCTTAGAATTTCATACCGTTTAATTTTATTCTGATCTCTCTACTCCCCCCAGCTTCCCCTTCACTATTTAAATGGTTGGCCTGTTTTTTTGAAGTGAATAATGCAAGAAACTGAGTGGGAAGAAAACCAAATTTTTTAGAGCCTTTGTACATGTTTCTTTTTTAAAATTTCCTGTTGACTTAGGCACATTGTGTTCCTCTGTATCACATCCTTTTAGAGCCATGTGTGGAAGCAATAAAGTGTATCCCTGCCTTCAAAGATGTGGAAGATTTGTTTAGCCAACTGACTAAGGAAAATACTATGAACTCATTAACAAATATGGTTATATGTGGCCAATTAATCATAGAGAGCAGGCTGCAGAGCACAGCTCAGGAAATATTAGTCAGCACAGGCAATGGGTAACTGTCAGTTACTGATCCTAGGACTTCTTGCCAGGGGAAGGCAGACAGCACGTTAGCAACAAAACACACCAAGTCTGCCAGCAGTTTCCATTAAGATCAGATTTCCAACCCTAGAAATACTTTCAGATATAAGTGATGATAGCTGATCAAATCCAAAAGGAGAGTTTTCTTCCTTAAACAAAAGATGTGCCCATTAAAGTCACAGCCTGTTTCCTTCCCATATTATCTCAGCGTGCCTCAGTCAAGAATGAAGTGTTTTCATCGCTGTGCAAATGTAAAACATGCACTGAAGACAGAAACCTATTTTGCAAGACTGTGAAGTGCACATGCCTTGAACACTTCACAAACAAAAACACTTGAAGATAATACTTCTTTTTCTTCTTGTTAATAAAGAAAGGATTTATGTTCTCCTGACAGATGCTGCACCGCGTAAGTTATGCCTGAGAATGATTGCATCAACAGATTTGCCTGTCCTGTGGAGAGAGACAAAGTTTAAGAGGGACATAAGACAAGTAATAGCCTAATTATGCTATAGAAGAAAAACTTAGAAGGAAATGGCTTTGTTCAGACTTGGACGAAATTCACAGACACATTTGATTTTAAAATTCCATTGTTTTTACAGGTAAAATTAGAAAGAGTTCCACAAAACTTTGAAAATTATTGAGTTTTGTAATGTCTGCTTTTTTGGGAACTGTATTTTATGAGTTTTGAAAGATTGGAAAATATTTGTGATTTTTTTCTCTCTTCTCAGCCTCTAAAATTTGGCAAAACACAGATATTTTTCTCTAGGTCCTTAATTAATAGCTTGTGTTAGACTGGCAGTTTTCAATTCTCTGGTCTAAACCAACAGTTACATCACAGTAAGAAGTGTCCATGTGTTCAAACTGCAGCCCCTTACACCACTGCCTTGATAGCTACCTCCTGGCATGGGCATTCCTTCTCTGTGCCACGTCCCTTCAGAGGGCTGACAAGCTGTACAAAACCACTGTCTGTAAAACCTCTGCCTTATTTGCCTCAGAAGCTGGAATGTATGTTGATGAGTGAATTCGGGAAGAGAAAGCTGGGTCCCACAGTCAAGTCATAAAAGTATAAACCCCACGGATTAGCTACTGTGCTCATAAATCTCCATGTGAAGACGTACACATTACCAAGTCTACAATTCAACGTGATATATAAATGTGATTAATCAGACTAAATAGAGAAGTCTATAAAGTAGCTTGCCTCCACTGTCAACAGAGATCTAGTCAATATAATCAGTGGAGTGTAGGACACAGTTCACCTCATTTTAAAGATGTTGTCGAAAATTTGCCAAATTAATTAGCCTTTAACTATGCATTATATTTTCTTCTGTTGGCTATAAAGGCAGACAGGTCAAAAATGGAAAACCAAAGTTTAAAAAGAATAATCATAAAATCTAAAAAAGGATACAAGCTGGCACCTTGATAATATTCTCAGTATTGATAGTCATTAACAGTTAACAGTGCTATTAAAAGCGTTTATCATTGTAGTTAATACTTTGTTTTTAATTCCCATCTTTCTCTGCCTCAATGACTATGGGCAGCTTTATTGCAGTGTCATAGAGGTGGCATTTCATTCACTATCCTTCACACAGGACTCAAAGCTATAATTAAATCCAAAGAATGCCACGAAGAAATAGATCATTCTGTGTCTGGGATTGTATTCAGAAGATTTGTGGTGAATATAAAAAAGGTCATAGAAGTATCACTGCCCAAGAGCAAGAGATCATCTTTTTGGAACTGAATCAGGAAGGCCTTATGGAAACAAAAGCCTCACATGTATGTATCTTTTATGTTTTATATCTTCTAAGACTTACAGTTTCTCCAACCTCAGCTGACGAGAGTAACAAATTGTCATTTCATTATTTTAACAAAACCTTGTTATTTTTCATTACAGAGTGCTTTCAGTGTGGCAATACTGTGCTGAGTCTGAACAATGATGCACATTGCATGATATATTGGGGATTTTAGGATGACCTTCTCTGTTCAGCTGCTGTACTTGCTCGGCTGCTGCTCGGTCGCTGAAAAGCACTGTCGCTGGTTCCATTATAAAGTGCAGATAGTGTGATAGAAATACACCCCAGTACCTCTTCTACAAAGATTTTAAAAGATCTCATCTCTAGTATTATTTTACACTACAAATGAAATTTTACAGATCATTAGTACAGAATGTGAGCTAGTTGTTTGACAAAATGAATTAAAAAGTCTAGGATTATTTCATGTAGAAAAGTATAATCTGCACATGTGCCATAATTATTTCCTGTAGAAATTCATAAGCACTATTATATCTGCAGACTTGCACTGCATAATTAAAGACTCTGTATGTGGTACTGTATGGACATTAGTGCTATGCAGCCTAAAAGCTCTGAATTAGCTCTTGAAACATAATGAATATATTTGGACAGATGAAAGAGTTCTGCAAAAAAAAGAAAGCTGCTCAAACACCTGCTGTTGTCAAAACACAGCAAGACTCTTACCAAGAAATTTCAGCTTGTGTTAAACTGTACGATGTCCTTGTAGTGGATAAGTGAAATAGAGAAGTTATCTTTACACCTATGAAAATCAACCTTGAATTTCAAAATATTTCCAGTCAGAATTAAGTATCATTTTATTTCACTAGAAGGTTTGTTATATATGTTGCACAAATTTCTGTTGTGAGAGAGCAAGAGGTCCTTTACAGCTTTTAAATTTACGTTCTATGGTCCACTATGTTGAACTCGGTCCTAAATACACGTAACTTATGGAAGTCAATCCAACTACTCTGACTGACATCATATACAGTCCTGGCTGTTCAATTACTCAGCTTTCCAAAGAAAATGAAAGATGTCATTTTGTTTTCCCAGTCCTCCTTTCTCCCAAATACTACACAGACATGAGCTAACTAGATTTGAGTAGTGAGAACTGCTACCCCCATTTGCCAATAGCAAAGCATTCCATTTGTCTTCAAAGGTGTAAAAAAGCCAATTTTTAGTTCAAGATGAGGGTGCAAAGGTCCCTTTAGCAGCAAAAAAACCCACAAAAAATTAACAGTGCCCTTGAGGAAAAAAACCCCAACAATTAAACACTATCTAAAAATAGAATTCTTGTATTTCTTCTTTTGCTTTTGTTTTCAATATATTATTGAGGTTTTCCCTACCAAAATGCTGAGGCAGTAGCAGAAATATTTTCCTTTAAGGTTTAGAATTCCTGTTATACCATAACAGGGCCTTTAAGAAATAACACATAATTATACACAGCTTTCATTAAACAAAAAACCACCATGAATCTGCATTCTGGCCATGATTTCTAGGAATGAAGACTATGTGTTCATATGTGTTTTCTGAATAGGACACTTATTAAGATTTTAATTTGCTGTCAAGGACAACTTACCATATCAAGATGAAACTTTTATGATTCATTTACCAAGTGTGACTGAGGCAGCTGACATTAATTTAATCTATGATTGTGAGCATTAGTATTCATAAAGAATCAGGAGCACAAATACAACCATTTAGTCTTCCTTTTCTTCTGAAGTGATGGGCATATGTTGTGTAGTAAAGATCACATTGAGTTGTAGACTTTTAAATATATGTTAGAAAAGAAATACTGAAATGAACTAATAAAACTTGGAAATATTTAGTGCTGCTTGTTAGAGAAAGACTTGAGTTAAATCTGTCAAAAATATATACAAGTGTAATATTTATTCCTAGAAAGCAATGTTTAACCTCAACAGCCCCTGTTGTTTCTCATTTGGCCCAGGAATGAAATTTTAGGGGAGTTCTAACCTTGATTTAGAATGAATTGGGGAAGGGATGGGAGTTAACATAAAGTAAACTTTCATTTTTTATGTGTTCCATATCCTACAGAACATTAAAACGAGACCAACCAGATTTTGCCAAACCAATAGTATATAAGAAAATTTATGTTTCATAAAAGCAAGACAGCATCATTGCATAATACACGTGAAACTACAAGGTGTTTAATGTTAAATTGGTCACAGGAGCATAGCTAGCCGAGATCTGAAAATAAAATTTATCAGTTAGGCTTGCCCAACATCTTTTCCCTAAATGGGAATGCAAAGGAAGGAAGGACATTACCAACAAAAATCCTGCCTTCATTATCTATCCACAGCTCTGTGAACTTGAACTTCCTCTGTAAGTGAGAATGAAGGAGGAGGATGAAATGCTCTGGCCTGTACATCTGCTCAGCACAGAGCCTGGCAGCCACTGTGGCTGCACCACTGTGAACCAAAACATTGTCCCAAAAGTCCCAAGGCTGGACTGCCAAAGAGAACATGAGTGGACAGCAATGGAACTAGTCAAGAAAACAGTATTTAAAAAAGAAAAGTGGTACAGAGTACCTACTGAGAACTTTCCTCAAACACCCTGATCTCTTACAGGTTTTCAAGTAACAGACTAACGCCTGTTAAATATGTCTTCAGATGCCAGCAAATAAGAGATGTAACAATTTAAATTCTGTGAGAAGTGGCAATACAAGAAGTTAGCTTAGAACCTAAACAATTTATAGATTTCAACAAGAAACAATGACATAATGATTTAATAACTTCATATATGATCTAAGGTTTACCTTTTTTTCCAGTATCAATTTTGCATTTTAATCTAGACAACCTTCAGCATGTATATTTTAAAATTCTGGCTGACAAAACAGCAGAATGATTTTGAAATGAAGCTACCTGAGAATACAAATATTGAGGGTTGCTGGCTGCATAAATCTACCTAATTAAGTAAAATACTGATTCTTTCATTTCCATAAACATACCCATATGACACTAATAATACCTTGGAGACAGGAGATAGTAGTGGAGACAATGAAGAAGTTTCTAAGCTGAAAAGTAAAATAAATACATGTACTTATTTAAGAGAAACTCATTTAATTGTGTGAGTGTACTTAAATAACCAAGAATATAATTGTTGTATTTGTACTTCAAAAGGAATAATAGAGTGAAGGTTTACAGTAATGGGTAAGCAAATTAATTCCATTAAAAAATATATATTTCACAGCTAAATTGTGTGCCTAATTTTATCCACATTACATACATTAATCTCAGACTACAAAAAAAGATTCTACCTTTCACAGCTCACAGTACGTAGTGAGACGTCTCTTTTTTTCCTATATTTACCCTCATATTCCATACATATACTACAGCTTCAAACTACAACCCCAAATCTGAATTCACTAAGTAGGAAATCTGTCTTTAAAGAAAATGAGCCTAGTTAATTCTTGTGTTCTTTCCATATGTCATTAAATAGAATCATAAATTATAACACTATTGGGAATTACCAGGAACTTATGGCTCAACATTTTGCATGAAATAGAACACAGGGTGAACTACTGAATTAATTCCTGATTATAGTAGACCAAAAGAGAAGGAAGCAGTCTATCTCAGGATGAACTTTTTCACTAAAACATCTGAATAGGCTGCTCAGGGAAGTGGAGGAGTCACCATCCCTGAGGTGATCAAGAAACGACTCAACGTGGCTCTCAGTGCTATGGCGTAGTTGATGTGGTGGTGTTCCATCCAAGATTGGGCTCAATGATCTTGGAGGTCTTTTCCAACCTTAATGATTCTATGATTCTATTATTCTATGATTCTATGATCTTAATTTTGCAATATATTTTTGTAAGCAATGGCTTTTCCCAAATACATCACCACCAAAAGGAGGATTTGCATTATCATTTTAAAGTTAACATTGAACAGCTGCAGCGAGATGAACCACTCAGCATTTTCTTTGTCTTCCATTCATCTGTTTCAGGTAGCAAACTTCCATAGGACTCACATGTATAAAAAGCAAGCCAGTAGGGCCCTGCTGTCACACACGTACAGGAGTCATTAGTAAGAGCATCAGAGCTACAACCAGCAGTCGCCTTCATATATTTAAAGGCTCACATCCCCTTTTTAAGGATCATCATCCAGACTGAACTGAAATTAAGACTCAAATGTTCTCTTGAACCGGGACCAGAACAGCCTGAATAGTAAGATAATAAAAATGAGTGTGGTTTTCTGCTGCATAACAGCACTAAGGAACTTCAAACCACCACATGATAATGGTAGATTCCTTAAAAAGAATGAAGCAATGCAGTTTCTCAACCTAATGCTGATCTAAATTTTAGGTTGGGTTTTGGGGCATAGAATGGTCTTTTTGTTTGATTGGGAGACATTTTAGCTAAAATAAATTATGCAGTCAGAGACAGTGTCTACAGATTGGAAATTATGGCCTGATGTTAATCTGTCAGAAATGACAACAATGCCTCTGCTGTGTGAGGAGGGAGTGAAATCTGTCTCACAAATATTTTCAAAAATCTTTCCATTAATGCCTCTACTATTTCTGATGGGACAGTAATTGAATTTTGAACCTCAAAAACATCTGCCAAGAGTTCTGGTTTTAGAGTCTTGCACACAAATGAGAAAGTGACACTGGAAAGCCCAAAACAGCTGGATGCTTTAATCTGTAGCCTTTTTTCCATCATCCTTATTGCAAAGTTCTCTATAAATATTATTAGTGGAAAACTGCTTAGTGCAGTTTTCTTCCATTGGTCTCAATTCGTCGATATGTGTGCTTCCTTTTCATCTGGGGCCAAAGCATTCTCTGTCAATCCCAATGTAATATTCCACACTTAACACAAATCTTCCCTAAGCTCCACAAAGAAGACATTGTAAAGTAAATTTCTAAAAAAAACCCCAAAACTTAAAGAACAGCAGCATAAATATTAACACAGATAAATCTGATCTCATAGCTGCACAGAGGCTGTGCCACAGTACACGAGATTTCACGAGAGTACCGCACCAGTAAAGGGATATAATTGTCAATTCTTTTGTTAGTTTGTGTTACACATCTAGCAGTGACTGAAAATATAGGAAAAAAGCCACAATGATGACATGCTGAAATGACTGCATAGTTATCAAAAAATAAAGCTTTTCTCAAGCACACCAGCTACCTTCCATTTTCCATTGTTGACAGCAACGTTGCTGTGCAGTCAGAGGGGAGGGGTGAGTTACGATGTGGTGACCTCAGTGGTTCCTTTCTGACACTTCTGTGTTCCAGATTTCTCAAACATACAGACCAAACAATATTCTGCTATTTTTGCTTTTCTCCAGGCATGTTCCATACCGCTTTACCCAAAGCATAACTAAGTTTCCTCTTAAAAAAATAAAATTGTAAATGTAGTATTCCCCCTGGCCATTTTGCCTTTACATAGTTTTTAGTCTAGACATATTCTATTAATGTCTATTTACTTTGGGCCGTGTTATGATGCACCAGTTCAATAATACTTTGCATCAAGAGTGAAATTTTGACGTCCTGAAGTTTTTGCAGCTTTCTTCCATGACAACAGGTTTAAATACTTCACCTTTTCAAGAAATCAGGGGGGTAATACACATACACTTTTGTATGAGGGAAGTGGATCTGGACAAGCCTTCCTGAATCAATTCAGAGGCCTAGACCCTTTCAATCCTGACCCACCAAAATAATTCACACACAGATATTATTTACGCGGCATTTACAGAAAAGAGTGCAATCCTGAGGAACCACAGTCTGGTACATTATCTAAATAAATCTGATGTAATTTCAGGCGGTTAGTAATTTGGCAGTTAAATCTTTTAGGGACCACTGTAACATTCGAAAAATGAAAGCAAAATTGTCTTCTCATGATGGAAAAGTCTCAATCCACACACATTTCAGACAACCCAGAATCTGATATTTCCATATGTCCTCCAGATAATAAAGGTTTTGGACTTTATAAACTGCTAAATCCTGTCATTGCAGGATCATCCTATTACAGTGGAAGAATTGTTACCTGTTGCACCAGTCTGCACCATTTCCAGGAGACAAATTTTGCACCCTGCGTCAGTTCAGACGCATCTGGGCTCACAAGTTACCTTGTACAAAATAAAAACCTCAATTATAACAGAAATGTCGCCACAGGTCTAATTTCCAAATTTTAATCATCTCTGGGTGATAGACAATTGCACATTTGCATGTGTCTTGACTGTAACCTTTCTGTACCCACCAGTTTTTGTTAGCTATGTTTGGATTTTTTTTAGAATATTGCTCATTTCCCTTTCTATTACCTTCCAGAAAACATGCAGTTTTTATGATTTTGTCTGACAGCTTTGATCTTGATATCTGGACCCCTAGGTTAGCAGAAGTCTTACATCCACAGTTTGCACATGTAAATTCTTATAAATTTTTACAGCTTATATTAGCAATTTTTGCATTACTGATTTTTACATCTGTCTAAAGCTGAAGTTTGTCCTGGCATATTACATACACTCACCTGCTTAAAAGACAATTGATTTGAATGTGTGTGTTGTTTCATTTAGTAGATTTCTAGCTAATCTTTGGAATTCAATTCCTTAGGCATGCAGTCCTGTAATTTTGTTCTTATTGCTAAAGAATTCTTTGAGTAGGTTGCTTATATATCAAGGCTGATGCTTCAGATTTTACCTCCAGGTTTCTGTAAGCATCCACACTGATGAAAGTAAGACTACATGGAATCAAACCAATCAATAGGTTTATTTCTCCCTTTACAAATATGTTTTCTGAAACTCAGCATGAGAGCTACAAGTGTGTTCTGTGTCAGGGTGGGAAAGTAGCCAAAAAATATTTCAGGGTCCTTAAAATTCTACAAAACTTCTTTATTGCACATAGAGAAATGCAATGTTGGGTGCATATTCATGCATCAGGTAGACTGTCTGCAGAAGAACACCAAAGCTGAAAAGGCTCTGGCTGCAGCAGAACTGTCACCAACATTATTTTGGGCAGACACTTTGGCAAAAGCAGTACTGCAGAGCCAGACCCATGCTGAGCAGGACGTGGGGAAGCATGCCAGATCTGCTCATAAAACAAATGGAAATAGTATTTTAATGGAATGATGGAGGTATAAAAAGATAAAAGCTTCTCAGAAATGAAAAATTAGGAGGAAAAAGTTGTAAAAGTTTAAATTACTTAAAGTTAAGTTCAAAGATGGAAAGGTGAAACTGGAAGTGGAAATAAACAGAAAAGAGAGCTATCAGCTTTTTCCACACAAATCGCAGGGATCGTGTGACACAGCACTGAAGACATATGGCTGTAATAAGGAAACATGATGTAACTGGGATAACTGAAAGTTGACCATATTAGGAAACTAACTGGATTATATAAATACTCTAGAGTCATTAAGTTTATAGAAAGAATAGTTTATATAATGGGAAATATTTATAGACTCAGACCTCCTGGTTATGTAGAAAGAACAAGATGGAAAGTATTGTAAATGTCAGCTATACCTACCTCTTAAACAAAGCAATGTCAAATTTTGTATTGGTCCAAGATATCTCCAAGTTCAAAGCATTAGCTTTGCACAAGCATTATTTCAAAGAATGCTAAGAAATTGTGTCCTGATAGTATAATTTAATATTAGCACAATATTTTAATTCTATTTTTCGGTTTATACTTTTATCTGGTAGTTTGTTTTATTTTCTCTGAAAAATGTAAGATATTTATGCTAATATGTTACCTTACTTCCTACTGAAAAGTGCCTGGGCTAACTGTATTAATTTCATAAACACATACAGCCACAGAATTGTAGAATGGTTTGGGTTGGAAGAAATCCTTAGGGTCTGTAAAATTATCCCTTGAACTTCTGTTCATTGAGAATTAAATTCTTGTTCTTTAGGGGCTGAATGTAACGATTCAGGGGTCATATAGGGTGAAGTAGGTTAATTACCACAGCTTTAGATTTAAATCTGGGTTTACTAGACTGTGGCTTTGCTATTCAAAGCAGATCTGCTTCATCAAGATAACATTCTCCATAAATGTATGGAAGTGTTAAAAAAAATATGTAGATGTGGTGCTTAGGGACATGCTTTAGTGGTGGACTTTGAGTGTTAAGTTAATGGTTGGGTTCAGTGATCTTAGACTTCTTTTCCAACTCAAATGATTCTTTGTGACCCAGTGCGGCTCAGATGTCTATCCTAAGTCTTAATGAAACCTAAGACCTCAAATGGAAGGCAAACATCGCTTGACCACGACCCAGCAATCGTTCAGATGTCTGCAGAACTCCCATGAGTAGCTCACCTGTCACATAAGCCTTGACCCAGGGCAGGTTTCCTATCCAGCAAGCACGCACCTACGTGTGTAACTCTCACTGAAGCCAGTAGATATTAACCTTCCTGCTGAGATTGCCAAGAACCTCTGAGACGTCAACTAATGTGCTTTGTTAACTGTGGCATTAAACTTAACATTTCAACACATTTTAAAGCAAATGAGTTTAGTGGAGCAGAGACAAGAAACAAGCCCTCACAGCCCTGTCATCTCCAGACTGATTTAGTACTAGTAACCTGCTATTATGGCTGTTGTTCACTGATATACGTATAGAAATAGTCAGTTTCAACTCCATTCCTAGAGGATTCACAGCAAAACAATACTAAGAGTCCTTCTTACTGTTTTTAAAAGAAGCAGCACACAGGACAAAATCAGATTCTAGGGTTACAGTGATATTCTCCAGTTCATTACACTAATGACTTTACCTCTAAATCTAGAAATAAACAGTACCGATTCAAAAATGCTGGAGATATTCTATTATCTAAGAAGAAAAGTTAGAAACAGTATTTTCAGAGAAAACTATGCAACAGAATTAAATATCTAGCTTTTGGGAATTTTGGTAATCTTATTTATATTGACACAAATGCTTATGGTGAAAGGAGATACGCAGCTGCTTCTTTCTTCTTCCAGCACATCTGCTGCAATTCAGATGCTGGGGATTTTTTCAGCAACTATAACTGGTGTTATGTCCAGTCCTGACAATTGAAAGCAACTAGATAGGCTTTTCAAAATAAAGCAGCATTATTGTCACTGAAAACTTTCTGAGTTCTGTATTCCTTAGGAAAATATAAGATGGAACAGACAAGTTGTTCAGGAGTTAGGGTCACTGGCAAATATGGAAAATAATGCCATCTATTGACATCAATCATAAGCTTTCTAAAATATTTTAACATAGATAAACTGCCTCAGATAAGGGGTAGGAAGAGCATCTCGAGAAGACTTTTTTCAGAATAATATCTGAACAAATTCACTGTATAAAAATAAAAAGGAACCATTTCTTATAAATACAGCTAGTAGCTTTGGGGTTTTTTATGTTTTAGAATTCCTGTGCTAGAATTTAAAATATAAGGAGTTTACTGAGAGGAAATTTAAAGAAAACTCTTCAAAAGGCATCTCTGTGAAAGGAATTGCATACTTTTTATTTTTGTTTATAAAGACTATTACCATTAGTTCATATTGGGGTAGAAATGAAGGAATGACCTTAGGAAGGGGACTTTACAATTAATTTCCTGCTGATATAACTCTACTGGCAAGATATAATCAATCTCAATCACATTTGAGATTGTGTCACCACAGGGCATTTAAGTGGGCCAGCATATGGTTAACATTTGTCTGCATTAATAAAATATCCACAAAACCTTCCAAAATTTCATGGACCGTCAGTCACATCAAACTTAGCTAAAGCTTTCATGACAAATTTATAATGTGGCACAAATGAGTTGTAAATTGTACATGTTTTGAGTAGTCTTGTAAAAATGAGAAACAGAAATGAAAGTTTCAGTGATTGCATGCCAAATTCTGAACAGACTCCTGAGAATCAAATGGGCAAATTCCATCCAAGAAGGCCTGTGGTGACGTCAGCTGAAAGGATGATATTAAATTAGAGATAGCTGTGGATGGTTGCAGGTTATAACCAAAGCAAAGACAGGGTGAAGAAATCCTAGTTTCCTAGTAGGAAATCGGTCAGTGAATCAAAGTATACTGGAAAACATGCAATTCAAACCTCTCAGACAATGACAGTCTTGCTATGAGCATCTGGCTTTAAAGTCAAGTGAATTTGGCCTCCCCTGTCAAAATCTTATTTACACCCACGGCCATCCTGTCACTCTTAGGGGCTTTTGGGACATTTAAAAAGTAATGGAATTAGCCCGATCCAAAGCAAACAACCTCCACCCTTTCTCAGTAACCAGGACAGATAACTTTTCCGTGCATGTGTGCTATATTTGTTAACATCTCTGCCCTTAGCAAAAAAACCTCCAGCTGTTCTACCCACAGTATCCATAACCCGATAATGAAAAAGGCAAAGAGGCTCATTCAAGGGGTTTCCTGCTGTCAGATACTCTGTTACTTTGCATGAAAGGACCGAGACAATGGCACCTGAAAATAAGATGTCGCACAAAGCAAATGTAAGCGCCAGGCACTGCAGGGCAAGTGGAGCCCTTAGCTCTCAAAGTAGCTCTTACTCATAAATTACCATTGCCAAATGTCTGCACACTCCTCGGGTTTCTGGCTGTTGTCAGTAGAAGTGTGGATAATTCAGGGATAAATTCAGTATTGTTTGGCTCGATACTTTGAAGCATTTGCTTCCAAAGTACTAAAACATATCTCCCAAGGCTGAAATAGCTACATCAGTTCAAATAAGATTTACAGGGTAGGTCAGTTGGAGACAGAATGGGTCAAAATCAGATGCCAAGATTAGTTCATTTTGAGGATAAAAAAGCTGTTACATTCCTTCAACCAAATCTTTCCACAAAAAGTGTCAGTACACAGTCACAAAATGAAAAAAGGATGAACCAAAAGAAAATCCACACAAGAGAATAAAATGCACTGTAGGGACGGGCAAAAAGGAGAAGGTATAATTAAAAAAAATTCTACTAAGGGCTCATCTGAGGATTTTTAAAGAAATGTATTTCACCTGAAGACTTTTCTTTACAGTTGAAATAATAAAAATTTGGATTCAAGTACATCAATGATGCCCCAATCTGAGAAGGAAATTGAGGAGACTTTAATATAATGCATTTCACATCAAAACGGGGGGTTTTGGGTTTTTTTCTTTTGGGTTTTCTCAGTGCAATAGATTTGGATATATTGTATACACAGAATACAAGCACAGGATGGAAAAGAAACAGCTTAATTCTATTCTTCCATGTTCTCGGTTTCATTTAATATTATTAATAGTATAAATACTAGTCTAAAAGTACACCTGTGAGGCTAACAGAAACCATCTCAGATTCTATTGGATCCAGTGGTAAAATGTCCAACCTCGAGGAGTTTATTTTAAACAACAGTGAATACGAAAGTGTTGGGAGGGGATGAAAGAAAGGAGGAATTAAAGTAAAAGAGCAATAACTGCATGTTGTTGGGGGTTTTGAAATGGGTTTTAGAAAAACAACCTTTATTTAAATAAATGTCAGTAGAAGCAGAATGGCATTGTGGCACAGGAAAACAGGATTAAAACCAATGAACTTCTCACAGGGTTTGGTTCAGCATGTATTTTCATTCTTGTCAACCGAACTTAAATAAGGGGACTTAATAAGGAAGTATTTGTGGCATATTTGTTTTACACAAGAGACAATATTTTGAAATAAGATGTGTGAAGTGCATCAGGCATGTTAGCATGGGGTTTTCTGCCAAACATAGCTGCAGTGGAAGGAAAAAAAAACCAACCAACCAAAGGAGTGTCTACAAGTACTTAGGGACAGTGCTAGCACCTAAAGAGGTGTTTCCTTTTGCCATAAACATAGGTGTAAGCAGATAAATGCCGTTCTTTTATTTTTTTATAACCATAACAATATATCAAGAGGTGGAGGGGTAGACAAAATTTGCAAAAAATTATGGTATGTCCTAGTAAATGTTTCATGTGCATGAGTATATGGGGGAGGAGATTTCTAACACAAAAGCAAAATGAATAAATATCTTCTCAAACTAGAGTACCCATCCTAGCCTGAAATTGAGTTTGCTGTGTGTTCAGATGACTGAAGAGAAAATAAGTGGTGTTTTTAGTCAAAGACTACAAAGGCAAAGAGAACAGTCAGTGCTCACCAGTCTGTAGTTGCTGGTGGAGCTGTTTTATTGCTTCATGGTATGGTATAGGCTTTTATAATTTAACTTCTCATTTCTTTGTAGCTCTTCTTTGCAAGGAAATATATCACTTTTATATTCTCTAGTTCTTGTCCGCTTCCCCTGCTTTGCAAGTCCAGCTTTCCTTTTAATTTTTTTCCCATTTATTAAATATTCATTTTCCTGGCAGTCCAAACTCAATAAGAATTGCATAAAATCTGCAGAGTTTTGTATCCTTTTTCAGCATTTGGATGCAACAGGTAACTTTATAAAAATACAGTGTGAATGTGACATTTAGTAATCATAGCTGTGATGAAAAAATGGCAGCATAGTTTGCATGATGGGCACCCAAAAAATCTCCATGGGTATCTTAACAGGGACAGGAAGAGGGACTCAAAAGGTCCAGCCCAGTAATCTGTCTCTCACCACATCATCTAAAAGGACACCTAGAGATGTCTGGGGCAGAAGAGGCAGGACTGGTGACATTTCCCTTAACCTACTTATTTCCTATATGAACAACAACATATGGCAAAGAACATAAGGCATAAAACACTACTAATTTTCACTCTAGCTCCCTGCATCAGCTCTCACTTATGCAAAGCTTGTAAACTAAGAAAAGATGCTCCCATCTCATTCTTTCTGCATTAATCCTAGTTAAATTCCTGTCCCTTGTCTTCAGTGATCACTGAGTCTGTGTTTCTGCATTCAGAATTATTATAAACTTTCTCACACACTAAGTGTTAATGTTAGCTAAAGCAGTTCAGAGCAGTCATTGCTTCCCAATGGAATTGCTGCTTCTAGAAAATATGCCAAATTAAAGATAAACCTTGACTGCAGTTTTCTATGTTTGTGCTGTCTAATAAATAACTCAGTGGCTATGCACCTGCCCTGTCAAAAATTGTATGTTGAAATTCCCTAAGGAAAAATCTTCCTGAATATTTCAGCATCTTGATGTACAACCACCCTTATCTGTCCCACACTATTCCTCTACTGAATACCCCAAGGGATACTACAGTCTGCCACACTGGTGGTGTGACTGCTCTGAAATGTGCACTGCTGGACTGAGAAATGTGTCAGCAGAAGTGCTCTGAAAGGATAGCCCTGTGCTAAATGATTCATTACAATACAGTCAGTTACTTGGTGTGAGCTTCTAAAACAAAATTACTACAAATCCCTGCTCCCAGCAGACTGGAAAGTGAATGCCAAGTCATACTTTGCAAAAACAAAGAAACCCTGTCCTGATGCCCACACAAATGTAATCCAGTCTATTCTAGCTGAGTTTCCTCTTCAAAGTCTGAAACATTTTAAGACTAATTGGAATGCTTAGATTTCTTTGGGGTTTTTCCCTTTTTTAAGGCTCCAAGCAAATTCATTCTGTGACTTTATCTCATTCCCTGCTTTCAGTCCTGTGTAGCTAGTCATCACCAAGATATGGACAAGCAAATAGACCTTTGATTCTTGTCCTTAGTGCATTGTTCACACCTAAAAATCAGAACTGAGCTGGTTTTATCTCAAAATGAACACTGCCACTTTCTGGAAGCTCCACAGACTGGTTATTTCAGTGGAAGTCGGGCTTTATAGACTGCACTGTTGATTCACTAAGACCTTGTAATCTGGCCTAGCTTTCAGCACTGGATTCAAAGAAAAATCCCTACAGCAAAAGCCGAGAGAAGGAGATACAGAATTCCAAGCTTACTGCAGAGATTACTTATATCAGAGATCTCTTCTTTCTCCAGAGCTCTTATATTTGGCAAAAAGAAAAATCAATTGACTTCAAATAACAAAAAAAATATACTTCTTTTCATTTAAACCAATCCTTCTAAGAAAAGACTTCAAATCACTGCTCCTCTTTTTTTTTTCTATTTTTCAAAGATATCATAGCCAAGAATCACAAGTACAAAATAACTTATCTTGTGCGTCATTGTCAAACATATGCCCATGCCCAGCATATATTTGGTTGCAAAATTAAAAACTAAAGATGTCTGGATAAAGAAAATGTTAAGTTTCAGCCAAGTTAACTAAACACAACTGATATAGAGTGGGTGAAAACTGGTAACAGCCTCTTCTGTGGAGACTGCTGGCTAAATGACCTAAAACTGAGACTCACGCTCAGGTAACAGAGGATTCAAATGTTATCAGCACAGCAGTACTTCCCCATGTGCACATTCTTTGCTGTTGGCAATTGTGAAAAGGTAAAATTTAAGGTTAACCTTCAGGGAAAGAGGGATGAGTTACCTTTTCACATTTGCTGCAACAATTAGTGTGCATATGCGGAGTTACAGGCGCTCAACCATCACCCACATGGTCTACACAGATCCTGGTCTTTGGTTCTTTGTCTACACCCTGATTTCTTGAGAAGGGTTTCAAATAACAAATAGAAAAAGATTAGCCTTTAGAAAGCTTAAAAAAAGATAATGTAATGAATATGGGGAAAAGACATTTTTGATGCTGTTGGAATTGGAGGGGTTTTGCCCAGTGGGAATGTGTTATGTAAACAGAAAAGGAGAAATAAAGCTGAAAAGTGTCTCCCATCAGTATTCTGGATCTGTGGGAGATGTGTGCAGTGTGACAGCCAACAGTAATGGGACGTGATCACTGACGTGCCACTGGAATAATGAATTCTGTCACTTCCCCTGTTGTGCAAGTGCCACAGCTCATTTCTGTTCTCTCTGCATTCAGGGGGTATATACCCAGAAACAGCACACACTAAGAAAAAAACAATAAATTTGTGCCTCATGTGGCCAGAGCAGAGGTAGTGTTTGCTGCCTCAAAACTTGATTATACAAACAAATTCCATGTAGTAAAGATATCTTTGTGCTTACACACTGATAAAAATTGTTATTTGGAGGGCAGTTAATGTACTCTTGAAAGTTTTTGGTTTTTTCATTTATGCTTGATGAAACATTATGTCAAAATCTTTCTAAATTTACTTTATATAATTATTGAAATATGAAATAGATGTAGATATATTTGGACAGAAATATGGCTGTAATCCACTGTATTTTGGAAGGAATAGAACTCACAACCCAATACTATGACCTGTTTATTTAACATCAAATATACCCTATGAAAAATATAATCCAACTGGATTTCATCTAGAAGTAACATACTTTTCTAAAGAGCCACAAGAGGGAGTAAAGAGTTACCTTAAGAAAATTAAAGTTTGTAAAAATATAAACCCTGTATGAGCATGTATCCGGCAGGCAGTGAGCAGCAAAGGTCCCCCAGACAAAAGTGGAAGATGAGTCCAGGAACTGTCAGTGCTACCTGGCTCAAGAACATCTCTCAATGCTCTAAGGGGACTTGTGACACTGAGACATATTAATTATTCTGTTGACTTTTCCTCTCTATTCTGTTTTTATATAGTGAGAGAACCAGCTTAACTCCACACAGATGTTTTATATTCAAGTTTAGCAATAGCTTTTAAAGACATCTTTCTTGTCTCTCTGTGTGAGGTCAGATTTTTCGTGCTACTACATGGAAAAGCTTCTGGTTTGTCTGCACTGAAACATCACCACAAGGCAACCTATATAACAACTTCTTTTACTGAAAGCCTGCATTTTTCTGTAGGTGTTGGAATGGTCTGGGGCTTCTGGTTTGTGGTCATGAGAAGGTGTTCTCTGGTGCTGCTGCTCTGAACTCCCACTATGTCTTCACTTGATGTTGTCCTGATCTCAGCCAGGGGATGGGGAATGTAGATTTACTTTCCAATGCAGATCCACTTTGGTCAAAATTTACTTTTAATATAAGATATGAATGAAAAGGTAACTGATAAGGTGAAATGTGTACGAAGTATCTTTTAGATAATTATTCTCAATTTCAAATTTATTTTATTTTCATTTATTATTTGATATGCGGTGTAAATATGACTGAGGGATTGTTTCAGTCTTGGTGCAGTCCTGAATGCAATTTTTCTTTTCTGTGCATTTGCTTTAGCATTAAGGTTGTTGTTCTGCCTTTGTTCACAATCACATCTGAAATGAGTTTTTCCATGATAGTTAGGAAAATAGGCTAAATTGTTTCTCTGCTGGAACTGCTAAATCTCTACGGATGAAACAGCTGTTCTTAGAGCAATTGTTACTCCTAGATCAGCACCTCTCAAGTCCTGATGACATTTCTGCAGGCTATGTAATATTTTTTTCTGCTGACTGTGTCTGGGAGCCCAGCTGTGAACGTGTGAGAGAAAGCAACGCTATTGTGTTTCCACTTCCTCCTCATCAACAAGCAAGAGCTGTGTCAGACCCCACTGGTATGCTGCAGTCTGGGAAGGAAATCAAATTTTCAGCACCAAGGTTTCCTAAGGTGATTATGCAAAGCTTGGCTAAGACTACTCAGGAAAGGAGAAAAAAAAAAAAAAGCATTGCTGTGTAGAAGCAGCAGATGATTATCATTAATTGAATGCATGTATTTGGCAACAAGGAAAGATAGTACATACTGTGCTATAACATAGCAGATGGCTTCCCTGAGAGACTCCTCTGAACATACTAATATGTTGGGAACAACAACACCAGACTAAGCAAACACTGAAACATTTTCTTGAGACTTACTGAAAGCTAAATATACTCATATTAAACTTCTGAGCTCTCAAAACTTGCTTTAAACTCTGCTAAAATCCTAAAATGCTTTCTTAGCATGTGTGTTGGGTAAAGTTGTCCTATCCCTGAAGCTTGGAGCATTGAGGCTGCCTGCAAGAGTACTAGTGGGAAGGGGCTGGGAATCAGCCCAGGAAAGAAGCAGGTAGATTGCATCAGTGAGTACTTTTGAAATGTGGCCAATTCAGTACAAAGACTATCACCTAAGCAACAGGTTTATCAGGCATCCTGTTTGGGGTTTATTCTAAGATCAGTAACATGGACATATCTTGGCAAAATATAATGAGGAGTAGTTTTCTCCAACACGAGATGTCTTTGTTTGGGAAGCATGTAACAGGTCACAGGGTGGCAAGGTAGCCTACAGACAGACTTTGGTTCTGGAGGAGGTGACAAAGACCTGTGATTTCTCCTCAGCATGCAGAGTAGTGTGGTCAAGAGAGAGAATTAATGGCTGATGGGGAAAGCTTCTGTTTTTAGCTCTGTCCTGCAAAGATGGTCTTGGCTTACAGCTTAGGACCACTGCACTGCAGCTAACTCATCATTTTCATCACATGGGATGAAAAAGCAACCATTCATGAGTTTCGAACTGGAATCACTCTTAGTCACTAGACAAAGCTCAAGATGCTGTTGTGAGAGTTAATGGACTCTCTTGGAGGAGCTCTTGAAACTTCTGGCATTTCTCACAAGCTTTAGTTCTGCTTTAATAGCGTGTAAAACGTATGAGGCGATACGAGTGTAAAAGGAAATTTAGGAACTTTCCTAGGTAAGAGTCTATAAGAGACATAGAACGGGCCTAATGTACTCAGCACCACCTAGCTCCTAGTTTATTTTGTCATAGAGGACACGTTAAGACATAGAGAGCATTAGGAATTCTGGTGGGTTTTTTACAAGTGCAAGAGATTGCAAAGAAGCACATTAGGTTTTGAGTTATAAGACTGAGAGGTTGCAGATACAATACGGAGAAGAATTATTTGAGAGCCTTTAAAAATAAGGCTAGACCGATACCATTAATACCAAATATTCCTTGCAAACATTTCCACTGGGGATTTTGGTTCTCTATGAGAAAAAAGTAAAAATTTATAGTTTGATCTAAAATCAAAATTATTTTTCATTGAAACTGAAGTCAGAAAAATACTGTCAGGTACACAGAAGAAGGGAACAAATGTCAAAACTTCATAAGCTAAAAAAAAAATCTAGTTGCCAAACTGTTCAGCCTCAGCTGAGTCTTTGCTCAGTCTTCAGCTTCTATAGGATGTGGAGAATCTTTTTATCTCTTATGTTTGATAAGTATACTAACTTATGACTTTAATTCTAAGCCAGCCATATGAAGCAAAATAGCCTCAAATTTTTACCTTATCTGATTAATTCTGTGTGGTACGATGTAGAAGCACTATATCAAAGCACTTAAAACTCTGCCAAGATAGTTACTGCCTAACTGTTACAGGGAATTAACTGTATTGATGAGGGAATTATTTTTCTCAGGAAATAGCACAGGAAACAACTCTATAAACTGCCAGTACTGCTCAATGCTTATTGAAACATTACCAGTGTAATCCCTCTGAATCAGCAGCTGTGACCATGCCCAAATGTTGAGGGGAAAAGCAGTGATAATCTGCTACTATGAAGTATTGCTCATCTCTTAACCTTTAGGTTTGAAATAGGCTTCATCATAATAGGCCATAAATATGCATATTGCTCCTTACCTCTGGCTCCTGGCCACAAGGTTTAATCCCGTGCTCCCGACATTTTGGGGAGAAGCAGGCAAGATAGCAAAATCTTCTGTATCCACAATACATTTACTTCCTTGCAGCATAAATCTTGCCAGATCTTAAAGGATGCAGCCCAGACAGCTGAGGAAATGCTTGTACTGTGCAAGTGCAAAAGGTGACCAACAGATATTTGTCCACAGAACCTCTTCAGGAGATACCCAGTGTAGGCAGGGGCTGTTCTGCTTCTGTCACAGAAATTGGTTGTTTTAGGACAGAAAGAAAGTTTTAACTCAGCTGATCTCTACTACAGATTCCTCTTGCTCTTAAAGTCACTTAATAGCTCTCCTGTATGAAAGGAATGTTTTCTGAGAAAAATAGGCACAGTAATAGTGGGGAAAAAAACCATTGTTTAATCTATATATCACCTTAATATAGAATCTGTGGGATAATGGTGGCAAACAGAAATGGACTTGCTTGGTGTGGGTGAAACGGTGGTGTCTACAGTAGGGCTTGCAAAAAAAAAAAAGAAGGCAAAGTCCTTTCTGCTGTTAATAATTGGTTCAATTACTTGTCAGAAACTCATGTTCTCTTTCGCCATTTCTAAAAAAATCAGATTTTATTTCGAGCCTATTTCTTCAGAGTACGTAAGAGCGTGGTGTCTGAAATGCACTATTTTATAGGGATCATGTGAGGAAAGCACGAGGAAAGCACAGTTTTCTTAACAGGATCACATTTCAAAGGGTGCTTAGAAAGCTGAATCAAGAGCTATACTCAACACACAAAAAAAGAAAAAATAAGGAAAAAAGCAGTAAAAGTGATAAGAAACATGTTTTTACGATTCTCACGATAAAGATGAGGTGATATTCCCTCTCGCACGGAACCCACAGGAGCCGGACACGGACGGTGCCGCCAGACTCGGTACCGCGCCGGAGCCACGAGATGGCGCTAAACACCCGCCGATAGCGCCAGGTGCGCGATAAGCGGCGTGACGTCATCCGCCAGAGGACTGACGTCACATGAAACGCTCCTCTCTCGTACCGATGCTCTCGTTTACCTTTTTCTTCTCTTTCCATTTTTTTCCTGATTCATATTATTGAAGTTCAGAAGTTTTGAACTGGTCAGACTTCGTATCGATTATTAGATAAGTAAATCTATGACACACACCAGGCTAAAGCACCAACCAAAATATAAATTAGAAGGAAAATATTTATAACTAAAAGGCACTTCTTGGAAATAGTAGTTTCTTCCACCCTGGCTAATAAAAAGAAAATATTTGTGACTAAAAGTAACAATGAGTCTCGCCATGTTTTTGTTTGCTGAACCTTCTGTTACAGTTTGGTATGGTCACTCACTCCTCAAGGACCACCCTGGTTCTGCCCCTCATAGAGACATTCAGTCATTCTGGAGGATGATGTGAAAGGAAAAATTCATATGATAGCAAAGAACAATGGGTTAGCTCCTCTCAGGGCCAGTGACCAGCAATTAGGAAGACAACCCCAGCAAATACTTTATGCCAGGGGTGTGAGAACACTGCCACACTGGATCACAGTGTGGAGGCCCCACTTCCTTTCCTATGACCCAGCAGAACGTGCTAAGAAGAGAAAAAAGATCAACATAAATTAAACAAAATGGCTTCACAAGGTGAGACAGATTTGCCACACTGACAATATCCCATATGTCTGCATGTCCTGGTCTGATGTTTATGGATAGATTCAGACAAACAGGAAGAGAAGCAAGTCCTCCTCCACTGCAGCTGTGTTTGGCTTTGAGACCAGGCAAAGTAACTATGAGAGATTTAAAAGCAGAGTATTAGCCTGATTTTTCCTCTTAGTATGAACTCATTTTAATGCTAAAATGTTATATGGTGCTATTTTTCTAAAGAAAAATCTGATTCATCTCGAAAAGGGCAGGTCTCCCTATCAAAAGAATCCAATGAGAATGCTGATTCTCGCACTGGGAATTAAGATGTATTTTATTGAACATATAAAATGACAACATAATGACAATTCCAGCTTTCTAATTCCCCAGTAGAAAAGAGGCAGATTAACTGTCTCCCGAACTGACTGATTTTTTATGTATATTTCCCCCCACCTCTCTCCCAGGAGACATGGTTGATTGTTCAACTCGTCCTGTTGATTGAAAGAGAATCCCCTCTGAATTTTATTCCTTGAGAAAGCTCAGAGGAGCAACTACCTGACTGTTAAAGCACTTTGCCAAGTGGCTGGTGTTTGGCTTCCAAACCAGTTATAATCAGCAGCTTCAAAACTCGTAAGAATCTCCTGGGTTAGCAGCAGAAAGCAACACAGACACAATCAAGTAGAAGTTTTAAGAATTCTGAGCAAAAAGGCTTTTCAAAACATCTTTTCCAGCTGGTTGAAAACAGTAAATGTAAATAAGAGAGGGTTTACTCTGATCTTTTTGAAAATGCATATGGCAGGTCTATTGTTTCTTTCATACTTTTTTAATGGGCTGATACCAAATTACTTCAAAAATGTTGCATTTATTGTTGCAACCAGTTCACAGTTCATCTGGGTCCCAGGCTTTACACTGGTGTCAGGAATAGAGAGACAGAAAGTTCAGAATTTTGCCCCCCTCTCTCCCCATCCACAGATTTGTGCTCCAAACACTTACCTGGTTTGTTCCTGTACTGCTGCTTATCTTAAATATCTTTCTTCTCTCTAACCCCTGGTTGATATGCAAACACTAAAATGTGGAGAGAGAGCCAGCACAGTGTTATGGTAGTATGTGAAATGTGTGACATTTTGAAAACAAAATACAACAGAAGTGCAGAAAAAGAATTGCCATCTACATCTTGACTGAAATACACAAGTAAGGAAACAACCCTCAGCTGAGGTACACGGATTTGAAACAGGAACCTTTGTATTTACTGATACAAAAACTTAGCAGCATTCGGACCCCTTGTGAGACTGCAGCAGGAGCAGCTGTAGATTCTTTGCTTTGGCTGTTTAATTAGTATCTCCCTGCCTCTGGTTTATTTGCACAGCAGCAAATCTTTAAAAGAAGTGTGTTGCAGCTTCAGCATTTAGTGAAGGCTGAAAGCCATTTTCTTTCTACCTTGACCTTTGGGTATCATATACATTCACCTACATAAAAATTTTAACCTCCTTCCAACAAAGCTTCTTAAAAAGATGTGTACTCGTGTCTTGAGATTCCTGTGTCGAGGGGATGCATAGGATATGTCTGTATTTTTTCCTGTCCCTTAATCTGTTAATAAAACACTCGGGCACACTCTGTCAATACTGTATTGAGACATTTGGGGACTCACAGCCAGCTGCTTGTTGGCTGGATCAATATCAAAGGCAAATCTGGAGCAAGGCAGACTTTGGAGGGACAGAGGAGACTGTAGTATAGAAAGAACCAAACAGAGAAATGAAACCACAGAACTGTAGAGCTTTCTTTCAATTACTCATGTCGAACCACTTAAACATATTTTTTCCTAACTCTACATACTTTAGTTTTTTTCCCTTTCAACAGGACAGTGTAGCCAAATTAAATAGAAATTACCATACTTATTAAATGGCAATTAGGGTTTGTTTGCTGCATTGCATTTCTTCCAAATTAATTTACTATTGCTATACTGGTGAACAGTTAAACCATTTGATATGGTTGAATGTGCACATTAATATCATTTAAAGAGCATAATGATTACCCATTTTATTACTTCTGTATTGTAATTCTGAATTAATTTATGCCAGTTATAGTTGATTATTATGGTTATTAACATCAATAAGTGCTCTTTAACAATCAGTCGAGATCTAACACTAACTGCCTTGTTAGAGCTAAATTAAATGCTGGAGACACTCTGCTCGCTCTGTAACCCTATCCAGTTTCACTGCAGTTTTCTTCCCTTTACCTAGTAACCTCAGAAGCTGGATTAACTGCAGCAATTATATGCCTCATTAGCAATAAACAATACTAGCTGGCTGCTGGTGGCTATTGTGCCACAGGTGCACGTAGCCATTACAGCTGTCTCAGCAGACAGAGGGGGACACAGCAAAACCTCCTCTCTCTGGAGTGTCTAATCTCCAGGAAATAGAAGGTGTTTTAGCTTGCTAATGACAAGGAATGAGGGACAATGTTGACATGCTCCATAAAGCTGCAGAACAAGGCAAAATAAAAAAAAAAAAAAATGGCTGCTGCCTTTCTAGGACTAGCTAACTAAAGAACCACGATTTATACATTTTTAAATTCCTATATAAAAAAACTGCAATGCTCACAGTTAATGTAAAATATGTAGAAACTATAATTTCAATGTTCTTGACTTTTACCTGTACTAAATAGCTTCCAGCTACATAAGATCCATTTAATTGTTGTCTAAATATAAGTTTATTTTTTAACTAGAAAATCAAGGGTGTTGTTAGAATTTTAAAATCCTACTGAAACTTGCAAAAGTTTTCTTCATTTCAGGGAGGGGTAGATGTGTTCTGGTCCCTTGTCCAAATCTTTGTTTCCTTCATTTTCGTCATTGAATTCCTAATGTGAAATAAAAATAAAGCCTGAGACAATACAGATAAAGGATTTTGTTGTAAGATCCTTTGATTAAGGTGCAGCAGTGGGAGACTTTGTGAGAAAATAGCAGGGCAAAGACAGTTCAGGTCATCCCACAGGTTCCTGACACCTTGGTAAAGGCAAACCAGCCACCTGCTGTCTGTCCAAGACCCTTGAATCAAACAATTCCCTTGAAACTGGACTAAAAGTCCAGTGTCTGCAAAAAGATACTGGATTATTTACTATTCCAAATACTAAATAAACTTTGCTAACTGGAGATGCTGAATAAGGATATAGCACTTGGGGGAACTCTTGCCATTTTTATATAAAAGAGACCATTGGAGAAAATATTATATATATACTGTGTTTCTTAAAGCCTGACTTGTTGGAGTTTCACTGGGGGTTATATGTGCTTGCAACCCCATACAGTGCTTTTGCATGTCTGATTGGTGCACTCTAAAGGTTTTAAGCAGTCCCTTCACATCTGTATCCTGGGTCTCATGCACTTTATCTGTGTCTGTATCTCTCTCTGAGTGTGTCTGTCTGCCTTTAAACAGGCACACAGACATGTCCCTGGCAGGAGATGCTGATAAGATACAAGATGGCACTGGAGGAAGGTGGGCAAAGGTGCACAGAGCAGAGAAAGCAAATAGTAACCACATTATCATTTCAGCTACATCTCACTGTGAAATGACAGGTACAGACACTTTCTGAGCCTGGCTCAATTAAATAAGCCTGTAAATTCATATCCTTCTCTTTCTGTTAGTTAAAGAGGAACAGCTGCAGACCTTTAGGGCAAGGAGTGAACACTGGTGCAATGTACTAAGGACAAGAGTAGTTTCTTTGGTGATATCCATCCTTCCCAACCTCCCTGTCTAGGATCACACACCCAGAGCACACCCCTGGGATGGCTGGAGAATGAGTCCAGATACTCCTTTCCACTTCAGCCTGAAATCCAATAACTCCATGCACCAATGTATTGCTAGAAGAATAAGAAAAAAATGCATAAAAAGCAGCTGCAGGGAAGCAATCACCATCTCCAAACTAGAGCAGAAGAAAAGAGAGAGTCTAATCTCAGACCACTCTCATCCCAAATAAAAATTTCTTTATGAACTGCTGTCAAACCCCTAAGTAATAGTGGCTACAGTATAATTGGGTTTGACAAGGGGAGCAGCATATGCCAAAATTAATCAGAATGCTAGACTGTAAAAGAGAATGGCCTAGAAGGTCCAAAGAAATCTTACACTAATTAGAAGCAAGAATATCAATTGATCCCTGTCTATAGTGAGGAGGCAATTCCTATGTGGGATAAGAGACCCCCAGAAACCATGTCTAACCTTGCAAGGAGGAAGATGTGAAAGGATTCACTACTGCTCTTAACAGCAATGGTGTGCAGGGTGCCTGAGCCGTTGGGCAGAAATGCTTCAGAAGCTGGAAACACGGTTTGGTAAAAGACAGTAAAATACAAGTTAAAATCTTAGAAATAAGAGTCTAGAACAAAATATTCAGGCCAAAGAAAACAAAATAGTAAACAAACCTATTAAATACAGAAACTCAGTTTGATGAATTCTTTGAGCCAGAAGTAGGAAATTGGATAATGAGGGAAGAAACTGAGAAGGAGGGGAGGAAAGTTCTATGGAAAATACACTGACACCGTGTTTTCATGACAGGATGTGGAGTGGGTTTTATTTAAGGTGATAAAGATGATCAAGGGGAAAAAAATCCTGGTTTATGAATTTTGTTAGGAAGAAGTCATGGAAGGTTTGAGACTAAAAGTTTGGATGTACCACCTCCTGCCACAGAGGAGCCCTTTCACTCTGTATGCAGCTTCCAGACTCAGACCTGTCAAAACTGGCAGGTCCACAGGCAGCAGGTTTTATGAGTCTCATTTTTGGACATGTTGTAGATGCTCACTAGATCTGCATGTACGTGACAAGCCTCCTGTATCCAGACAAGTCTGGACTCTGCAAGGCAGAACAGCTTTGTCCCTGGTGTGCAGGAGAGCTGCTCTTTGTAGGCACCATGGTCTTTTGTCTGGGATTTTTGAACATGTGGTAGCCTGGGCTGCTAACCACACTGAAATCTAGCAGTCTACCATCAAGACCCAGAAAGCTGGCAAATGTGAAGCATTTTTCCTTTTCTTCTGTAAGTGAGAGGTTTTCTCACAACTCTGTTAAAATACAGCACTCCTTGCTGGCCTCTGAACATTTGCTCTCAGCTGGAGCAGAGGGGGCACCAGACTGCTACTACAGAGCATTTAATTGAGGAATATAATTCCCTTTTGGAGAAAGTATGCTGGCAGCTGTGGCTTGGTATCGTCTTGACTTGTGTGTTTACATGCATCATAGTCACAGACTTCTTTATCGTCCAGTTTTTGTCCAGAATTCAAAATATGACTTGGACCCATCCTGGACCTGCTGAGGTTTCTCTGCAGGGCCTTTCCTCTGAGAAGCTGCCCAGATTACATTTTTAACTGTCTAAACACTACTGAATATCAGGTATCTTCCATTTGTTATGTGAACTCCAGATGCTACAATGAAGGGGAAAGTCTTGTTTGACAGAATATTGCCACTGTATCTTGTCTTACTGAGTGCTTTCTTTTATGCAGTCTATTCCTTTAATATGAGATGAAGAGATATAACTTGGTGGGTCAGATGATCAGATTCATAATGGTAGCAGTCCACTGAAGCCAAGTCATTTTACCCCTCTGTGTGTCAGCCTTTTCTCTCACTCCTTTCTTTTTGTTCTTTATTTTACAGCAGCAATTGCAAGCTTCAGCTGAGATGAGGCTTTCAGCATATTAAGCATAGTAGCAATGCATAAAAAAGACTGCCACTCTTCCAGAAAGTTTGGATCCATGTTCAGACAGCTTAGCTTCCACCAAAATTCTCAAGTCCAATGATTTCAATTGTTTGTTTCTAAGTTATATTTGTCTTTGTTTAGACTCAGAAGCAGAAAATGAAATTCATGGCATCCTCTAATAGTTCTGTGGCAAGGCACAGTATAGAGACAAGTTTCCTACTTTGAGATTTAACTCCCACACAGTTTTATTTGTGTCCCCACTTTAATACTGGGATGTTAAAATTTCCATGTGAAAATGGTATGATTTTCTTCACTCCAGTGCTGGGCAGTGTTTAATGATGTCTCTCTACCAGCTTGCAGGCTTGCTGCATTTCTAATGTCAACTCAAAACCAAAAAAGAAAGAGAAGCAGAAGAAGGTGTTTGAGCAGAGCCTGGCTGGCTGGTGCTGTGTGCTCGGCGTGTCTCACACACACGTAGGGGCCTTCCTGTGAGCTGTCTGCCTGACAGCTCCCTGCAGCCTTTGGAGACAGCCAGGGAGAGAGAATGAGAGAGACACGTTCAGAAGGAGTTGTATTTAGTGTGCCAGAAATAAAAGCAGCCCTTGAAACCTCTTTGGCAATGGAGGGGGCTGGGAAGCAAACTCTGGTTTGCAAACAGCTGAAACTTCATCCCTTCCTTTCTCTCTCTCTCCATGTAGCACCCTTATATTTCAATGCTAAGTGCTTTTTAAATTCCTCCTGGGGTGACTATTTACATATTATAATGTGAAGTAATGAAGGGAAAGGGATGTTATGCAAAGCAATTGCCTCTCGTCCTCTTCTCCTGAGTGCAAGGGCCAAGCACATTTCCTGCCATCTGTTTAACTCCATCTCCTGATGCTCATAATGAACCTGGCAGTGCTGGGCAGATGGAAATCACTGGCAGGCATAGCTGTTTACTTGTAAAGGCAGCCCTAATTTGTTAGACTTGCCAGGCAAGTCCCCAGTGGTCAGATATTTCATAGTGATGGAGGGTTATTAAAAGAGCTCAGGTGAAGAAAGCTCTTCCCAGCATATGTGCTTGAGCTGAAGGCTGAGTTTTGCCACTGTGCCAGAACAGCAGCAGAGCTCAGTGCTGCTATTAGCAGAATTGGGGCCAGGCTCCTGACCTTGTCTGGTGGCAGCTCTCACTCAGTCCCACACTGACCTGGGCTTCATTAGCTGTACAGCCATCTGCCACAGATCATATTCATCTCAACTTAAGACCTCACTAAAGAACAAGAGGAGAAATGTGATTAGGCTTTTGTGTGTTGGCTACGAGGCCATTTGGCTGTGAAAGTCACATAGGCAGCTATTCCAGTGAAAAAGGCTTTTTTGGATAATAAAAGGATAACTGAATAAAATGTGAATGTCATGAGAACACTCTAGGGCTGCTGGTTGGTTTATCTTTCTACATCATTCATATATTTTCTTCTCCCTCACCACTCTCCCTCCAATATGAAGCTAGAGATGAGAAACTGAGAGAAATAAATATTTAGTGTAACTGAAGTTTTTTCATCAATTAAAAGAAAAATTAAATGCAGAAAAAGAGAAGGGATTAGAAAAATGTGAACCTTAAAGTAATTTAATACATGGGACTTAAAGGAGAAATTCTCTTTCTATTACAGGATTACTATCCCTTTTTTAAAAATTGTCGATAATTTTACATATGGGGCCAATTTTTGACATTCTCATTAAATCCGGGGTATAGATCAAATGAAAAATAAGACAGAAAGCTTTCATAGAAATAATTTATGTTTCCTAGAAATGTCTGACTAATCTCATATTCCAGCCAACTCAGCATTTTTAAATAATATTTTAAGATATTTTGTACAAGATGCACATTTTCTTTAGAAGTGAAGACCAAGTGTACATAGAGAGATGCCTTCAAATTTTTCTTGTTTGAAGCCTCTATTTCACTGTGCAAGCGATGCAGATGTGTATTTACTCATTCTTCCAACACATTTGGTGTTCCCTACATTGAACTGTGGCTTCTTCGCACAAAAACACTTCTTGCTCTTCTGGAATTAACATATTTTGAGGATGGCTTGAAACAGGGAGGGTGAGTGGGAAAAAAGTTGTATTATTCACTTTACCAAATGTATTTCAAGGAACGTCTGTCAGCCATGTGGTCATCACCAGCCCAGCTCAGTACCCAGCAGATGCAATGGGCTGTACCAGTAGTGGTTTTTTGGATAAACCAATCAGCAAGGAACTCTGAATCCACATGATAAAACATCCACTGGACAGAATTGTTTTATATGGTGAAGAGACGGAATTCATCACATCTCTACTATAAATTATTGCCTGAATAATTGCTCTTTCCTTTTCTTTTTTTCTCGTATTTTTTCCTGCAATGTCACATTACATGTGTAATGCCAATATACTTCATCCAAACAGAACTTGACGAATATGTTTTCTAGGAAGACTAATTCAGGCTTGAACAGAATAGAGCAGGATAAGTTTAATTGTGAAAGACTCCAAAACAAGCACCCACACAGGTAAAAAGTATGATTTATTTCTCTTTTTATACAAAGCAAGCCTCCGTATTTTGTGGCTACTCTAAGACATTAAAGAAAATATTAAACCTGAAGGTTACTATTCATCTAACTTAAAATGTTCAAGCATTATACAATTGCAATCTAGATGTCATTGGCTGTGATTCTGCTGACAGCTTTTTTTATGAACTATTTGAGACATATTGTGGTTTATGTAACAGCAGAAATGGACTCTGTTTTTTTATCTTTACATCAAATGAGTTCCCCAATATATCACCTTTAAAACACATGCCAAAATCCTTGCTAAAATGAAAAATGCCCATAATTCCTAGTAAATTTAAGAATCACCTCCCCTTAGCTTTCACTCCCTGTCTACTTCAATTTCTGCATGAACTTTCACCTATCAGCTTATATTAATATCATAGATTTCAGAAAGCAATGAAGACTAAAGGAGAAATATCAATTAGATAATATTTTCCCCTCTTTTTTTTTTCTCAGTATCTTGGCAAATTAATTATTCCTTTGGGGAAATGCAACAGCACAGTAAATTCGTGCCCATTTCCATAGTGAAAGAGGATTTTCAATTTAGCAGAAAGATAGGCCAACTGAAACCCACTGTTTCTACTCTGGTAGACATCATTTTGAAAAAGCAAAGCAGCTTTTTACACAGAAATAAAATCTTACCTTGTGAGGCATTGATACAATTCTTTTCTTTTATGGTTTTTTTTTGGTGGGGGGGGGGGGAGAAAAGAAAGAAACCACAAAAATGTTCAAAAGAAAGTAAAAGATAAAGCCAGCAGCCAATAAACAAAGCCAATCAACCATAAAGACCTCAAATTTAAGTTACAGATGTTAGAATCTTGACATGCCAGGAGTAATACATTTGCTTAACATCTGCTCTTTGCCATGCTGCCATTTGTTAGTTCCAAATACAGAATAGGGGAGAAACTCCTTTTTCACACTCCAAGCTGCTCTGTCTGCAATTGCTGAGCAAGTAAATCTCTGCTGTTGATTTTTCTCCCTTTCAATATAAGGATCTTCACGGTGCAAGATGACTAAATAGCAAGCTGTTCGTTAGTGGTTTATCAAAGAAATCAGCCCCAGTGCACCCATTTTCCAGAAATGCCAATCTAGCAAGGTTTTTTCCACTAGCATTCAAAGGAGCCAGGAGGTTTTCAAGATACTCTGTATACTGAAACACAACACATTTTGGCCAGCACTTGAGATCTTCTAATCCTTCTGCAAATGTCTGCTCTTCTCCTGCAGAAAACTTCTTAACTTCTTTTTCCAAGCAATGTATTAGATCAGCTAGAAAGTGGAATAGCTTGTAGCATTCCTGCTTGTTTAATTAAACATGCTTTTAAACTGGAAAGTACATGAATTTTAGTCTTGCACTAAAATATGAACATAATGTATTTTTAAAGAACCATAGGTTGCAATGGTATATAAGGAAAAAAATTCATAGCAGACAATCCACGTTTCCAAAAGACTGAAAAAAAAAAAAAAAGAGTATGAGTTTGGCATTAAGACTGCTGCAGAATCATATGACTGACTGAGTGCCTTCAGGACATTGCTGTATTAGAGCTTCGGGTGTTATCCCAAGGTCAAGAATCTTTCTATGGCAAATATATAGCTGAGTGTTACAGCAAAAGCACAGCAAAAATAATACAGATAGTTTTGACAAATATGGAAAGTATCTCTCACATTCTTGAAGAAAAAAACAGTAGAAAAACCTGGCCACTGCTGGGTGTTTTCCCAGAGGGGAAAAATTTCTGAATGTGGAATGATTGTCTTGCACTGTTTCACATACAATATGCAGTGAAAGCTACTTAAATAGAAACAGATTTTGCCATTAATAATGGCTACAAATAGGGGGTTTTCCTCTTTCTTGCTTCTTATTAGTTACTTCACCACTTAAAACAGTGTCGTTGGGGCAAGGACCTGGTTTCAAGCTTCAAGTTAGCTTTGTGTCACTGATGAATACCTTGAAACCATTACTTAAGACTGAGTTGTCCAAAAGAAATGGCCTGTCGTTCAAAGCACATCATTAATTACTTCATTAATTTTCTTGTGGTCTCGTCAGATTTATGTTCACATCTCTGTGTGTCAACTTCTCTTTAGAAACAAACACTTTTCTTCATTTCCGATTCAGATTTTGAAACAGTTCTGTCAAATTTCAGGTATCATCACTATATACATGTATATGTACAGCAAAATTCTTTACAGATATTCAGGACACCACAGGAAGGTGGCTTTCTTTGTGAGATGGCGATGTTGGTTTGCGGAGTACGTATGACTCACTTCTCGTGACTCAGCACAGCTTTGCTGGGGTAACACAGCCTGCTGCTTTTGGCTGGGGTAGAGTTAATTTTCATCACAGTAGCTGGTACGGGGTTGTGTTTTGGATTTGTGCTGGAAACAGTGTTCATGATTCAGGGAAGTTTTGTCACCGCTGAGCTGCACAGTGAGTTACACCACTCCTGAGTTACACTGAGCTCTGCCTCTCACTGCACCCCGCCAGCCAGGAGGCTGGAGCTGCACAGGGGCTGGGAGGGGATACAGCTGGGACAGCTGACCACAGCTGACCAGAGGGGTGTCCCACACACATGGCTTCGTGTGAACCGCTGTGTAAAGATGAGGGTAGAAGGAGGAAGGGGTGTGTGGGTGTGGGTGTGTGTGTGGGTGTGTGTGTGTGTGTTGTTCAGAATGTCGGCATTTGTCATGCCAAGTCACGGTTACACGTGATGGAGCCCTGCTTTACTGAGGATGGCTGAACACCTGCCTGCCCATGGGAAATGGTGAATGAATTCCTTGTTTTTGCTTTTCTTGTGTGCACAGCTTTTGCTTTACCTGTTAAACTGTCTTTACCTCAACCCAGGAGTTTTCTCACTTTTACCCTTCCAATTCTCTCCCCCATCCCACCAGGGAGGAGGGAGGGAGGGGCTGTGTGGGGCTGGGATTAAATCACAACACTTGGTGAAACTAGTCATCATTAAAGAGTAAATGCACACTGCCAATATTTGTGAGGGAACTCAACAAAGAAGGAAAGGTGTTTACAAAATAAAATGTCTTAGTAACCCATTCATTTACAAATTTGTAGCAGTATTAAATTACTTTTTGTATTCCTATAAAATACATTGGTCCAGAAAACAAAAGGAGTGTACATTAAATATGGAGAAACTATATTCATAACCCAAAACCTCATATTTCGTGCTTTTGGTGATTAACCTGAGGTGTGCACAATGTCACTTACAGTACTATGTAAACATCTTCAGTGTAATGTAGTTCTATCCAAACTCCTGTTGCTTGAGAATTCACTTAATCTACCTAATAAGGATGTGTACTGTTTAAAAACATATTGTTTGACAGTATCTCCATAAATTGTCTCTTCTAAAAAGCCAAAGAACTGCCTAGCAATTCTCATTAACTTTAAGACCACTAAATATTTATTTGCAAACCCACTCACTTAAGACAATATTTTTCTTTCCAAAAATAGCAAGACGAACATTTTAATAATTTCTATGTGTGTGTTCTTACTTTTTCAGGATTTTTCATTCCTGTTAACACCTCCACACCATTTGTCACATAACATGGAAAGTGATAGGACACTTTCCAGACTTTAATATTGAATGACGAAAGAGGAAGCCAATATTTCAATATCTTTTATTTTCTTTTCCATGCTTTTGTTCTCTTTAGGGATTCAAACAACGAAATAGAGCTGGATGTCTGACTTGTAATGGCTTCCTCATTTCACTGAATGTTGTTTTCCTAAGTATTCCAAAGGTCAATCAACTGTAGGAACTTCTTCACTTCCACATACATTGAAGAGGGAGGCAATGATTCTAAATTTAATCTGAAAACCAGGGGAAGAAAGTATATATCTTTCATCATAGGTGTTGAATGCAAAACTTCATGAAAACACAGGACCAGAAGGCAGAGGAAGAGAGAAAAGTAAGATAAATCCAAGTGGCCAGTCAGATCTCAAAGCACGTTGACATCTCCCTCTGACTTTGCAGTCTGAGTACTCATTTGTTGATAACAATATCTTACATACCTGGAGAGACATACTTAGCTTGCAGATGTCCTTTCCCTTAAAAGAATTTTAAGCAAATAGTATCTTAAGTCACAAGCAGCACAGTTGGTGTTAAGAACAGCACATATCAATTTCATGAGATAGGCCCAGGATTTAACTCATGTAGGAGAGGGAAAAAAGCTATTCTATACTTGTAGATCTCTTTAATGTGTTCTTGTTGTCACCTTTTCCTGGCTAAGTCTGCAAGTGTCTCAATGTGCACATAATACGGTCCAAGATCAAGTTTCCACCTCTGATGTTGGTATTTATTCTTTATTTTTCAGCCACATCTCCCAGTGACATACTTGGTAGGGCTGTTTTCCAATAAAATGCTGTACCTACTTTAATGGAAAATGATAAATTAATGTAACAGTGGCAAGCAGGCTCAAGCAAGTAATTCTTTAAAGAAATAGGCTCATCTTAGACTGCTTTCTTAAAATGCAGCCTCATTACTCAACCCTGGGGCTACCTGTAGGGTAATCCCAAGAGCTCCTGAGGTGAAGAATGGAAATATATCTTTGTAAGAAGGATTTATCAAGATCTGCTAAATTTAGGCTACTCTTATAAATTTAGTACAGCTCTAGGGTTGAAATAGTCTCGAATAATTTTATTTGTCTAAAATACAGGATTCCCGTGTTAGTTGTTCCATACTCAATGGAAAAAGTTTCCTCCCAGAAGATATTTCATCCTATCTATTTTAGACTTGTATCTAAAGATGTATGATTCAGCCTTTGGAGATGTTTGTACCTCTGTGGTGACTGTAGCACAGGCTGTACATTTTAATCACAATAGTTAGGGTATGCCTAAATTCCTTAGTCAGGGCACCCTAAACTTCTACCAAAAAAAATCGTCTGCCAGTTTCAAGACCACTAATTCACTTTCCACTAATTTAAGATACATACTTTTTTGGTTTTTTCTCTTTTAATATTTCATCAGAGGATTATTCATAAGGCAATACCCAGTGCAGACTATTTTCATAACTTGGTCAAATTGATGCAGACTTTGGAGAAGCGAAGTTGGAATTAGCCTTGCAAAAGCTGCTTAAAAGACAGAGAAACTTAGATTCAATCATACATAGCAATACCCAACACCAGTTATCCTGAGAAATGTAACTATAATATGAGACTTTTGAGAGCTTGTATGGCAGTCAGGGGAACTGGTTCAGAACCGTGGTGTTCAATATAGTCACAATGGCTCAGCCGCTCTCAAGAATAAGAAAAAATTCCAATATTCAGAGATAATATGAATATTATAATGTTGATTATCTGTATCATAAAATGGAAAGCATATTGTAATTTCCTTTGGCAGTGTGCTTAGCATAGAAGGAGTAATCTCAAAGGAACAGTGTTCTGTCTGACCATATGCAGGAATAGATGGCTGTCAAGTTCATACTGCATTGTCTTCAGGCTGGCATCATGCCAGCCCTCAGGCAGGCAGGAGGAAGATATATGTGGAAAGAGGTAGTCAAATTGCTTCCCTATGGCTGCTTTATAAACATACATATGTTAAACACATTTATTAGGGCAATCAGCAGCAGCAAGTGCAAGGGCCCTTCTTCTCCCTCATGAGGGATAGTTGTTGCTTACATAGGAGTGAGAAGTTGGAAGCTGGCCCAGAAATCTGGAAAGCATATTATGCTGGATTCCCCATGGAGGATCACTTTGCTGCCAACATCTCTTGCTCTGGGGTTTCGACACGCCATCAATCTGGAACCTGGCAGCCACCACTCCCCAGCTCACCTCGGCTCATGCAGCGAGCAGACACAGTGCAACTATTTGTCTCAGATTGCAGGCTGGCTGCTCGTGGAAGGGCAGGAGGAGGAAGGGAAACAAAACCCCTCCGGTGGAGCTGCGGCCGGGGCTGCGCAGCTGCAGCGAGTTCCCTGTTGCAGCAGCGCGGCCGCTTGAGTGACATCCTCGCTGCTCTTCGTGGGACCACAAGCACAGCGAGTGGTGTTGTTCACACAGAGATATGGCCCTGAGCAAGGAGGAAGAGGAGGAGGAGGAAGAGCCTGACTGGAGCGTTCAGACGAAGTGCTGTCAATTACTTTTCAGCGTAAGCTGTGCTAATGGTTTTAAGACTCTAGAGAATTTTAAAAATCTCAATTAAATCTCAAATAACCTCTACTTATGAGCACAGCTGTTGCTCAGAGAGCATTGTACTCCTTGTGGGAAGGAAATTACTGATTTCTTATCCTGGAGTCCTTAACAAATGTAAAGGGAATATCAGTGATCCACATTACATTGGCCAGGGACAGTAGATGGAGTCAGCACATTCCCAGCATGACCAGCCCTGCCCACATTGACATACTGGTGGGGCTCTTACAGCCCTCGATGGAGGTTAGGTTGCCTGTTTTGCCCTTACTCCACTCCTCCTTGCTCTGTTTCCATGACATATTTCCAGGAGCATAAAAAAGAACCTGGGGTAACCAAGAGAGCTAAAATTCTAGGTCAAAGAGCCAGTGATTCTTGATTTTCCTTCTCTTCCACAGCAGCAGCTGATTATGCTGCTCATTTCAGTTGTGTTTACGACTTCTGCTTGACCCTCCTGGGACTAAAGCCCCTGGCAGTATAATTAGTTCAGTGAAGAACTGCTATCCAGTCATTACTACAGTTGCAACTACTTGTTTTAGGTTTAGTCCCAGCCACTTGAATAAATGCATTAGCATGCATTGAAATTTTTCTGTAGCTCAAGGCAAGTCATTACAGTTGTCCTCTGCTTGCAATAAGCTTGTTCTGTCTCTCAGTTCATAGCACATCTAGATTCTGAAAATTATGCACAGAAATAGGCACTGCCTGTGTGATGCAGTTATGAGAGGAGCCAAAGTTTGTGCTTTCAATTAATTAAAACAAAGAGTGGGAAGCAGTCTGTTGGATGGCAAGTGCTGTTCCACCTAAACAACACCAAGTTACTTTTATATCTTTGTAGCCTACTTGGATTTTCACACTTCTGGTTTCACACAACGAACTGGAGTGTAAAGCTGGAGGCAAACTCATGCTGGAGGCTTAAGGCAAAGCCACATGCAGGCAGAGCTCAGTCCTCTGCCTGTTCTTCGAGACAGATGGGTGTGAGGTAGCTCCATTTTGAAGCCCATCCAGTTGCATTAACTCATGCTGTGATTGAGCTAATTAGTCCTACTAAAAGCTTGAATCTGACAGTGCCCAGCTGGGGAGGCATGGCCTGGGAAAGGTGGGTCCAGCTCAACCCCCAAAGCTCTACAGTAATTCAAATGGACATTGGGGTTTTTTTTATAAAATACAAGCCTGGGAATCAGACCTGTAGTGGTGCACATGGATTTAAATCTGGTGTCTGCTGCAATAAACAGACTGCTCCCAGGGAGTAATCTGGCCTTATCTTTTCCTCTTTCCAAAAGAGAAAAAGCTAAATGAAAACAATAAATTCCTGATGTGTGACTGACTAAAGGTATAAGAAGTGTGTGTGTGGGGGGATGTCCCCATTTTGTTACTAGATATCAGCAGCAAATTACCTAATTTTGATATATGTGTGGTCTGTAGCCATAGGCCATGTCTGGCATTTTAAAATGGTTTCATTTTATAACATATGCTCCAGACAGGAATCATCTCATGTAACATATGGCTTACAGGAACACAGGAAAATAGTGAGTTTGCATGGGAATTCTGTGTTAAAATCAGGAATTGCCTTTACTTCCCACACTGCCTTGAGTATTTAATAGGTAACTCATTTGTTCTGTTTGTTAGTTCAGGCTAAAAACAATATGCAACACACAAAAAATAAAGTTGTCTTCACTTGGTCAGTTGCCAGTGTATCTAGACACTTGTTTTGCCTATTGTCACTTACAAATATGTGAAGGAAAATTAATTTTGGAAATACAGAATCATGCAGATCATTTAATTCCCTTGGCTTCTATCTTTTTCTCTGCCCGAGTACGCATGTAGGCAATTTATGGGTACAGAAGTGGAAAAAGAGAGCTTTTAAGTAAAATTTAATTTTGCTTTCTGCATTTGCATCTGGGATTCATATCTGAACTATAAAGATGCTTTTCACCCTAATTGACAAATTTCATGTTTTGAAACAGGTGTGTAGTTTGGAGATTTTTTTCCTTTAGGCAATAGGCGTTATCTATAAAAAAAGAGTCTAAAAAATGAGAAGATGCAAGGGAGACCTTAGATAGTTGCCCTGGCTGTATTTGGAAGCTTTAAAAAGCAGGTCAATCTTTCTACTTGAGAATTTTGTATTAGAAATGAAAGGTTTATAATGGAACTGGGTGACATCAGTGCAAGTCTTACAGTAGCAATTATTCTTAATTTATTTCTTGTTCAGAACAAAATGAGTTTCTTGTAATGAGATCTGGGGGAATTTCAGAATTCAATTTCAGTTAAGCTTCTGCCAGATGAAAATGATAAAATTTGAAGTTTAAAATTACAGGATAAAAATGCTTCTGTAGAGACTGAACTTTGCCTTAAAATTAGTGTGTGAGGTGGGCCAAAAAATCTTATATTTTGTATGTACCTAATAATATGCTGGAGTAATGAGTCTTCAGTTAAAGATAAATTTTATCTTCTCATGCAATTCCAAAGGTAAAATTCACCCTTCTAAAAGAAATAGATGCTGGAAAAGAAGCAAATGCCCTTGAAATGTTCAGAAGACACATTTTACCTTAGAGTAGAAGATTCTTTTCTCTTTGAAACAAAGATATGAATGAAGGTATAGTAAAGGTATAAGACCAGGCCCTTCATTGATGTTGTTTCTTGTAATTTCATGAACTTCAGGTCATCTATGTTAATTTACACTAAGAAATGTTGTTTTCTATGATGTTTCAAATAATCCCCATGACACTGAACTTTAGAAGAGTCCATGGGTTCTTTTGGTCTTTAAAAGAGTTTGGCCTTAAACCTCAAAACCATTTTATGTCAGTAAGGCTTATAAAAAGACTATTATTCATCTTTGGCGTAAGAATTTTATGTCTATTTTTTTAAAGGAATCTTGAAATGGAAGCTTAATTATAACTGACTTAATGTTGGCATGTTCTATTTTACAGCTTATAAAAACTCCTGAAGATAGTGTTAATAAGAAACAGCTGTAGAGCTGATTTCTTTTTCATACTTTTTTCATGCCATCAGAAACCTATTTTTCAATTTCTGTTATATATAGGATTCACAGAATTGACAGAGTTGCTTTTGAGAGTTGTTCCCCAAGCATTTTTTAGAAATTTCAGGCTCTGGATGGGAGGCACTTCCAGACACTAAATAAACATCCAGGTTGTCCAGGTTGGCTTCTTCCAAGCATGCAGTGATGTACCACTGAGAGGTGTGTATAATATACCAACCTATCTGCCCTTTTCAGCTTTCTCCCCAAATTTGCATATCTTGTTTTGGAGAGTTCTTCTGAGATGTCTTTGTTTTCTACTTACAGTTTTAGTTTTTCTTCTCACAGAACTATCACAGAAAAAGCAATATTTTTTTTAGTATCTTTCCTTTACAGACATCAAAGAGTTCCTTCTGTCTCAGTATCTGCCTCAGTGCTAGTGATCAGCTCGCTTTCTTCTTTGTCTCTGAGACAAGAGAAGAGTGGCTCCCTCCAGCTCCAGGGAGGCCCCCTTGCCTCTGTGACTTCAACTTCACATTACAAATAAGCTCAACAACTTTCCACTGCCAAAAATCCCTCTTTCCTTCGTAGCTGTTCCTTTCTTCATCTCTTCCTGCCAGAGGAAATTAACAGAAACCCAATTGCTGTTCTTTATATATTCCACTGCATCAGTTTTTCCCAAACTGACCAAGTTTTCACATCCAAACCACACAACTGATGCTGAATTCAGACTTTCATTTAGACTTTGGTGACTTTGACAAGTTCTTCTTCCAAAAGCCTTGTTGGACGTAATATCCTTAATGTCATTCTCTCCGGTGTCTCTGTCTATGATTCAAATGGTTGTCACTATGTGAACCTTGAATGCTTTAATTCCTCCCTTCATCTTTCACTACAAACTGCTGCACAGGACTCTGGTTATGGACTTCTTTTCATGCTTCACACCTCCTTGGATAATTTCGTACACAAATTCGATTTCCATCTCTGCTGACAATCTGTAGAGACATGTCTCTCCTTTGGATTGCTCCTGTTCAGTGCAAAGTCTCAGACTGTCTCTGATGCCTTCTCAGAGCTATTTAGCTATGAACTCAGGCACAGCATGGCTAAAAATGTGCTATTCCAAGCCCTCACTTTGACTCATTTCTGCTTGGTTATGATAAACAGTAGTGAATTATTCTGCAAGTCACTGCAGGCTGGGAAACTTCTCCAGTAGGTTTACCACTACATCCTTTTAGCAGGGTATGCTTAATTCTCAAAGACTTGTTTCTAAATAACTTCTCAAAGACACAGCATTTCATATCCTCTCATTTCCACCCAGACTCTCACCCTTTCCCTTCTCAGTTGCCTTAGTGTTTTCCCTCAGACAGTCACACTCAGGCTATGCCTCTGCATACCAATCTGGGATGACTTTGCAAAGATGATTTTCCTGGTGTGCTGCTTTGTTTCCATCCCCCCATTTTGATTCTTACATCTATCAGATTCCCAGATTGTTTTGTCTCAGACATGAGCCATTTGTCCTCAAGTCCTCATAAAATACCACTATCCTAAAAATATTTTTCAAGCTTTAACCACAAAATACATTGTTCTGGCTTTGCAGCTTTGTTCAATATTTTTGAAACTTCTTCCAGATCATCTGTCCCACCTTATTGTATTTGCTGTTTGAGTGTAATGGTCTCATGGCTTACATAGAAGTTGTGTAAGCATCAGTGAGGTCACAAGCTGACGGACTTTTGTGTTTTGTGGATGCATGTTTCATAAGCACTCCCTCTGAATCACCTATATCTCACAAAAAGAGAGAGAAATAAAGCACCCATGTTGACTGATGCAGTTTCAGGGCAGGAATACCAAATTTCTTTTGAGAATAGGTTTATACAACCAGATATAAATATGTCAGCATCCATTCAAACAGCATAAACGTTATAGACATACTCAATTACAATTGATTATTTAACGTATGAAGCACTTCCTTTCAAATTCTCTAGGAAGGTAAGTGTCTGAACAGAGAGATTTCATTACTTCCATTTTACTACAGATGCAGGGATTCTGGAAAGTCTTGCACCTGAATTTCCCGACTTAGTTAAGTGCCTACAATTAGGTGAATACCTTGAATCTTACAGATTTCAGTGAAACAACAACAAACATTAAGTAAATAATCAAACATTATTTTTCTTTGCTTTTTGTGAAACAAATAAAATACTTTCTAAACAACTTAATATTCAGATCTCTTTCTTTTTTTTTTCCTAAACAGAAGCCACTGCATACAGGAGTCTCAGTAGTGTGTTGCCTGAGTTTTAATCCAAGGCAATTTTTAGTGTCTATCTGGTGCTGCTTTTCCATAATATTATGTTCATGATGACTTTTTGAGTATTTGCATCCGTACAGCATTTCCTCTCTCTTTCTCTCTTTGTTTAAAACCAAAATACTACTTTTTTGCCTAGAAATTTTGGCTTTAGCTAAAGTCAAATTTATATGATAGTCTAAATCTTTCAACATTCAATTAACTTTATCATTTATTATTGTGAGTTTGGATGAAAAACCTTGGAAAATAGCTTTTCTTTCTTAATTAATAAAAGTCTCGTGGTATATATAGGAGTATATTTAGGAGTCTCCTGGTCTTGATAATCGATGTGACTTCAGGTATCAAATATTCAAACATTGGGAGAATACTTGAAAAAGATACCAAACCTAATTATTTTCTTCCCTCTTCATCCCAAAACCTAAATTAATTTCTGTTTTCCATATTGCACATGCTTGTAAATAAGTATTTAAAATGTCGTTTTGGAAAACACAAGTTTTGGGCTGCTTCTTTTAATTTTCCACAGCATTTATGCTGCTAGACTAGAGATAAGGGAATTTAAAAAAATACATAACCAATCTTTTCCAGAAGGAAAGAATTTTTCTCTGTGTGTACATGTCCTTTTTGGTTTAATTGTGTGTCTGCATTTTCAGTCACGACTGGAAGTGCTGAATTACCCCAAGAGAAGAGAGCTTGCTTTGCAGTCATGACTAGAAGTGCTGAATTATCCCTGGAGAAGAAAGCTCACTTTTGTCAGGATTCCAGTCCAATTTTGCAAACACGAAAGGAGATAATCACTCAAATGTGCATGTGTGCTTACTGGAACAGAGTCCAAACTCTGAACCTTTTGAGGTTTGCCCATCTGTATTACCAGCCTTATTAGTTAAAATTGCACATAGCAGCTTGAGAAAGCATTTTTATGTCCTCTGGCTAGGAGTAGCTCAGTTAGCACACACTCATATGACTAAGTAGTACTGAAGTTGCAGGATTGCTAACCTTAGTGATTTTTTCATTAGGCATTCAGCTCTTCCAGTAAACACTCCCCTTTTTTTTTCTTTTTTAATGGTTCTCTGCCTCATATGGCCATGAATGCAAAACCAAGACTGTTGTTATTATAGGAAATGTGTGCTCCAAACATTATAAATCTCTTAAATTCTGTTTCTGCACTCTACTTTCCTAATAATTAGTCATGCTTACAGTTCAGTAAAGGCCACTTCAGCCAGTCAGCCAATAAGACTGCAACACTAAGTTTCCTGGCAATGGGTGACTAAAGGGTAAATCACCATCAGAGTGAAATTTAGAGGTGCACATAAGACCCAGCATAAGACTAAAATACCTACAGTTTTAAACCCATAAGAAATGAAATAAAGATTTTTTGCTAGGATATGGTTTTGGGGTCTTTATGCTGACAGCAACCTTCATTTGAAACCAGTTTTCATTATTCAGGGCAGGGATGAATACAATTTTATTACTTTGGATTTTTACTCAGAGTGTGATAATTCACCTATTAACACAGCAGCAGAAGAAAGTTTATCTTGACCTGGGCAGGGGAACATAAACCTCTTCAAAGTTTGTGACTCACAGAACTGGGAGACCAGCTATGGAAATTATTAATCCTTTTTTGGTTTACATTAATCCCTAAGGCTGGACACACACCTAATAAGGTCGAGTTACTGCCCTGATGGCAGGTATTGTGCTATTCTTATGCATTTCTAGGTATAGGAATGAAGATCTAAGAAGGCTTTACTTTGAAAATATTTCCTTTAAGACCTTTTTTCCAGTGGAAAATAATTCTGGCCTTATCTCCTGGCAGTAGAATATCCCATATGTTGATCACTCCCTTCCAGACACTTGGGCCTGCCAAATCATTGCCAACCCCAAAATTGTCTCTTAGAACTCTAATCTATCCACCCAGAACTGCAGCTTTTATTTTTCAGTCTTGTACCTCGTTCAGATGGAGAGGTTGCCTAGGGTTTTTTTTTTTTTACTAGAAAGTCACAGTTTGAAATCCAACCTAAATAATTCTGACTTGAAGGATTAATTGGACATCTTATGTCTTTCAGAGCATGGGGCTATATGAAGTGTTATAAAATTTATGCCAGGTACTTAACAGGTCATTTGATGCAGTAGCACCTAAAGGTTTCTATAATGTCACATGCTGCGACATAAAGGGGTTTTGCCAAAATATTTAAGAACATTTTGATTTTGTATGTTTGGGATTATCTGTTAGCATTAAACTATACACAGGTTAGTCTTTGGGTAACTTTTCGGAAAATATAACAGCAGCACTTCAAATTCACTGAAGGATTACTCTTTGGTTTAGCCTGGGCTTCCAAAGATCATTCTGAGTAAGAGAGCTTTCTTTGCAAGTAGGGAAAAAATGACTAAAATTATTTTGCTGAACAAATATTTATATTTTTCTCTGGCAATGGAAATACTTGGTATTTCTAGCACAGAGAAAATAATAATAACTACTGACTGTGGAGCTGACCAATGGTGTTCACCAACACCAAGGAGCAGCTGAACCCATTCTCAGTTACAGGGAGAGTGAAAATCTAATAGTTTTCCAGTCTGGAAAACCACTCTTACAAATGTCTTAGTCAAGGTTCAGCAATCATCTTTATCTTCAGCTAAAAACCCCCACACTAATGCTGTACTGTATATTTCCAATGAACTGTGCTATTTTTCTTCTCTTGCACAGACACTTTATCAATGAAAAGTTAATATATATTTACTGATTTATGCTGATGAGCTGTGTAAGATAAGTAAGCAATCTTATCTTTTTAAGACCACCAAAAAATTGATTGTTTTGAATTACATTTTTATTTTGCAATTTTGTCAGCTAGAGCCAGTGATTTGCATTGATTTTGTCTCTTGTTGAAATTGGGGGGTTTTTTTGAGGCTGGGGCAGAGGGGAGTGATAGTCCAGGTTTCAAGAAGGGTTAGTGTTCCGAGTGGGTCTTTTTTGTCTTAAAATAAAGTTAAATTATATGCACTTAGCCTATTTTATTTGAAATTATCTAGAGTTAATATAGAAACTTGAGAGTGCATACTTTTTACTTTTTATTTTTCTAAATAAAAATTACAATACTGAAACAGCTGAAAACTAAGAATAAGATCCAGTAAAATCCTAAACTAGGTTTGAATACAGATTGGTTAAAAGAAATATGAATTATATTCCATGACTCTTTCTGGCTCGTTTTTTTCAGCCTTAGAAATAAATTTACTTTATATTCACAAACAATTTATACTTGCACGATGTCTAAAACATAATAGATTTTTGTTTAAAAAAGTGAGGAGTATCATGAAATTACACAGTTCCAAGAAATGATTGCTTAAGGGAAACACTGTAAACTCATGACAAAACCCAAAGAGTTAGCAGCAATACATACGAGTTCGCTTCATAAATCACCTAAGCACCTCATTGCTTAAACCAACAGAAAACTTCTGTCTTTTCCTTGCACATAACTCAGACGGCTTAGAATAAATTAGAACTGATTTTATACACAACTTATCATTTAACACTGAAAGGCAGCAACCATGATTTCTGCATCGAGAGACAGAAAATGTTCAGATGAGGAGGTTTTTGACCCTTTTTCAAAGAAATTTTAAAAAGAAAACTATTCTTTTAGAGTTGCAAAATTTTCAGTGGAAGACCAAAGTCATCTTTTGGTTTTCAGTATTTAAACACCAAGTTTCTCAAACAGTAGCTGTTTACACAAAAAACTTTTTTCAGTTCAAGAAGAGCATTAACTTCTAGGGGAACTGTTAAAGAAGATAAGAATGTACCAAATCCTTGCTCTCAAGCCTGCTTTGAGCTGTATGTGGGCACAGTTTCTATTCCATAGTGAAGGAGTTCGGCCTATATTTTTTAATGTATGCAAATGATAGTGGGAGAGTCAGTATAATATTTGGCAAGTTTCCCATGGACACAGAAATAACTGAGGCAGAGGCTTTCAAGATAATTTTCAGTATAAAACAGTAAAATGAAGCCAGTCTGCTGATTTACGCTTATTTTTACTGCAGCAATAAACTTATACAACTTGTTCCTGTTGAGGAATTGAGCAGTGTGTGGCTTATTGTGCTGTCTTGTAAAAAGTGATGAAGACAACAAAGTTTCCTTCTGAGAGACACGACTGATTGCAGTGATGCACATACAGCATATGTGAGACCAGTAATGCTGTAAAGGCAGACACTAAAGCACAGCCTGGTCAGCTGGTGCTGTTCCATTTTTTAATGTATCAGCAGTCACAGACTCCAGAAGAATAAGCCAAAGAGCATGTGAACACTATTTTTTAGTGATTTTTCTATCCATTGTAGTAGATATTTTGAGCTGCTACAATACTTTAAGGTACTACAGAAAAGTTTAATCCGTAGTTCAGCTCAAGTTCTGTGATTGCTTTAACACACCTCTCAAAGGAAGAACTCGAGGCCCGTAAAGTCAGAAATGTAAAGTTCCTCAGTGTGCAAATAGAAAATTAGAGGTCTGGAGGAAACAGGACAGGGTGGAAAGGATGGGTCCCCTGATCCTCCCAGCCCTGGGGGCTCCTGTGGCCAGTGCAGCTGGTCCTTGGGTCTGCCTGGGCGCACAGCTGTGCTGACCCAGGGGAGGCACAGCCACCTCTGCTCCCCAGCTGTGCGGGGCTTTACGCTGAAAACTGGATCCCCTGTCCGCATTTATTTGTTCTGACAGTTTGAGGGGCGGGGGGGGGAAATAATAAAATACAAGTGGAGAGCGGGTCAAGTCTCCTTTTTAGGAGCAAGCTGCTGCTGGGACGGGGGAAGGGATGTGTGAGTGAAATGAATACATAAGTGAAAACAAATGGGGGGAGGGGGGGGAAATGTCGATGTTTTCCTTAATCCCGAATTAAACACAAAGGACTGCTTCCCCATCTGTTGTCGGCATCCGAGTCCGCAGAGGGGGTGCTCGGGCGCGCGGGGTCGCTCTCGAGCCGTCCCTGCCCTTCCCTTTCCTTCCTTCCCGGGAAACAAAGGTGCCCGGACCATTCCCGCACCCAGGGCAGGACAGCTGCCCTTCTCGGTCCGAACCTCCCCGTCCTCTTCTTTTCACTGGTGGTTCACAGGGAGTAGCAGAGCACTGTCAGGCTTTAGAGCTACAGATCAAACCTGTCAAATAAACATTCATAAAATCCTGCTTGTTCGGCAGCATCTGGTGGTGTCACTGTGTTCTGCTGTAGATAGCGAAGCAGAACGCTGGCCTGACAGCATTCTGTGAAGATGTAGGTCTAAGCTATAGCCCAGGATCTCCTCATCCCTTTTAAAATCACACAACAACATAGAGGTGGGGAAAAAACCCACAGAGATTTGTTATGATGGAACCACTTGGTGCAAAAGAAATCAAATTTTCTGCACACTTGAACGACATTTGGCCAGCACAACAATCTAAGGTACATGACCCCATTTTATTTTTTTTTTAAAGCTGAAATATTTTCAAGAATTTCTATTCCTATGGTGTCTTAACTATACTAACCCTGCGGAAGTAGTCATACACAAGACTTGTTTAACCTAAACCTCTTACATAGCAGTTTGTGAAAAATGTAAGAAGAGCCAGCCAGTCACAAATGATAAATTGCCCAAAGCAGACAGGATTCTCTAAGACATATCTCCAAACATTGAAGCAACTCCACTTTGCTCAGAGAGATATTTAGCTTAGACATGCTAGCCTGCTCTTCATCTAAACATCTGATTTATTGCCAAGGAATCCCAAAATTTCCAGCATATCAACAACGAAACTTACAAAATCACTACTCTTGCTTGTATTGATTGTATTATGCTATTGAAGCCTTATGATTTGAATTAACATCATGCATCTTCAAGCATCTTCAATGCAACTGGCAGTGTCCTCCCAAAAAGAGCCATTTATGCTACTCATGACAGTCCCTCTCGAGCCAGGGGTTGTATATGGGGTCCTTCTGTGTAGATCAGCCAAGGAAGCTGCAACCTCTGTCTTTGATACAGCTGCTGTGACTTTGTCAGTATTTTCTAAAAGTCTGTTTATAAGTCAAGCCAAACCAAGCCATGCTGTAAGGCTGGAAAGAGTTTAAAATTAGATGAATTAAGTCCTCCTGGTCACAGTAACATCCTCCATGAAAATCCCTTACAAGAAGTTGTCCTTATTCTGAAGACTAGGGTACCTCCTGCATAGATAAATAAGACTGACATCATTAGTGATGTTTAGAAAAAGGGTCTCCAATATATCTAATATGTTTCAATTAGTCAATCATAGTATTTCACTAGGATAATTAGACCCCAAGGCTTACAAGCAGTGTCCTTGTATCTTAAACATAAAAGTTTTTCAACAAGAGTACATTCACACTGGAAACAGTTTCTTTGTATGTTACAAGAAATAAAGAGTTGATTCTCATTTGGCATGAGAAATGCTCATGCTTTCATAGAAATTTTTCTGAAAGGGTCTGTAGTACAAAAATGAAATATTCATTATTACTGACTGGCCACTTTGGCTCAGTCTTGTCTCTGCTGCTGATTCCAGATCTCTCCGTGTTTATTAAACTCAATGTATTCAATATTTAAGTTTCATCTGAGTCTTCTTATTTCTCTTCATGATAGCATCCTTTCATTTCCATTCCACACTTACGTTACTTTATCAGGTCTGGTCATCACTTTGGATGATTTCATTTCAAATCCCTTATAAATCTCTATCAAATATTTTGCATTTTAGTTTCCTGTTGGGATTCCCTTTTTTTTTTTTTTTATTTTTACTGGAACATCTACTGCTTTACATCCAATATATTCTCTTTAGGGCAATTTCTGGCAGTACTCTTTTTAATTTATTGTCTGTGTGCTAAACAAAGCATTAAGCTTCAGACTAACCCAAGTTGAAAAATCAGAATTAGCAGACCTAGTATTCATATATCATTTGGTATAATTTGAAAAGCCACTCCTTTCCCACACTTCAGATCATTGAAACTCAGCCTATTTCAAACCTTAGCAAATCACAACGAACTTCATTTCTTTTTTGAATTTTTAAAGAAACCTGAAACCAGAAGAATCACAAGGGGTTTCTTGTTTCTCTGTGAATGCTTTACACAGCTGCAATGGGTAAAAAGTTGATGAGTAAGGTCTGCCAGTGCTGTGTCATCCCTGGTGGTGACTCAGAGTCGTGCCAGGGTTTCTGGCAGGGTAACCTACCGCTGCATTGAGGCCTCTGAACTTCTGCTTGCATGCAGTTCTCACGGGTTCTGTACAGCACAGGCAACATGCAGGGGGGCCTGTGCAGTCCTTCAGTTATCTCCTCTCTCCACTTTTTTCTGACATTTTACAGGTTTCCAGTCATGATCTGAGGACACAGAAATACCTACCCACAAAGCTGAAAGCGGTTGAGGAACTACCCATAGAAGATGCAAAGGGATCAGTCTGGAAAAATAATTCAGGTTACTGGAAAATGACAGCATCGGTCTTTACATACAATCCATCTCATGAAGTGTTATGCTCCCAGTGACATTGGAGGAAAATCTTTACATACAAAGTGTGGACGCAACTGTTTTAAAGGAACAATTATTATGAGGGCAGAGGAAGGCAAAAAAAAAACCAAGGGCTCCTTTCTTAAGTGACAAGTGAATTCATAGCTAAGCATCTGCTCAGAGGAAAACACTGAGGTCAGAGCTTGGCCTTGATTTTAGAGTGGGCCCAGGGAGCTATATAACTACTTTACAAGCAACAAATATATGTCTAGTGACAATATCTTCTGCCTTGTTTCTTTTTTTTTTTTCTTTCCCTTCAGAGTAGAAGGTTTTCATCTGTTTTGTATTAGAACCAGGATGAGGCTTAGGTCAGTCAAGAAAAAACCCTCTGAGAATGATAGAGGGTTTGGCAGTCAAAGATCCCCAAATCTACATATGTGTGCCCAAACTAAAGTGGAAGAGGGAAGAAATAAGCATAATTTTTCTATCAATATGGCTTTTTTTTTGCATTCCTATTAAAAATAAATTAAAAATAAAACTATTCAATGTCACATGAATCATCTTTACAAAAATGCTTTTGTATTTAGAAATAAATCAGAACTGCTTATATAGCATATATACGTACCATACATAAATATACATATGTATAAACAGATATTATATAAGCTTATCTATGAGAGTCACATGTAAAAGGGGAGAAGATACTCCAGGAACAGGAAACAATCGAAAAATAAATGTACATCTGAATGACCTGACAGCAGACTTCTGTTCTGTGTGGGAACACACATTCGGAAAGAGATACTGGAACCAGTGGATGGATGGAGTTGTTTTGGCTGGGGATGGTACTGTCACTATCTCAGCTGTGCAAATCTTTATTGCTCCACAACACGGATTTACATCAGTTGTGCAACTGGCCCAGGACCTCTCACAGGAATGGTGTGTTACCTCACCAATGGATGTGTTGGTTGCAGTAATGATATTCCTGGCAGGCAGATCCATGCACTGATAGAGCTGTGACCTGGAGAGGGCAGCATGTCTGTCATTCTATCAAGAATAAATAAGCCATAGTGGAAATGAAAAACAGAAACCAAGGCCTGAGGTCAGGCGGCAAAAGTATCTGGTAAAACTTTCTGAAGCCTGAGCTGCTAAAGAATTCAGAGCTAAATTTGGAATATAGCACTTTGCTAGAGGCATGAAAATCTCTGTCTGTTCACTGTTTTATTGACATGTAAATGTGTTTCAATGACTTTAATGTAAACTTAGCAAACACATAGAGGGTTTGTCGATATTGCGGACAATATTGCAGACAATTGCTTTGATTTTCGGTGCTGGTTTTAGTAGTTTTGCTACTTACCTGGTTTGTTAATTTTGCTGGTTTGGGTTTTTTTTACCGCTCTTTTTTTCACTATGAAAATCAAACTGCTGTTGTGGAGAAACAGTAGCTGCAACGTTCTTTGCTAAAGAGAACATGGTTCTGAATTTTGCTGTTCTTTCCTTCTCAGGCATTTCCAGCAGAAATCAAAAAGGGGAAAAGAGAAGACTTCATGTATGATGAAACTCTGATATTATACAACCAGTTTTGCAACACATATCATACAGGAATGTGGGGGGGTTTTGCCTAAAAGATCAAAAGTCAGATAATGCTTACTTGCTTTCAGGTTCCACTACAAGCTTAGCCAATCTTTCTCTGAAAGCCCCTAAATTTTGGAGATTTAGCTAACTTTGAGCAAGACTGAACCCAGTTCTGAGGGGAAAGAAGATGATTCTTTTGCATTTCACTGTGATTGGAGTTTTGGCAGTGGCAGAGAAAGAGAATGAAATACTTGGTCTTAACTTTGCTTTGAAGATTTGAATTTTCTTGTGTAAAGGAGTTGAAAATAAAGCATCTTTAGTATTCTCCTTTCAAGGGATTGCACAGAGAAGACATCTAAGCATAGTCCTAGGTGCCCATCCACTGGGCACCAGAAGTTTGTGGATGAGGAGAAGAAACCATGAAGAAGTGCTGTCCCCTGACTACCTGGATAAGGTATACCAGAGAAAGTCTAGAGACTGCTGTTTCCAGGTCCAGCTACCTCAGCATCAGGCTTCCATTGCATTGTATTTGTCACAAACTCATAGAAGAACATCTGTCCACACCAGGGTAAGGAAGTGAAGCCTCCACTCTCAGATTTGGTTATCTCTTATGTGCATGCTTATCTCCATCCCCTATCAGCAATATATATGCTAAAATCTGGATTACATGCTCGAAAATGACCTCAAAAGGCATACCAAGGTTGTTTTCTGGTGTAGAAAACAACATACAATTGCACAGGACTGTAGGACCATTCCAGTACTTTTTCAATACAAAATTTGCCCTTACTGTACGAAGACAAGTATGGAAATCTGTCATTACTCCTCTTGCCCTCTGGTATTTTGAACACTGCATATTAATAAACCAAAACCAGTGCAGGCTGTAAAGCAGAGATGTAGCATCTCTTTGTGGGAGTGTAAAGTTTCCTAAACCATATTATGTGTCTATGTTACCACCCCTGAAAAGACAAAGAGTTTTGGAGTTTGAAAGCAAAACAAACTGACACTTTTGAAAAAATTTCATGCTATGTTAAAATCAGCAATTCAACACTACCCAAGAAATATTGATACACGATTCATTGATTTTTTTTGAAAGGTGATTAATCAATCTACCTCACTAGTGTCAGTGTAGATCTATAAGACTTAACATTCTTTTAAAAGCAGTTAGATCTGTGAAAAGATTTTTTCGGTACCCAAGTTCATGCAACTTCATTGCCCGTTATTAAGTGAATTTTATAGTAATATTCTGTCCCTTCATATAAAAAAAAATAAAATGATAGTTTGAATGTTTACCACAATCAAATTACCAAGAATTGATTTCAACAAGATTTTTAAAATGTTACGCTGCTGTTAAAGCCTTATCTTGCTACAAGAAAAAGTATCTATTTGGCAGCTAGGTTTTAAAAACAATACTTTGCATTCAAAAGTAGTCATTAAAAATCCTCATCTATTCTTCATATTCTTAAAATAGGACAGATCAGTGTCGTATTAGGTACATCACAGAACAGCTCTGTCTGAGGCCTCAGCAAGGAATGTTGATATCATTTCGAAATTTTATGTGTCAATAACAGGTAAGCAAGTCTGTAAGTATGTTCACTTGAACCTAATAATAGAAAACATTTGCAAGTCAAAACACACTTATCAGCAAAACTTGAAAAGTGTTCACAAGCTTTTTTTTTTCCTTTTGTTTATTGGCAAAACAGTATCAAATGCTGCTTCTGACAGATAAAAAAATGACACATATAGTACCTCTGTGTAAGAAATTCACAAACGCTAAAGTATTCTTAAGTAGAGAACAAATAAGTATGGTAAAAAATAATATTGATAGCAATTACATCAAAAGGGTAATTTTGAATACATCAGTTGATAAAAATATGGCTGCAATGAAGAATACTTCTTCTGAGTAGGAAGTATGTCACACAGATTGTTGGTTTAAATAATTTTCAGGATTTAAAAAAAAAAGGGGAAAATCAGTGAAACACAGCTTAGCTTTAAAGCTATTTTGCTAATCTGCTGTATTTCCCTTTACAACAGCTGCATTCTCAACATAAACTGCACGTGGTACAGTGCAGTCCTTTGCAGCTCTGATCCATTGTCGGTGCTTATGATGTCATACAACAAATTACCAAATATGGCAGTTTTTTAAGCATCTTGCATCATGCTTAACTGAATATGGCAAAAATCAAGGTGTTTATTGATAAATTTTAAGCAAAGACAAGACACTTTTGCATGTTAAAATAAAAGGAAGCACATGAAAAAAAGGTCCCACTGTCATTAAATCTAATGTGAATAATAATTTCCTTCCGGGCACTAACATTATCAAAAGGTCCGTTGCTGTTTCTTAAGGTGACCTGAAAGTATTTGTCATGGCTTTTTCTATGACACTTAAAACAATAACTTCAGAGACAGGTCCAATGAGAGGCCTAGTCAAGAAAGCTGTATTTCTCAAAAAATACAGGAGGTTTCTTCTTCATTTGAAGAAAATCAAAATTACATCTCCATGTAACAAAAGTGTTTCCAAAGGGAAAGCCAAAATCTACCTAAATTGTAAAAAAAAAAAAAATCTGCCATGTTTATTTCACTATTGATGTAGAGTATAAATTAAGGCCTCAGAAGAAGAGGGAAAGTGCATCTTTCAATTCGGCAGCCTTGGCATCAGAAGAAAGTGCTATATTGTTCTTCACACAAACCGTCCCCATTAGAGCTCAAGATGTTCTTTTCCTTTTAATCCTCATTTGTACCCCTTAGCCATTTGTTTAGAATTAAATTAACTGCAATTTGGAAAATGTGGATGAAAGGTAGTGCATTGAGTAGATATCACATGTTTCCTGAATAGTGCCTGTTCTGCCTCTTTCACAGCCATTCATTGTGCCTGAAAGGGTGTAGTGTGTGAATTGTTGGACTGTCACTCTGCAGTGAAGTCTAGTAGCCAGTATTACCATGGAAACAGCAGGAAAAAGACAATTAACAAAATGGTTCTGATTTTCCTTATTTCTTGGGGGAAGGGGTGTTCATTAGTGATTTTTTTGTTTTCCTTTGTTATTTTCAAAAAAGAAACACAGGGTAAGGGAGGAATATTCTTGTTAAATTAAACATTGTCATCACTGCAGGCCTAGTAATGCAACAGAAATGTGTGTTTGTGCAATAAAATGTGAGCTCTTAAGTGTTGTCTAGTCTTATTCCTCCCTTTCCCATCACAGAAAAGAAGTCTCAAAATATTCTTAGGTGAGCGACTGTTAATGAGCAGAGCCTGTGAGTTTAACCCTCACACATTCATTGGACTTTTAATTAGTCCCTCTCAGAATCACTCCTATGACAGAAACACAATATAGGCCTGAGAGGGGTTTAAACCAAAAGGGGGCTCTCTTTAGATTTTTAGCAATAGTTTAAAATCAAATAAGTTGGAGGAAAGTGCTGTGAGCTGCTGTAAAAGGCAGATTTTTCTGCCTGAAGGACATTCCAGTGCAGGGGTCCAGCTATAATTTCAAGTCAGTCAAGTTCACATGCTGCATCCAGAAGCACATAAAACAAAGAGGAGAAACTCAGGCTCTTAAATGCACCTCTGCCTTTAAGATTTTTATTTCTCCCTAACAGTGTTGCTAACCTTCACAAAATGTAATTAAAGGGAAAAAAACTGATGCAAATCCTATGCTAACATTTTATGTCAAATATTCCCAAAAGACTGAACTCCAGGTTGTGTTCATGTCTCATGGATAGAGAGACTTCAGAAACAAAAAGAAGTCTCCTGCGTGCTTATACAGATGCAGTCAAGATCAGTGCTGAGCTCATTTTCATTTATTGATCCTTTTCATTGTAGGAGAAATACACATAGCAGAAAAACTGATGGAGAGCATTGTGATTAGACAAACCCTGCTTCTTTATGCTTAGTGGCAACATAATTTTGTGTGCTACTGGTAAGTTTCTCTACTAATATACTAAAAAAAGACAGTCAGTTGTCTACAGTATTTGCTAAACACACCCTGGTAAATGTATTTTGTAATATATCATGCCTGTTCTTGAAATAGATCTGTCCTGTATTATATATTTGAATAGCACCTATGCCTTTGGGAACAAGGATTCTTCTGGATCTCTACACTGCACTGAAGCACAATTATTAAACTATAAGAATAGTTGGCTTGGGTTTTTTTAAGGAAGAAGTTGCTGTGAAGTCATGCATTTGCTCTCTGAATTGCAACATGGAAAAGAGATTTGCCTGCTTTCTTGTCCAGCAAAGTGAATTATTTACAGGAGTGTGTTGTATTTGAAGAAAGGTGAACAGTGCAGGAAGAAAATGACAGAACACATACTGAGGACATAGTGCAGAGATTTGGGATGAGTTAAAAGCAGAAAGGAGAATAACAAGTGGAGAAAAATTAGATGGAAAGTCCTGGTCACAGTTTGTCTGTTCTAGGTAAATACAACAGACCTCTGAAACAAACCATTAGAACAGAGGATGGCAAGCCTAGGGAACAGAAGCTGAAAGCATGCCCTGAGTCAAAGGATATACTCCAGCAGCATTCAAGTAGATGGCTAATAGGGGAAAAAAAAAAGTTGTAAGAACAAAAGTTGAGGCAGTCATCAGGTTATCTGATTAATATAACACTGTACATCCTCAGACTTAATAAATCTTTGAAGTAGAAAGATGAAGGGAAGACATGGACTTTTCTTTAAAGCATAGCAGTGAACTAATGTAATGTTTTGCATTACTAGCTTACAGGACATGCAACATTCGTGTAACTCTAAGTGGAATTTAGCACTGAAGAAATACAAAATTATTTTAACGTCGTATCATGGGAAAAATTAGTTCCTGGTTTTGGTTTTTTAGTGTCTCTTTAAGGAATTTCCTGTAGTCCTTGAGCTCTGACCTAGGTGCCTTTTAGCAATGTTATTAATAATATCATGAAATAGGCTGTTGTTGATGAAATCAGTGAGCAATCCTTGCTGTTGATCTCACCTATTTGGCTTTAGATTATTACACAGCTGTCAGCAGAAACTCAAGAAATGCAAGGAAGATGAAACTCTTTACTTAGAGATAAACCACCCTAAGATGAGCTTTTTCTCGCTTCCCTCCACTGTCATTATGATTCCAACAATGCTCCATTCACTCCCACAAACTGTTTTACTTTAATTATTGGTTGAGGTAATTGGTGTTTTCATTGGGCTCAGCATGTTCTGTGCTTTACTTAGTCTTAGCATTAACGCTAATGCACTTGGAATCCAATACTTTGTAGATCTTCCTGGGGTTTAACTTCTTCAGGAGAGAAGCACAGGCTCTGCCATCTTACGTAAAGATCACACAATCCAAATGATGAGAAAGAGGGGGAAAAGCACCAGGTAAAACTCTGAAGAGTTGTCTTAAGCTTAATTTAGCCCCAGTCAAATAAACCACGTTTATTTGTTTGCTAAGTATGCAGGGTAATTAAGGGTAAAAGTAATTAATGAACTTCTCTGGGGCCAGTTATGCCGAAGTACGTGCACGTTTTGTGCCTACCTGAATTGTGGACTCAAATAGCCAAAGCATTCACAGACAACATTTATTTGGGCACGTGTGGAAATGCACATTATTTAAACTGGTATGCATATATGTAGCTATCCTCATAACTAAATGTGGAAATTTATATAACAGATTGCTTAAGGCTGGGTCTGTGAAAAGAACCTTTAGATTTTTCGATAATTATACTTTGGAGTATGTAAATCTTTCTCTCCCATCAATGGCCTTGATAGCCTCAGTTTGGTTTTTTAACATTATTTTGGATTCTAATGAACTCTCAAGTCCCATCAGTAACACACTATCTGAAAGTAATGTTTAGGTAGTGATACCTTAGAATTACCATTGTTTAAAAAGTCCTGAAAACAAAAAGATAGCTATATTACTGACTTAAAATATTGTCAGGAACAGTGAAACAGGAAGAATTTTCAGTCTGCTATCAGACTTTATGCATTGTGTCAGTTTTGACAGCACTTTTATCAGTGCAAGCTTCAGGAGAGTCTTACCCTTTAGCTGAGGATCCTCTGCAGGAGGAAGACCTCAAGCCAGTAAGTTGGTGCCTGTCAGTAGAAGATTAACTAGTGGCAGACAGTTTTCAAAGGAAACTCTAAACTTAAATCTGACTTGAAATAATTGTTTTGTCCTTTTGTTTTCATTCTTTTTTTTCCAAGAACACTGCACAGAAAACATTTGTTTACATACTCTTTTCTGTTGGAAAAGAACATTGCAGCTTTCCATGGAAATCTGTACAGTGATATCAGTCACATAATAGATGATGTCTTACAACATTAATTCGCTCATTTTTATTGGAAGTCAAGGAGCCCATTTGCTTCCACTGAGGAGGCACAGTGTGATTGCTACAGCATTATCAACTTGGTCATGAAGGAACATGTTCCTTCCACTTTGCATGTTGTAGAGTAGACACCTCCCAGGCCTAGCCATGGATGTGTGGGAAAAGTTCTTCCCTAGTATTTAAAATTAAGTTGTCATGTGTACTGAGGCCATTTTTCACTACACAGTCATACGAAAGTGTCACGATGAGTGATATTTTAAAGCCCCTTTATAATGCTAAAAGTAAAGTGGCCCTAATGTGAATGAGAGGTATTCCCCAAGGGTATGGATGGAACATCAAACGCTTAAAGACATCTGGCCTGGGTCCAGGAGAGGAGCTGATTGTAGAAGGATCACAAAGGTAGTTTTTATGTGTCAGTAGGACATATGTAGGATTCCATGCCAGCAGAAATCCAAAGACTTACTGTCACAATCCTACCCATGGAAAGAAAAAAAAACAAAAAAAAAAAAAAAAAGAAAGGAAAAAAAGAGAGAGACCTAATTGAAATTTTTCTAAAAATAGACCGTATTGTAAATTTTTGTGGAGGCACTGTGCTAACAGAAAGCATTATCTGTCAAATGTGCTTCCACCATCCACTTTTTTGTTTTTTAACAATTGATAATTGTTGGATGTCATGAAAAACAAACAACTCCCAAAAGAATAATGAGTCAACATCTGTTCTTTCCCCCTCTCCCCCTCCTGGTTCTCCTGGTAGATGAAGGAATCTTCATTTGGGGCTGCTCAAACAATGTTGGGCCAATTTTATCATTGGTGTAATGTCAGTGGAATGAGTGCTGCAGCACAGGGCTTTAACCTGCTCTCCTTACTTTAAACCAACATTTAAATGTGCCACAAATAGTAATGTTAGAAAAAAAATTGTCTTTAAAACTTCTATGGATCCATTCTTCAACCTCTATCTAGCCAAAATCGTGCTTTGAACAGCCATGATAGAATCCAGAAGAAATTTAGACCTTATATAACACTGTGTTTAAAGAGTTTGTATTCATTCAATACTACATTTATGGAGATGAAAAAACTTCTCATCCAAGCATAAAAACTTTGGAAAATTAAATATTTAGACCAGTATCACCATTTGAACCTTAAGGTAATGTTTAACTGGAGATTAATATGATTAGATTAAGAGAGATTTGATTAAAGTACAGAAGACTTAGGCAATGCCCAAAATTCAAACAATTTAATATGGAAGTACTTCTCTGTTTTAGAGGTTTGTTAGTTGTTATATAGGGGGGAAAAAATAAATCTTTGTACACTGAAATAAAATCAAAAGCAAAATTGTATAAAGTGACTTTTTTACTTCATTTGGACCTTTACAAGAAAGCACTTTCCATGACATGAAAAAATATGTCTTCAATCCAGTTTTATATATTCCAGTGTTGGAAACTTTACAATTCTCTGCAGATCCTTTCCAGTCTTTCCAAGCTTTTTACCATTTGGATATTTTTCTGACACCTACTATGTCTGTTTCTTGATTTATTTTAAGCACATTTTTTCCTCTCATAGCCATCATAGGCTATTATTTTCCATTGTACAACAGTTTTGAAGGCTATTGTCCTCACTTCTTCATGCTGGAACCATTCCTCCATGAACCTCATATTCAGTTCATGATTTAAACTTTCGTCTCCTCTCCTGAAGTAACTAAATTAACTCCTGATTCTTCATTCCACACTACACTGTGTAGTCAATGATTCCTAAATTGGGCATTTTCTACCGGGCTTTATTCCATTTTGTTCTCTTTTTCTCCAGTCTGCTATTGCCATTTTGAATTCCAGTCTATTTTTTCCAATGTATGTTAAAGTCCCTCTCAACTTCATGACGCTTGTGGGCTTAACACAGGTTTCTGTCTACTTAGGTCATTAGTAAAGTTCTCAGTAGAAACAGATCTGGACAGACTCCAGCAGAACAGCTAATTGTTTGTTTTTGCTTGACAGTGAATCACTGATCGATATTCTCTAAGCTAAAATCCTGACTTCCTTCCCTCGGTCTTGTGTATCTGAACACCTACAGTTCAGAACTGCTGACGATCTCCAGAAGTTTTAAAAACCTTGATGTGTTTTACCTTCTCAAATCAAGACTTGTGCCTTTACTCTGGTAGTTATGTATTTCATGTTAATTACTACACATAGCTGTCAGGCATAAAAGGTCATACTTTTTACTTATTGCTTTTGTTGAGTACAATGTTCCATTTCTTCACACAATTAAACTGCACCAGTATTTTATGGCCCTTAAAGAAGAGGATGGTGTTTGCAGAGATTTGCTCCTTTTCTTTTCCATGTTCCCATAGCGCAGTAAAGGACTTTGACTATGAACTGTTACTCTATTTATGCTTGGTTTCTTATTTATGGAGAAAATTGTGTAATGACCTCTCTAAGTAAATTAAAGGAGTGAACATTTGTCAGCAGTTGCTTATTGTGCAATAGAGAACTTTTCCAACACACAGCCAGAGCTCCACAAGGGACAAGAGTAAATGAAAAAGGAGGCAGCAACAATATGATTATGAATACATTGCCAATTTGTAAATGAAAAGCTTTCCCCCCACTTTTTTTTTTCCTGAAGTGTTGTTCCCATGGGCATTTCTAAGTAGATCTGGGCAGGCCTGCAGATAAATCAAAACTTAAACAAGCCAAAGACCTGGCTTTTCTCCATAAGCAAAAATACAAGCCAAGCTGCTAAAGTTGGCTGCCCATTAAAAAACCAAAACCAAAACAAACAAACAAACAAACCCCAAAACAACAACAACAAAAACCCAAACAAAACCAAATTTCTGTGTAAAGATATACAAATTAAATCTGACCATAAGGAAATCATACCAAAGGATTGTCTTTATACATGAATGTGAAGCCAAGGCAAAGCTTGTAACTCTACAGGATGTCAAATTAAACTTCCTTTAAACCAAGCCTAAGTTTAAGTTCTGTAGATTTATATAATTAATGTAGGATAACAGGAACTTTAATGTCAACATAATCAGGTCCCAGGAACAAGTAAATCAGCTCTTTATTGGAATAAACAGTTCTTACACGGCATAGAATTACACCTTTTACAGAAAAGGAAGTTAGAGAGACATAGAAGGATGAAAGAGGAGCCTGTTAGAGACCTGATAATTAAAAGGGTCTTTTTCAAACACAAACAGAAGATTATGACTTGAGTTAAAGAAATAGCAATGCTTATATATGCACTTATTATCAACAAAGGTCCTTGTATTTAAGTAAAACAATGCTTATGAAGAAAAATAAGATGAGCTATATGCAGAAGTATTTTCAAAGCAAAATGTTGTTCATGGATTTCCATAAAAAATTGTGACTGTTTAGAAGTGTTCGTTTTAAATTATCATGGACTAAATCAGAGACTAGAACTAAAATGTAGCCACACTCTGAAAAATAATGGCAGTGGAGACTGCTGTTGTTTATGCGTGTTGTTCACATTTACTCTGCAAACGCATAGTTCAGTTTAATTAGCATGTGATTGAAAAGTGTTGACGTCTTGTGTTCTGTGTTGCTAAAGGGATTTCTTCAAACTGGGGAATATGTAAATTCCTTGAAGAATTGTTTGTACTACCAGAACAGCTTTTAAGTAATTTTGATGACAAGAATTAAAGTAGGCAGTCAACATAGTTATTTTGAGGATTTAATATAGTTGTGAACACAAGAGTGTAAATAACTTTTGCAAGGAGCTGAAGCAGACTGTGAAAACAGCTGCACAAATTTTTTATTTTTTAATTTTCCGTTAGTTAATTGCAGCTTTTGTCCCTTCTTATTTCTGGCAGCTTAAAATAAGATGAATAAATGTAAAAAAAAAAGCTACCTCTCCTTCGAACCACTGAGTATAATTTAAAAGAGAAAAGATTTTAAAATTTCTGTGTGATTCTTCTCTGGGCTATAAAAACAGTAAGTGTCTATAGCTTCATTTGTTTCACAAAGTATATTTCTGATTCGCTGTGGTTTTATAAGAGTAAAATATGAATTAAACTGTAAATCACACTTCTTTGAAGACTGCATATTTTTAATTGTCTGCATGGCAGAGGCAAAGTACTGTCAAAGGCTTGCATAGTTCAGAAAACTCTAGAAATATATGGACACTGAAATTTCCACTCCACAGAAAGATTTGCAGCTTCAGAATCAATTTTATTCTGAACCAGAGTGAAAAAAAATTTAAAATGTTAGACTGACATGTTTTTTGGGCTTACAATATTTTGAAAAAAAAATTAAGGGGAAAGTTATTGAAGGATGAAAAACCTAAAAAAATAAAAACTCTTCTCATGAGAATGTCAAATATTTCGCTATTTCTTTTCAAATTGGAAATGAAATAAATGATGATTGGAGAGTTCTTTAGTTCTGTCCTAATGTACAGATGTTGATAATCATGAGCTGTATGGGAGCATGCAAGGGCAACTGGCAGCAGCTGCAGCCACCAATGTAAACTGCAGAGTTTGGGGAGGTTATTGGCAAGCCTTCCTCATTTCTGAGGATGACTTCTTTACTTGTCCACGACACTGACCCACCAAAGTCCCATAAATATCTTAGTTGAGAGGCTGGTACCTTTTTAGGCAGAAGATTATGTTCTGATAGTGATTAATCTAAACTGAAGTGTTTGTCTAACTTGAGTCTGTTAACAATTCTAGTCATGAGGTTTAAGACAGCTTCCTAAGCTTCCTTAGGACAATGCAGAATCATTCATCTGTTGTAGCCAGATGCTGATGATAGAAAGGATATATTTTTCTCACATTAGGTCTGTCTGCAGAGGGATTTGGATCAATAGACACTGTACTTTTATGTGGGAAAATTTAGGTGAAGCTAAACTCCCTTTAAATGTCAGAGTAAAACATGTAGAAGAGAAAATCCCTTTTTGGTGTATTTGCCAGATAATAATCCTTTGAATGCATTGTGTTCATTGTCACATCACACTAATTCATGATGGTGTTGAACAAAACTTATTTTTCCTCAAAACCAAAGTTAATCTGCCTCACCAAACTACGCATTATACTAGCTAAGTACTGTGTTTGCCAGGTCCTGTTCTTTTCTTTGGAATACCTCTGAATGTCCTTCTGCTTATGAGGTAAAATTCCTGCCACTGAGGTACAGTGAACTGCAGGAGAGTTGAGTTCTGTCCCCAGCCTTTTCACCCATTTCCATCATCAGAAACGCTGGTGGATGTTCTTCAATAATTCTCCTCATCAGTCATTTGGGTTCAGAAAAAACTTCAGTATAATCACAACTAGCACTGCTCTCTCTGAACAAAGGGCAGTTCAAAGAGGGAGTGAAAAAAAGTTAACACCATGATGTCTTATTATGAGAACATAAATCAGACTGTGACAAAGGAGAGGGGAACAGATATGGGAAGATAAGGGAGACAGAAAAGACTGCATAATGGATCAGCTTCCTCAACTACTGCTAGAAAATGCAAACCCAGACAACCAAGGAGATCTACCCCATCAAAATCAATAAAAGGTTTATTGTCTTAAGTGATGCCACATGGCAGGTTCTATTTATCCCTAAACCTTGGTCACACAACAGGATAAGATAACTGCCTAACCACACGAAGGAAACCTCTGCTCTACTAAGTCTCAGAGTAATTTAAAATTAAGGAATTTTGCAAATATTTAAGTTACTCTTTATTTCTTACCTGAGAGACTTATAATGAATAGCTTAGAAGGTGATAAGTAACCGTTCCAGGGTGAAAATCTATCCGAGTGCGGACAGCATTTCGTTCTACTTTTATCAATATCTCAAAAACAAAGATAGGTGCAAAAGCAACCAGTCACAATAGTAACAATAAGAAAGAGAAAAAAAATTTTTTGTACTTGCAGCTACTTTTCCTTTTGTTCACATAGAAGACTACACTTTATGGATTGCAACACCCTTCTTAGAAGGAATAAAATCCTGTCTGACATTTTACGGACATTAGCTTGATTTCCAAAGGCATTTCTTAAAACCAAAAGCTTTGCATGTCCAGCTCCTGAGGTTAATACTTTATATAAAATATACAGAATAATTCCTGATCTTTTCAATACATTTTGAATGCATGAGGTTTGGAAAGTGAGGAAGGAAAGAAATCCTACCATTAATTTTTCATGTTGATCATTCTGACCTGTCAGGTTTTAAAACTGGTAGATGAAAATCCAGAGATGCTTTAAAAGGCAGGACTTTTACTAACATATTGAAGAAAGATAATCCTCTGTCTTCAGCAACAGCCAGCATAATCAGCTGGTTCTGCTTTTCTTTCAACTATTCTAAGACACAAACTATGTCTGCTAGGGAACATAGTCACCCATACACTGGTTCCCAAAAGCAATACAGAAGTCATAGAAATTCAGTGAATTTTCACAGTGTGCTACAGGGATTGGCTTGATCTTGCCTGCCTTAGGACTCATATTTAGGACTGAACAAATCACCTCTGTAGTAGTGTTCAGCCAAAGTACCAGTTCCCACTGCACAGAAGTAAATAAAATTTAAATTTAGAGTCTTATCATAATATCAGCTTTTGTACCTGTAGTACAGGAACAGATGGAGTACAGGAAAAATTTGAAGTGTTAATTGATTTTGTTTGAATCCTGTTACCCTCTGTTTGGTGTGAATTGTTGAGTTGTCAAAACATTGAGTTATATAAGGAATGGAGCAGAGAATAAACAAAAATATAATTCTATTGATATCAGAGGTGTATCTTCAGCTAATATACTGTGTTCACACTAGTTATCCCATCTCAGACTGCTGAAAAATAAGAGGAATAACAAAAGACCAATAAAAATTTAAGAAAAACCCTGTTCTCAGAAAATAAAAATTAGTTTTGCTTTTCTTAGGAAAGAGATAAAAATGTAGAATTTCTGTTACAGGAAATTTGTGGAGTTCAAATACAGGCTGAGAAAACAAATGTGCAGGAGTATGAAGAGTGTCTTGGGTTTTGATAATTACCCCCAAAAACAATAAAAGAAGCCTTTGCCTTTGGGCTTCACAAGTGTAACTATTAAAAATTAAGATGTGGGGGAAGAGATTACTTGCTGCTCCTGTAAAGTCATGTCACCTTCCTCCAAGGCACCTGGTATAGAGAGTTGATGTGGATAAGGTTTAGGAATAATGGAGTAAGATCCTATATAGAAATTCCTGTATTTACACTTACCTACGAAAATATCAGTAGAACAAAATAAGGCACACAGAAACCTCCCAAAAGCTCTGACTGCATCCTAAGGTTCTTGTATTTGATCATGTGTAATTCAGATTATAATCTGAAGTAAAACCTAATGTCTCCACAGGGTTACATGGAGTTTTCTCATGTCAAGCATTCATACATTGAAGGCAGAAGGAAGAAAAGGAAGTGATAATTAACCAGGCTGAGATGAACACCTCTTCCACTGTCATGTCTAACTTCAATGCAATGCATAGTTCTTTTATCAAAATATTAGAAACCAGATTTTAAGCCACAATTTAGCTAAAGTTTATTTCTGTAATGAAAAATTAAGTTTCCCTTCAGGAAGTTTGAAACTGACCTCCTGTCTGGTTATTTTACCTCCGCAATAATACTTTTGACCTGTAAGAAAATAGAAGTGTTCTTTTACACCATAAGCAAATCAGGAAGTATTGAAGGTAGCAATGAATAATGATGTTTGAGAAAAAAACACTTTTTCTTTGTATTTCATCAGTGCAGAGTAGAAAAATATTGCAATGACTATGGGCAAATATGTGGATTAAAAACCCACTGTAAAACTGCACAATATAAAGCAAAAGTCTTTGCAAGACAGCGAGTCAGATGACTCTACCTTTGCAAAACTGACCCAAGAAACAAGCACAACTAATTGAACCTCCTGCATATAAATTTTTAAGGGGTGAATTAGCACAACTTCAGGAATTTTTGTTGTTTGTGTTGTTGTTTGGAATATTTCTTATTTTTGCAGGCATCTAAACATAAGAAGTGTCTGGGGTTTTGTAATATTTCTTGAATACCCCCTTTCCACTGTGGGATCTTTCAATATTGTTCCTTTTAACTTTAATGAACAAAGAATGTCAAATCTGCTGGCAATTTGCTTGTTACCATGACTGAGATTATATATTTTAATTAACTTTTTTATGGGTAGTTTTATTTTTTTTTCCTCTGGAAAATTCAAAATGAGTAACTTGTGGATCCCAATTACATGGGAAATTCCAGCTTCAGGGACATTGGATGGTTCGTAGAAATTTGCAGGAAAAAAGCACCATTACAAAGTAATAAATATTTGTCAATTTTTCTGGAGTTTGATCCTAGTTCTGCATGTAGAAAAAATGCATTCAATCAATTGTAAGAACTGTTCATTTTCTCCCTGTTTGTATTTTTTTTTCTTGAATTTCTTTCCTTGCAACACATCTGTACATTGCTTACACTCCTTAATGATATCCAGACCTCAGATCAGCTGATGAATAGTGTACACGGTTGAAATAATCCTGGAATCAGCTGGAATTGCTTAAGGCATTTCATAATCAAATACAGAATAAATACATAAAAAGTTTCTACTACAGTGACATTCTGAAAGAGAAGAAGGTGAAGAATCCAGGGAAGCAGATCTTCATATAGCAAAGCCAATGCTGGAAATATATGTTAGATAATCTGCTGTTTATTAGCATCAGTTTTGCTACCTCTCTCCCACAACCACCACAGCTATTTTATGCTTCACTTACTTTCTCTAGTGGCAGATCTGCACTGGACTTAGGGAAAGCAAGCTACATTGGTCATACAACTCAAATATCATGGCTCAAGGTACATGTAAAGGATTCCCATGTTTTACTAAAATATATGAAATGTATTTATTTTCCTAAGGAAGAAAGATAAACTATGCAATTTGTAACCTTTAAGAGTATTGTGATCACTTTGCATTGTGATAAGATAATTAAAACTGCTATTTCTTCATTTGTAATGGCATCACAAAATTACCTGGTTTAGAATTTTCCTCTTTAAACATCCATTTACATAGTGATATTTTATAAAATTACATAACAGTTTGTTTAGTGTCTGTAATGTATTGCTGGGTGAGAAAGACATTCATTACAATTTTCAGTAGTGGCTTGGCTTTTATGTTAACTCTGACAATCATGTATTTTAAAATATTTCATCACAACTCTGACTCTTTACAGTGACACTGGATAAAACTATCCATTTAAGAAAATGCTGAGATTTGGTAATAACAGCTTTTAAAAGAAACTTTACTGACTGCAGACAGACAAGAGTGAGTTAAATTCATCTCTGTTGACAAAGAGCTACTGGTTTGAGTTAATTGACCACAGAGATGAAGTTGGCCCAGAGTGAGGGAGAACAGTCGCTTGCTCTCTTCTTGCCAATAGAATGTCTGTCCAAAATAAAGAAAACATTGCCCTTTTATGGCCTATTCTGGAAATCTCCACAGATTTAGATAAGTACTCAAGTATGTCTCCATGTCAATATTCCCTCTTCTCCTCCCTATGCAAAACCTGAAATATCTCAAGCAGAACTGTCTAATTACCAGTAGCTAAATGAAAATTGTTCCCTGTCCTTAGTGCTAAAAATGGTCTTTACTTCAGTTTTGCTTTCAGATCTGGACTGGTGAAAGGAAGGATGAAAGTGTGTAGAACAAATCCCTGTGAAATCTGGCTTTTACTCTGCTTTTATATCTGCCAGTTGACTGAGAGCATGTTTTCTCAGTTTGGGAAGATGAGTCAACTAAAGTACTTTGCTCGGACACTGACTCCTATCCCAGGCATTGCATAAGGATCGTTGCACTCTTACATAAATAATCCTTACATTGTTAAGCACTGTATGGAACTTGTAAGGCACAGGACATTTTAAGGACTAGAAGCATGTCTAAATACTCCTATAGTGTACATCTTCATTTTCTCTCCTGAACACTCAGAGGGTACATGATGAAATTTGATTACTGGCAGTCTGTAACTTGATTTTAACAAATCTTCTTTTCAAGGTTTATAAGGTGGTGTTTGGGGGGAGTTTTTTGAACGCAAAACATGAAACCCCATTACTTATTTAGTGCAACTAATTTTCCTATAATTACTGATGCTTCCTATGTACGCCTCATCAGCTCTGATTTCATAAAGGTAGTTTTAAATTTAGTGAAACAGAGGGCAACAGCAGGTTTCGGTCAACCTGAGAAAGCAGCACACTTGCTGGATTACAATGCAAAGAGAAAAGTGGAAAAACAGGTTTGCCAGGAGAGAGTTATTGAGAAAACCTTCTGCATATATCTGAAAGAAATGGAGAACCAAAAATCATTTAATCCTGTAGAAAGTCAGATTTTCTGTCTTTGATATTGTCCCCTTTAATAGGAGATATTAAGAAAAACAAAGGAAACAAAATCCTGTAGTTCTTTTGAAGTTGAAAGAGGAGGTTATATTGTTTAGTAAAATGCCAGCCAGGTATTTTTCCCCACTTCTGAGCTTTGGCTCTCATCCAAAACATAACAAACCAACCAAATGAAAATGTGGATGTGCCTTATCATTTTTGTTTCCTGTTTCACAAGGAACTCTAAATTATATTGGTGAGAGAGAAGGATGCTAATCGAGCCCAATCATCTATGGTAAGATATACCTTTTATATAATAATCTGCAAATTTTGTTGTTGTTCAAATGTTGCAACTGAACTCCTCTTGGAACTTTAAAAAATAATTTAAAAAGTGCTCTTCAGGCTGCACAAAGTTACCATAATTGTAAAGTTTGATCCTTCTTCTATTGAATGAATGGGAAACATTACATGAATTTCAACAGAAACAGAACCACACCTTCAATGACATGAATTGCAAGGCACTTTCTTCAAACTCTAATAATTATATTAGTGATATCCAGGGAGATCTTCAACATTTGCCTTGATATTGAGAATGTAAAAGAAGAAAGTTAGGTCTCAAAGGAAGTGCAAGTATTTTAAATACTACTAAAGACATGTTTTGATATTTCAAAAGCTCAGAGAAAAGAATACTTTTTCCAAATAAGAGAGATGCATGCAGATTTTAATGTCCTATTCAGTGTGCCAGAGGATACATTAAGAATTATATCCTTCTAGAACCTCTCTGTCACCTGCACACAACAGACTTTCATGGTTTCCTGCCAAGGATGCCAAATTGCTGATTTCCTATAGAAAAGCAGTATCCAAACTGAAAACCAGGGAAAGCTTGAACATGAATATATGGAAAAGTCTTCAGTTATACAAAAGACCATCCTAGTGACTGCTTCTAGGCCTCCTGCTAGATAAACTAATTCAGCTGTGATTGGAGAAGCAGTATAAGGTGTTTAGAGTAGTCAGCACAGTGCTGCAGTCAACTTAAAAACGTGTCAGTAATTCTAAGAGGAACTAATCGGTAGAGTAAGAAATTATCAATAACTGTAACATCAATTTTTAAAGAATAAAAGTAACTAGTATTCTTATATGTCATTTTAAAGTGAAAGAGAAATAGCCCTGAGAGGGGAACATGGAGAGAGTTAAAAGCAAACAGATATTTTCCAAGGAAATAATTATAATTTAACTGCAATATCATAGAGAAAAAAATTATGCATTGTTTTTGATTTGAATGTATAGCATATACACTTCGTGCTTAACTGTCACTTTCAGTAACAAAAATAAAACAGTATAAAATATTACCTGAGTGCCCAATGCTTCATGAAGAGAAAATGAAAATACATTGTCTAAGATTTACATTAAAATATCTATAATGAAAAGTAATAAAAACTAATATGATCATTTAGGCTCTTTTACACTAGCTTCTGAATGTTCTTATCTTTTCAGATTACAATAGCTGCAAAAAGGACTTGGGGAAGTCTTCCATGAAGGGGTTTACAGCAGACCTGCTGCTGATGCACAAAGCAGGTACTTAGTGATAGACAGCATTGCCTGTAGATATGTCTGCACTGCAGTCAGGTGTCATGGAAATCTCAGTAGCTTAGATACTCTGGGGAACAAAAATGTGGGAAGTGCACTTCAGCATAAGCTACAAAAAGTTTGCTTGAGATCCAGGGTATATATTTGGCAACTAAAACCCACGCTGTTTAAATCACTTAATTATAGAATAGCCATGCCTTGGGGGAAAAATACATTGCATTCACAAACTGGAATCTGCAGCAAAATGACTGTGAGTCTACGGTCTGTTCTATGCTGAAAGAGCCAGCTACTTTGAGAGAACACTGGGAAGTTTCTCACCTAAGTGTCTAAATTTAATCCCCTTAGACTCCCCACACAGCCCAGGCATGTCCAGAGGAGCGTCACTGCACTGTTTGCACTTGCCTGCATTGCAATGGACTGAATCGCACTCGGCAGGTATTTTTGTTTTCCCCTCACCAACCAAGAAGAAAATCCTGGGAGTCTTGTTTCAGCCTTGGCTGTCTCAGGGCAAAGTAACCCCTACGCAGTAGAGCAGCACAAAGCTTTGACAATAGGGGTGTTCAGTAACAGCTGAAGAACTGGAAATTGATGAGAGGGAATTTGGTTTTGGACTGAGTAAGGGTCAGGAAACTGTATAAAAGAGTTCAAATTATATTGTCACCAAAAATGCATCTGTTTAGTTACACATTTCCTTTGTTATGATGTGTATGTAACTGGAATCCAATTCCTTTTCCTACAGCAATTGCTTCCTCTGCTGGGGGTTAATTATCCCATAATCACAGTGCAAATTATCCAAGGGAGATGGTGACATGTTTTAGTTTATCAGCTTCCGGACAAAGTACCTGGGATGTAATCAATTTAACACAATGCCAGGGCAGTCTAGAGGATTACATCACTGATAGATTTGACTACTAACTCATAAAGGAAGTTTTATTTGTGAACAAACTGTGACCTATTCAGATCAGAACTGCAAATGTTAAAAAAAAAGAAAAAGGCATAAAAAACCACTGAATGCATCTTTCCAGGTGGGGTGACAACAAGCAGGGGGTTGCAAATGCTGGCTTTCACTTCCAAAAGGTGATGAGTTCCAAGTGTAAAATCCATATATGAAGAGCAGGAGATGGTCTAGGAAGCAAATGCAAAGAGATACAAATCAGTCTGAGGACTTGGATGTACTTCAGACATGAGGAAAAACAGCATATTCAAAAATTGATTCGTTTTTCCCAGATATAGAAAATGATCTAATAAAAAGATAGTTCTTTCACTGGCAAATATTGCCTTTCCTCTGAAAGTTTGTATATATGCTATAAGCTGTTAGCTCTTGTAGTCATTGAGAGGAGTTATTCACCTCACCTAACATTAGCCAGCAAATAGTCAGATATCTAGGTATCTGTTCTAAACAGGTATTTGTCCTAAACAAAACCTGACAAATTGGAGGGAATAAATAAATAATATGATGACTTGTTATTTTTGGAGAGCAAATTCCTGACTTTTTCTAGTAAAACTCTGTATCTTCTCACTGATTTACACAGAGATCACTATTATGCTGCTTCGATGAAAACATAGACCAACCAGAAAGAAAACTTTGAAAAAACCTTCATCTTCTATTTTTGACTTTACAATCTTAGTCACACGTGTCCAGATATACTTATGAAACAATTCAGTCTCTAGTTTTATACAGTAATATGCACAATTCTAGTCCACAATAAGATATGTCAAAACATGCAATTATAGAGTTACAGCTACAATAAGAGCCAATATTAAGTAGTAAAGAGATGTGCACCATAACAGTGTCATGAAAGAAAGAGAGAAAAGATTCCCATCTTATTTCATTACTAAATCCCTCCAGCTGGTTTTCTTGGCGAGAAGTAGCAGAAGAAAAGCTATGTGGAGGATGCAGCTTAAATTGACAATCTTGAAAATGTAAATCTACTTGCAAAAAAATGTATAAATCCTATAGAAAAACTGGATTCTGCCAAGTGATTCATTATTTTAATGACTTCCTGCTCTAATGCACTTCCTCTCCTTTCCTTCGTGCAAACTGTTCTAATCCCTGTTAAGGATTTAGCCTTACAATGAAGCTTTTATAACTTTCTGGATCCTTGTCATGTTGGCGTACGGGTCATTCCCTTTATGTCAGGACAAGAAGGTGAAGAACAGTTGTCCTGCGGGATAAGGAAGAGTTCAAAGCAGAACTGGCCAAATATTGCTCTGAAATACAGAGCGAGTTGTTTTTTTCCCTTAGGAGCTGAGTGCTGGCAGGTAGCAAGAGTGGAGAAAACCTGAACATATTTCAATGCTATCTCTTCCAGCAGATGTCACTAAGAGGCAATGCTGTTTATAGAATGGCCAAATTGGAGACAAGCAGGTATTTTTAAATCACAAAAGTATGGAAAAGCTTTTCCTAGCTATCAAAGAAATGTTTCAGCACTGAAACACTTTTTTAACTCCCAAATAGGACTTTACTTTGGATCCAGGTCTGGAAATAAACTCCTGGTTTCCACTACATTTCAAAGGTTATGGTAATATATACTCTTTAGAGGAAAGTGCATGGAGATCAGGAGAAAAGCTGAGTGCCATTGCTAAGGAAATAGTGAAGGTTTAAAAGAAATAAAGATGTATTAATCTCCATAAATTGTGTATTTCTAAAGAAGAAAACTACAAGAATTTTTGAATGCTGCAAAGATGTAAATGTCTTAGAGAAATATATTGTTGTTGTTATTAACATCATCATCCTCATCCTCCTCCTCATCATCATCATTATGATAAAAAAAAAAAACCCAAACATTTGGAGTGTAGAAGAAGAAAGAAAATTCTGGATTCCCAGGTGAATACCATGCTTGTGTAAGCTCTCTGAGACAAGGAACACCTCTGCTGTTTGGCTGTGTAGCACCGAGCACGTTGAAGTCTCAGCCCACGGCAGTTACTGTGGTGTTGCTGTGATATCTATTAACAGAGTCAATTGCAAACAGAAGATGGACCATTACATCAGGTCATGGATTAATCCCCATATGGTTTTAATAAGAACAAAGCATAGGCTACATTTCTATTTGCTGTTGTCCAATCTAGTCTCCTTAGCAGGCATGCATTTTGCATGAATTTTTCATGTCATTTAGTTAATGGGCAGAGTTTGAGGTCAGAGATGGGAGCAAGGAACATAAGAAGAAAGAGAGCAAGAAGTTTCCAAGGCAAAACTAACACTTTCCCCTCCAGACAAGGGGTGCAGCCTGAAGCCCCAGCAGAACAGCCAGATGCTTAGAGGTCTGCAACAGAAACAACCAGCAACTAATGGTGCAAGAACAGCATGAACAGATGGTGCTATAGCACTCTCATATTCCCTATTTCTACACCCACCACCACCTGCTATCTAATCCCCCTTCATTATTCAGCTTCCTAGGAACAAATTACATCCTCACCTTTTTTTTGGTTTTATATCACATCGAGACCATCTATGCTCACAACGTGGGTTTATACTACAAATCTTTGTGTTGTTTTAGGATTCCTGGCTTTCTACAGTTGCGAGAGGAAAGGCAGGCCCTCAGCTTCATTAAAAATATACAACCCAATGTGCAAGTATCTTCTGCCCCCTAAAAAAATGGACAAGAAAACATATATCACTTATTAGAAGAGAAAGAGCAAAATATATTATAAGCATGGTATGCAAGGTTAATAAGCTTACTGTTTCATTTGTGCAGCCTTACAGCACTTTAACTAGAAATGCCAAAAACCCTGATGTTGCCTTGAAGAACACAAATTCAGTTCCTTACATTTTTTTTTAAAACATGGGTATGGTCCTAACATCTGTGTCTCATCAAGAATTTGTCTTCATAAGGAGGTCCTTAGTATGCCCATAATTGTGGGTTATAACTGTCCAAATTTTGAAGACTGCAAATGTCAGCAGTTTGTAAAAGCACCACAGCCTCTCAATTTTAGAAAGGTCAGTAGGACCCTATTACAGTCAAATGTTCTCTGCAGGCTTCATAATTCAAACCTCTATTATTCTTTGCTCTCTATTCCTCCTCCCTATTATTTTTCCAAACACCCTGTATGAATAAAAGGATCTTCATTTCAGTGGAATATAGCTACCCCTTGGATGGAAGAAATCAGTTCAGGGCCAGTAGCACTGCAGTACACAACCACTTCCAGCAGCCAAAATCTGCCCTTGGATGCAAGTGAGTGGAAACATGCACCTTCAGTGGTAGACTGGCCCCAGAAGGAGAAGCAAAGAGTAACAAGAGTAACTAGAGCACCTGAAACTGCCAAAGGGATTTGGGTTGGCAGAATGCATTTAATCCAATTTGGCACATGGTCAGGATACGAGAAGTTAATGGCTCATTGCTCTAAAAGCTGGTTCTTTGTTTAATACAAATGCTCATGATGTTGGCTTCACATCTCATCTGTCAGCTCCAAAATAAAACAAAACCCAGTTTCCATAATGTAAATATAAGTGAACATTCATTGTTTCAACTTTTTGCAAATCATGACATCAATGAAACCACCAGATGCAGGCTCTTCTTGAAGGGTCCCCTCTTGCTGGCCTGGCCTTTAGACCTGACCTTCCCTGTGGAAGTATTGGCAATGGAAGAACAACCCTGCAGGAACAGAGAGGTGCCTCTGATTCTGCCAAGCCACTGAAGATGTCCTTATAGAAGAGACTACCCTCCACACCAAGCCTGGACAACATATTGCATAGTGACAGAAAAGGACTGGGAATGTCCACAGTACAAAAATTGCAGCCTTAATAATATCATATACACTACCAAAACCCCGTTAAATTGGATTAAACAGGATTTTTATTAATAATTTCATTATTATATCTGATCATATAATGATCAGGCCATATATTAGTTCTTATTTTCATTATTTTGCTTCTTCTCTCTCAAAGCAGCCATTATAATCCTCATTAATTTTAAGTCTCTACCATGCCAGTGCATTTACTGGTATATCTGCTTACATCTGTGCATGGTCTCACTGATGTCAGAGAAAGATCATAAATAGTAAATATGGAATTGGTTGACTAGGGTCTTCTGAGAATGTGTAGCATTTGGCTTCTGAAATATTTATAACTGGTCATAACTTCTAATAAGAAGGCTAGACTTTCTGAATTGAGCAAACCTTTCCTGGTGCATGAATATATATGTTTCTTCATTCTTCTTTGAAGCAGATTTTTAATTTTGTGAATTACGGTACTGCAGTCATCTTACACTGTATGTTTTCAATTTGAAGGACTACAGAGTCACTTCTAGGAAAGTTATTAAAAGTTATTATAGAAAGCATACTTCTTGCCTGTAAACAGTCTTTCTGCAGGAGTCTGTGTCTTCAGTGGAAGATGGTCTCTAACAACCTTCAAATTTAAAAGTGATGAGCTTAGATTAAACTGCTAAAGGTGACTCTCAGAGGCACCTCATCTACGTGAATCTCATGAAGGTGAAGGTGGTTCAGTAATAAAAGCTTGACCCTTTCCAGGATGCTGGGCACAAAGTTTCTTTTCTCTGTACTTAGTATCAGTATCTCTTTAGTGTATTGTCTGTGGATCTCATTTAGAAGTGTTTAATTCTTCCCACATATACAATATAGAATTTAGATGACTAGCTCATTTTGTGAAACTAGCACACCTAGATATATAATCTATAGGTTTCTCTGGTAACAGAAAGCAAAATTTAACATCTGCATTTTTAAATTGAAAGAGTCGGTTCATAATTTAAGTTTCTTTATGTGAGGGAATATTTGGCCAATTTAATTTTGTTTTTTTCTGAAATGTCCCCCAGGTGAAACTCGATCTTTTGATGGCAAAGAAACTTTATTCCTGAATTTAAAAGAGAGATCAGCGTAAATGTTTTAAGAACCATAACAGTGTGATATTAGTAGTTGATACAGAAATAATAAAACAACTGAAATACAGTTGGATAATTGGAAAGATGTATGCTCTTAACTTGATAAATTCCTAGATCTAAAACCACAAATGTTTTAAGAAGTTGAAATTCCACTTCTGCTTCTTAAGGTACAATATTTCAAGACTAAATCCACGTTAGAGGCCAATTTTAAATCTCACATTTTTCCTTACCAAGCACATATCTTGACCTCATTGTTCCTTCCCAAGACTTGGCCTTGATATGTGCTATTTAAAAAACAAACAAAGAACATGAACTAGTTCAAGCTCTGGGAATATTCAGTTTACAGCTCAGCAGAAAAGCTTTATCTGAAACCAATGAACTTCTCAGGACCGTTGAGAATTGACCAGAGGGGCCAATCAGCTGTTGCAGTCTCACTGATACTGTGTCAATAATTTATAAATTTAGAGAGCAGGTAGGGTTTTGCTGCTGGTTTGAAATTAAAGTGCTGGTTCTTACAAAGTCTATGCCATTCAACTGAACTCCATGGACCAGCACAGATCTAAATCCACTGAAGATCTAACACAAATAGGTATGTAAAATCATGTTTTCAAACCTATTCTTTCTTTCCAGAACCAAAATTTAGTTCGCCGTTGAAAAACATTAATTAGATATCCATAATTTTTAGAAAGTGAAAAGCTACTTTGTTTTCTTTTTCTTCCCAAGCAGTTCTGGAAAAAGCACAGATCAGTTTTACATCAAAGGCAGATACCTAAAGAATCTGCTTTCTGCCTCACGGCAGCAACAACCAATATCTTAAGGCATATTTAGTCCCCCTCACATTGCACATTGTGGTTTTTCTGACTATCTAAGAAATAAATTTGTTTCTGATGCCATAGACTGCTTTTGTGTTGGCTAATGTTACTCAATTGAGAATGTTTTATTAGCCATAAAACATGAATGTGGTAGGTGACTTTGTCCATAAAGGCAGAAGGCAAATATCACAGGTACCAGGGCCTTCATGGCCCCACTGAATTCACTTTTTTCTACCCTCTGCTGAATAAAATGTTAATCCATTTATTTGTCAAAATTGAAGCAGATTACAGTGAATTCTGGGATGCAAAATCTGCCATTACCTAGCTTGGTTGAGTTTACTCATTCAGTTGGCAGAGGTCAGTAAGGGTATCTAAACCAAAGACTTTTAGACTGCTGCACAGAAAATTTGCTTTTTGGCTCCAGAGCCAGCTGGGCACATGCTCTTTCCAGCTGCTGCTGAAATCTCCAAACTCACTTTTTTGCCAGAGTATGTGTAAGAGCCCATCAGTCTTCCATGCTGATCATTTGAAAACCAATTAAAGTGTATTCATGCATTCCAAACATTGATTTTACATACAGACAGTAAAGCTATTTGCCACTATTCAAGATTTTCTACAGTGACAAATTTCACAGAGGTTCACCCTTACACCCATGGATTAATAAAAAAAAAAAAAGGGAATGATCCAGAGGCATCATCTAAGAATTGAGGCAAATAAGTTCCCAAACGATCATTTATTAATATTACATACCTGAGTATCCTAAAAAGACACTGCAGGCAGCAGTTTTCAGGGAAGAGTGTGACCACAAACATGTAGTTGATGGAGTCCAGTATAGTATCATTGTTTTCTGATAGAGATTCCATTTAATATCAGCAAGAAATCTTGGGTTTCTTTAAATATGTGATCCAATAAAAACTGATTTAGTTTGAAAGCACAGCAATCCTCTTCCAAAGCTACTGTATCTGGATATCTCCTGGCAAACTGTCTCTGATTATTGTGCATAAGTCTAGCATAAGACCTGACTACACTAATTTTCATGAGGTGTAAAAATAATGTCTTTAGTTCAGTGCACCACTGAAATCCTGGCATTGCTGACTCCACAAAGATTCAATTCACATTTCACAGTTAGAAGATAAATTTGCTTTAAAAAAAGTAGTTGGCTTTTTTTTAAGAGAGTTTGATGGGTTTAAGGCTATGTCTTTTTCCATCAAAATCAAAAGTTAACTTGGAAACATATAAGAGACTGTAAATTAAATTTAGTGAATACCATTTTATGATCCATCCTGATGCATGTAATTGCCATAGGTAGAAAATACATCTGTGGTGAAGAACTGGAAAATTGGAACATTATGGACTTTCCACCAGCCTCCCTTGTTAGTGAATCTAAACTAATCTTTAGTGAATTCCTGAGAAAGCATGAAGAGGTTTCTTCTCCTAAAAAAAAGTGCTGCGCAAGTGAAAATGGAGCCAGAACAGACACTGCCACTTTGCTTTAAGGATTTAGATATGTTATTTAATTTGATTTCTGCAAAGACAAAACTAAACAGTGATGGCAGCTGATTCTCCCTGGAGTATCTGGTAATCTATATTAAGTAAACTTAATACAGAATGTAAAACAAAAGCCTCTGAATGAAAAGTTGTTCCATACTGGTGGTCAAACTGAGTTATCTGGACAGATTCAGAACACATAACACTTTAGTTAAACTATGGCTAAGGTTACCCTCCTGTAAAAGCAGTATAGTGTATCCATACGTGATATGATTTTAAATTAACCAGCCAAAAAACTGCAGCCAGTCAGCTTTGGCAGGACAAAGCTCAGTGAGGTCTAATTGACCTAGGTGTTTACCCAGATTTTTGGACAGATTTTTCAGGCTGCTTAATGCCATGCTGCTAACTTCTTTTAACCCTTCTTTGATCAAGCTACGCCACTGAATGTCCTAGGAGATTTTTAATATCATATATCATGAATAAGGGATTCAGAAGGACATAAATGGGATCAAGACCCCACAACACAGAAGATGGAACGGAGGACAGAGAAGGAAGGTCTCCCATTTTCATCGTGTCACCCCAGCCCCTCTCCTGCAGCGCACTGGGACACTGTGGTGACACCCTAATGACCAACCCCGTGCGGGCAGGAGGATCCTCTCTGGTATGAAACCACCAGAATCTAGACAGGGTCACACATCACAGAAGCTCTGTGGCCCTAATGGTCTACTAGTTCTACCATATACGAAGGATAACTGGAGGCTTTAAAGACTGCAGTCAGCAAAACAAACTATACCTAATTAGGGTGCCAGGAGCTGGATGTTTCTAACCCTGATTCCCCATAAAATCTCTCATGGATTCACAGGGCTTTGTTGTGATTGTATGTCTGTACCACAAAATCGTTGGAGAGATAACTGTTTCAGCATACTTGTTCAAAGACACGAGACCTATAATTTTACACCAAATTGGCTCTAATTGCCAGCAAAAGCACTGCCTGTGCTGAGGCATTCTCTGAGGGCTTGTCTTCACCACACGGAAACTCAGACCCTCCCACTGTCCACAAAGTAAAGCCCTCTGACCTAGGGCTTTAAATATGGACTAATTTATCTGGCTAGGATTACCTGCTGAGAAAACCATTGAGCACTAATGATCTGTCCTTTCCTCTTCCCAACACTGAAAAGCAGGCTGGGGAGCACGGGGCCAGATTCCAAGTAGAATGGGTAGAATGAAAGAAGTGGAGGGAGGTGTCTACAAAGCCACAGGGAGAAATTAAGATAATAGAGAGAGGCACCAGAATACAAGCTGCTGGTAGAAGTTGCTGAGAGGAAACTGTTCTGAGGCACCAAAAGGTATATTTGCAGTTTTAAAATAACTTTTCCAACTGCAGAACGGGAAGAACAGTCCACTGGTCAGACCATTATAAAACCTGGATTCAAGTAGCTGTTCTGTCACATATATTTCTGAGGATTTTTTTATGCCTCAGAGACACAAAATATAGCTACATTGCCTTTTTTTCACCCATCAGCAGAATTGGGAATGACAATTCTGCTTCACAGAAAACACTAAAAACTTTAAATTGCTCTAACGTTATGGTAATAGGAGCTGTAGAAGCACCTAAGCCAACATAGTTTTTTCCTTACTAATACATACACTTTCTTTTAAGGAAGCTGCTTTTTCCTTTCCTATTCATGAGTTTCCAAAGAGAAGAGTTCTCAGTGTTCATTAATACCTGCAGAGTACAAGTTTTAGTCATCAACAGTTTGTTCTGAAGTGAAACTGTAATAATATTAAATTCTTTATTAATATAAGGAAATTACAGAAACTTCCTTTAAATATGGAGGCAGACACCTGAAGTTTAGATTCTGGAAATAAGAAATTGCTGATGACAACACTTGCTGCTCTTAATGGCAGCTTCCCAATGCTGCATTCTCAATGGCAGCTACCAAGGATCACTGATTTCAAGTTTTTCTAAAATTATCAAGAATGCTCAACAAGAAATGAGAATGATTTGACAATGGCATTATTTATGCTCCTAGTCTTCTTGTGTGTGAGCACAGAAAGATCTCAGTTTCAATGAACAGATGAGAGAATGAGTAAAAGACCTAATGATTAATGCTATGTTTGTTTTGGGACAGTCTCTGGAGTGTCAGAGAAATATGTGCCACAAAGCAGTGGTGTGACTGGGAATATTTCATATGAAGCAGTTAAGCGCACTGTGGGTTTTAGCTGGTTTTTTCTTAATCTAAAAAAATGATCATATGCCATCCAGGTCACATAAATCCTGATTTCATGTTTCATTTTCTCAGTTGTTTGAAGACTCAGTACAAGTCAGGAAAGAGTACTAGGCTAGTTATTATACTTGAACTGTTGTGAAGCATCAGACAGAAATGTAGCTAAAATAATGGAAGAGGGATTTAGTTCTCTGGGAAACCATCTAGACATACGAGTTTGTTTATTTATCAAGCAAGAATAAAACATTACTTTCTGTGATGGAATGAAAAATAATGGCTAATCGAATAATGTGCCAAAGTGTCTCCTAAATGGGGGATCCATACTAGGGCTTGCTGAGCATGTAGAACAGAGAGAACAGAATTTCCTGGTTTGGTTCTGCTTGCAGCTACTGGTGTCAGCCATTTTCCAAGGGATTCAGTGGCTGTGTGTCATTTGACTTGAAGGAGACTTGGATCATGCCCTAGGCATATAAATTAATAATCAACAGTCAATTTTGCCCTTGTGCTGTTGGAAATCAGATTATGCCATTTAACTTAATAGCCCTGAAATAGTTTGACAGCCTCATATGAAAAAGAAATACATAAATGCAGAGACAGAAGTATGAAGTGGAAATCGAATCAGGATTTCTGCTTTCTTTGTGTTACTGACTTTTTCTATCAGGCAGTTGGTGACCCATTATGTCATTCTAAACCAGTTTTTATTTTTGCATGACTATGAAAATGACAGTCCTTAAGATAATTTATTTAGAATAAAACATTAATTAACATTTCCTTCTTCTAGATGGCCTTATTCTCAAATCACCATTGTTATATTGTAAATGTCTACAAGAAACAAGGGAGTAAATGGAAAAAAGTCTTCAAGTTATCACCCTCTAAAATAAACGCTTTTACTTGTTTTTCACCCTCTAAACTAAAAGGAGACAAGGAAATCTGATTGAGTTTGTTTCACTTTAAAAAAGAACCTCAACTGATTTCCAGTCAAAAATGAACTGTCAGAAAGGGCAGGAGTCTTACTATGGCCAGTTGTAAAAGAAATAACCTTTCTGATTCTGCATTTCTCATTCTGCATGTCTTGACATTGAATAGCCAAGAAGTCACATTTCCTCAGAAATCCAGAATTTGGAGACCAGATTAGTTACTGAGGCAGCAGATGCTTCATGCCCTAGAAGAGAAGTTCTGTGCTCCCTGGGAGCGCATTTCTTTAGTCAGGTTTCAGTATAGATGAGTTTACTCAGTTCTAGCTGCAAGTGCATCTGAAAGCGTCGCAGATGCTAGCTAGGGACACAAGGTTCTTCTCCTCAAGATAGAAAAAAGCAAACTCCTGTGTGCATTCCCAGCTGAGATGGCGGGACCCTGCCCTTCCTCCCAGAATTACTGAAACAAGACATTATGAGGATATCCCACTCATTTTCCTTTCCCTTGTATTCTTCTACTTCCATCTTCACAGATAGCCCAGAAATACGGGATCAGACCTTTTGGCTGGTAATGCTGAGGTACTCATCACACTTAGTTTCAGACCAGGATCTGTCTGTGGTACAGCACAAAATTAAACCTCAGACCCTGGCATCTGGTCCAGCCTGGACAGGGTGGATCAATGGTCCAAGGCCAACTGTATGAGGTCAAATAAGTGAAGTTCCAGGTGCTGCACTTTGGTCACAACAACCCCATGCAGTGGTCCAGGCTGAGGGCAGAGCGGCTTGAAATCTGCCTGGCAGAGAAGGTCCTCGGTGTGCTGGCTGACAGCAGCTAAACATAAGCCAGCACGTGCCCAGGTGGCCAAGAAGGCCAGTGGCATCCTGGCTCATATCAGGAATAGTGTGGCCAGCAGGACCAGGGCAGTGATTGTCCCCCTGTGCTGGGCACTGGTGAGGCTACACCTCGAGTGTTGTGTCCAGCTCTGGGCTGCTCACTACAAGACACTGAGGTGCTGGAACAAGTCCAGAGAAGGGCAACAAAGGGTGCCCTTTGAGACCCTGGTGAAGGGTCTCAAACACAAATCCTATGAGAAGCAGCCAAGGGAGCTGAAGTTGTTTAGCCTGGAGAAAAGGAACCTGATGAGAGACATTGTCATTCTCTACAACTTCCTGACAGGAGGCTGCAGCAAGGTGAGGCAGGCAAGTGGTGATAGGACAAGAGAAAATGGCCTCAAGTTGTGTCAGGGGAGGTTCAGGTTGGATATTAGAAAAAAATCTTTTACTGAAGGGGTGGTTAAACATTGGAACAGGCTCCCCAGGGAAGTGGGGGAGGAGGCAACATCTCTGGAAGTGTTCAAAAAACAAGTAGACATGTCACTTCTTGATATGGTTTAGTTGACATTGTGGTATTAAATCAAAGGATCAAAGGTTGGACTTGATGATCTTAAAGGTCTGTGAGGTGTATTAGAATTTGTCTATGTGTGTAAATATATTTCCACCTGGTCTTAAGCCACATAGAGTCATATCTATGTATGCGCTGAGTATTTTATCGAAATAAACATTTTTTTCCAAAATAGCCCATGTTATTTTTAGCTCTACCATGCTACAAACTTTTTTAACAACCTGTGGATTACTATTGATCACGTAGACATTGACCTTTACAGGCTGTGTTTATATGAGGTAAATTCTAAGGGTTATTTTATACAATAAAACCAAGGAACTTAGAAAAAAGAAAAAAAAAAAAGAAAAATCCTTATCATGAACATTTTCCTTTTCCATTTCCCCCTGCTTCATCCACTGGACTGCAGAGGAGATTACCCCCTTAACAGAAAGAAAAAGCATATGTCAACTTGCCTCACCTACAGAGCCTTCAGGCAAAATGCATCACTTTTTTTGGGACTGTCAAGAATAGAATAAATCAGAGATAAGTGGGTTAAAATGTCAGCACCCACTGGGACCAAAAAAAACCTACCATATTTTTTCATCCAAGTGAAATCCTATCTGCAGTACCACCAGCACTTCTTTCATTCATTTAGGAAGACAATTTAAAATTCTTAATGATTAATTTAAATTTTTTTAATTAAAAAAAAAATTTAAAAAAAGAAAGGACAAAAAATGGTTGGGTTTTTTCCCCCTGCCATTGTAGTAAGCCTGTGAAAGTCATCTCGTCCAAAAGGTCAGATAAGCGTGATGTGAAAGATGGTGCTAAAAGGCTTTCAAACTTTGTTTATTAATAGATATAACCCTTTCACCTCTGCTACATCTGTCACCACTAGGTTAAATATCATTTATCTTACTGGTCACCTGACTTCTTGTTATGAGTACAGGGAAATGCCACAAAAAAACACTGAACAGTCACAAATCCATTATAAAAAAATGCAGGAGAAGAATTGCCTGAGCACTTCTAATAAAACATAACCTAACATGGAGTAACTAAAGACACTGAGGGTAGCCTCTGGCTTTAAAAGCATTCACTAGGCAATTGATCATTGAAGACAACATGCAGTGACCTCACACAAACACAATGTAAACTCCCAAACTCATTGATGGCATTCCTAGCACTCTGTCTGAATTTATATTGGCTCTCTGTAAACTGTTTGACATAAGCAGTGAAAGATGGGAACAGAAAAGGGCCTCCTCAATATGATGAGCATACCACCAAATGCAGCTGGATGCAAGTGAATTAACTTGTAGCTTACTTTGATGTTCAAAGAAGTCTCAGGCCAAGATGTGTGTTAATAGAATTTTTGTAAGATTCTTGAAAGTATATTTTTCCTTCTGGATAGTCCAAAAATACGCTAGAGCATAAAAATTCCCTGAGTCTATTTTGAGGAGGTGAAGAAAAGAAATGGAAAAAAAAGTACTGTTTTATTATGCATTTTCCAGGCAGAATGCTATGGCTATGTAAGTCAAATCATGCACTCAGAAAGGCATGTGGGTATATGTCTGTAGGTGTATAGAGGAGTTCCTCCTTTCTCACCCTTTCCCTTCCTTCCTTCCTTCCTTCCTTCCTTCCTTCCTTCCTTCCTTCCTTCCTTCCTTCCTTCCTTCCTTTCCTTTAAGCATGAAGAATGCACAAGTGCAAGACCCCCAGTATTTTCACACTTACTTTCACTAAGTGTGTAGCAAACACTAAATAAATGTCTGCTTTTTACTACAAAATTATATAAATTAATTGAAAGGCAAATGTCAAAATGTGAATACACAGAACCAGAGCAAGAAGCTGAAGAAAGCACAGAATGATATCAATTAGCATGTTAACTGTTTAAACATTTTGGTTTTTAATAAAGTTTCAATTGTTTGATATTTAAAATGGACTCTCTTGCTTGGATTATTGTAGATGGAAGCCCAAGGATTTTTTCTTTTTTAAGAAGGATACTACAGATTCTGTAGAGAATTTATTCATGGCATTTTAGACATTGTGCTCCTGCAATGAGTAAGTGGACAGGAAGCAAATGCTACTGGAAAGTTCTCCCTTTTGTTCCTAAGCCATCTATACTAGCAATAGGTAAATTCTTTCCCGGTGCTCAAAAGAAGGAATAAATCAAAGAGAAATAACTACAAGACAGAAAGGGACTTTTTACAAGGGCATATAGTGACAGGACAAGGGGGAATGGTTTTAAATTGAGGTGTACATTAGATATTAGCAAAAAATTCTTTACAGTGAGGGTGTTGAGACACTGGAACACATTGCCCAGAAAAGTTGTGGCTGCCCCATCCGTGGAAGTGTTCAAGGCCAGGTTGGATAGGACTTGGAGCAACCTGGTGAAGGGGGTCTCTGTCCAGGGCAGGTGGTTTGGAAGCAGACAATCTTTAAAGTCCCTTCCAACCCAGGCCGTTCTGTGATACTCTGATTCTAAGATACAATTCTGTGAATGAAGTCGTATCTATCAGAACAAGTGCTAGAAGAGCAAGTACATATAGAGCATTGACTTATAATCTGTGGGCATGTAGGACACTGAGTCTAAATCACTCTTGCATATAGTTTCATATTGTTGTTGCCTGCTTCTTCACCTGTCACCTGAGAGCTCAGCCTAAAGCCTGAAGTTGATAGGAGTGGCTATTAGTGGACCTTGAGCAACCCACGTACTATGGAGTGTGATGCCTTGCTTGCTCCATCCAGCCACTGGCTTTGCTCTGAAGTGGAGAATCCCTTTTGTTCCTCTGGTGCTTCAGCACTTCTCTTTGGAGTATTCTCTAGGCTTTCATGTGAGGATTTTCCCTTTAGTGGGACCCAGGCTTATATAAACAAGTAATTTTATTTTTTTTCCAGCAGAAGTCTAATATGATTCAAGTAGAGCAACTAATCATTTCGACCCATTAGCTTAGGTTTAGTAACATAAAAGCTGCAATAAGAATCTTGGCAGGTAAAATCCCTCTGGTTTGATTTTTGGTCCATTTTTTCCTGCTGGCATTGCACCCACCCTCTTCTTCCAGAAGCTCTTCTCTTCCAGAAGGACAGAGGATTTTATCCTCTTCCAAATATCAGCCTTTTGTAAATCTATCTGGTCTATTTTAACTACATTTTCACAGCCTGTATCTCCCATTCTCCACTCCTCCTAGGAACTCTGGTCATTATACTTTGTTAGCTACGAAGTGCAAATGACTAGAACTTCTCAATGGGCTAGCTCAGCTCCTTTAACCCTTTTCTTCGTTTGATTTCTATAAACCTACAAGTGTGTTTTCTCCTGCTTGAGGAAAGAAAAAGAAAAAGAGAGAGACTGAAACAAAAGAAGTGAACATTCAGTACAATTGCATTTTCTTCCATTCACTGCAGCTTACCATGTGAGTAGGTCCTGTCTGCAATTGTCATATAAAGAGCTTTTGGAAATATAATAGAAATTATTTCAAAATTGCTTTGAGATAGAACATTTTGTCTGAAAGAGTTGTCAAGAGTCAGGTTTCAAGTATAACAGGATTCTGAGCCATGGGGTTGACAGTGATTAATTGCAACACCAAAACTGGTTGGCACTCTCAGAGATCTGGCCAGGCACTCCAACAGCAAGTCTTCCTGGGATGTACTTAACTCTAGGCTTTGATGTATCATCCGAAGGCACCAGCCACTGTCTCTGTAGTGAATCATGGCTTGTATGCATTCCTCTAGGTCTGCTGGAGTAACACGCCTTCCTGTGGCTGCCTTGCCTCAGCCCAGCTCCTGGTGCTGTGCCCACTCCTAGAGAAATCACTAACATCTTTTACTGGTCCTCTGCCCTCAGTTCTCACCTTGGCTTGATGCACAGATTCCCAGAATGGCTGAGGTTGGAAGGGACCTCTGGATGCCACCTGCTCTGACCCCCCTGCTCCAGCAGGGACACTTAGAGCCAGTTGCCCAGGACCGTGACCAGACAGCTTTTGAATATCACTGAGGATGGAGACTCCACAACCTCTCTGGGCAGCCTGTGCCAGTGCTCAGTCACCCTGAGTGAAAAAGTGTTTCCTGATGCTCAGAGAGCACCTTCCATGTGTCTGTATCCATTCCCTCTTGTCCTGCCACTGGGCACCCCTGAGCACAGCCCGGCTCCATTCTATTCGCACACTCCCTTCAGCTATTTAGGGCTTAGATTCCCCCTCTCCGCTGTCTCTTCTGCAGATGAAACATCTCTCCCAGTTCTTCTTCACCGCAGAAACGCCGCACTTTAAGCACCCTCGTGTCCTTTTCACTACTCTCGCTCCAGTATTCCCTCCTCTCTCCAGTACTAAGGAGTCCACGACTGGACACCGACACTGCCCCAGCAGTGGCCTCACCAGCAGAAGATAACCTCCGTTTGCTTGCGGACAATTATTTGCGGCATTAAGCCCCGGTGTTCCCGAGTTCTCACTGTTGTAGGGCCACCTCCCCTGGCTGATTGTGCAGGGTGGGATCCCCAGATGCTCTCCTGCCCTACCGGATGGCCCCGGTCTTTGGGGGATGCGCCTCCGCCGCTGCGGGCTGGGCTCGGCCCGGCCCGGCTCTCTGCCAAACTTCCAACCCGGGCCGTTCCCCCGCGCGCTGGCGATCCCTGTGGATGGATGGCAGCAGCTCTGGCTCCGAGTGGGCGCAGACCCTCTGGAAAAGGCGTCAAAAACGAAGCTGCGTTGGCCGGGAATCGAACCCGGGTCAACTGCTTGGAAGGCAGCTATGCTCACCACTATACCACCAACGCCGCGCTGTTGCCTTTTTCCTGCCTCCTCCCTCCTTCTTTTGCTGGTTCCCTACGTTCCAGGTCTAACCACAGGATTTACTGCCTGCCCACGCCCACAGCAAAGAGTTACTGAGAGGAAACATTCAAGTTTTTTTTCACGACTGCCGAGGCTATCAGAAAATTAGAAACTTTTTTGTTTGCTTGTTTTTAAACCTTGACAAAAACTAAGGCATTGTTCAGCGAAATATTTCCAACGTCCTGATTGGTTTAAAAGGAATTCCAAACAGAAGGGCTAAAACCTTTCAGAAATGGCACTGTGGATAATAGCACAATTGGAAAAAAAGGCCAGCTAACACCACACATCTGATGAAACAAGCATCCTCATTTTTAGTAAAAGAAATAGTCTTTCCAACATTAATGTTGAAGATGAGATTTTTATTTCATGTCTGAAAAATTAGGTGGAAAAAATTATAAAAAACAATAAATGTTGTCCTTTTCATCAACTACTGCTTTTCTCTTTTCAATATCACCCAAAGAAACATAGGGTCATATGGATAATGTACCTGAAAATAAACTAAGTAGATTTGCGAAAGGTTGATATTTGAAAAAGGATTATCTGAAACACAAGGCTGAAATGTTGAATCTCAAACTTAAGTACATTTTTATGACATAATCAGTGGCAAAAAGTTTTCTACTACAGTGGATAGAGCCAACAAACTACTTTAGAGGAACAAAACCTCAAAAACTCACATGCTGTGAGGCTATCCTATGAATAACCCAGGGCATTCTAGGTCATCTGTGATTTCACTTCTGAGAATGTCCTGTTTACAAACAGATCTGGTTCTTAACATGTAGGAAGCAAGTTTATGGCTGAAAGCATTCTGTGCCAGCCCTTACTTCCTCAGTAAAGAGACCTTCAGGTTTCTTTCAGTGTCAAATCCTCAGTCTTCAACTTACTGCAATGGTTATCAGAAAAGGTGTAAGACTTAATTTGGTCAGACATCCATCGATCTCCTGATTCCTGACCCTTTCTGTCACTTGGCATCTGAGTAATGAATAAGTCCATAGCAGGACCCCCAGTCCTATGCATACTCTGACCATTTTACCAGTGTTGCTATTGGTGAAATTTTTTGCAACCTTAAATGAAAACCTATGCTGCACAGCTACACCATAGTAAGGATATCTAGTCTTCTCTCATTTTCTTTTCATATTTTACTTTAAAAGTCAGCAAAACCAGGCAAGATCCTATTTGGAAGGCTCTGCAAGCAGCTCGTGAGGACATACTGTTAAGAGTACTTATAAATAAGATTTAACAAAACAAAGAGGGCTCTGCTGAACGATGCAGAGTGTATTTTGACTGCATGTGAGATGCAGTGCACATGTACTGCTTTGCAAACTCACATTTCAGTTATGTGGTGCATGAACAGCAAACCTTCACTTTTTGGCACCACATTTTCTGTTCGTTTGTTGTGGAACCTTTTTACATGACCTTGAGCCAGTAGAATAATAACTTAAGAAGAGGTTACAATGGGACACACCAGACTGATCATAATCACTTCTGAAAAACACATACCTTACTGCAATGATTTTCATGCTTTTCTTCTAATCTGTAGACACCATAAATATTTTCTGGTAAAGGCATGGATAATAAATTTAAGCCTAGAGTCAGTTGTTTCCAACATTACTGAAGAGTATGGTTTAACAACAATCATCAAAAATGGCTATTCTTTACATACTCCCCCGCAGAAATAGTCCATGGAACCTGAAATTCTGTGAACCACAATTGGAAAATAATTACCTTACTGTTTAAGAAATTTGAATAACTTTAGTAAAAAAGTCAGCCTGGAGGAAATGTAGATGTTTTTTTCTTATGAGAATGATGTTTCTCTTCCTTCAAATTGTAGTCTTAAGTATGTCTTCTTTAAGAACTCACCATCCTGTGTTTTAAGGCAATACAGAGTGAAGAAGGTGATTTTAAAACGGTGTGATAGAACTGAAAAGAAAAGTGGGCCCTTTTTAAATTGAGAAAAAGCACTGGATGAGGATTGCCAGCTCTGAGAAAGCTGGAAGCTGAAGTGTATGGGCAGAACAGGACAGAGAAGTGGTACAGGCTGAGGGGATCTTTGAAAGGCAGCCACCTGCATCTCAGCTCATAAAGCTGCTTAAACACGCATGAGATTCCTAAAGCATTTAAGCACCAAAACTTGCAGATAAACTCAGAGGGCCGCATTCCCAAAGTCAAAGTAGTCTTATCCTGCTTAAGGAATTCTAGAAACACTTCTGAACATCTGTATGCACCTGGAAATGTATTGAAATCTGACATCAGTGTTCCAGTCTCAAATGCAAAGCCTCCTAAACTTCAGTAACTCTTGTATGTTCAGGCAATAGACACACACTGCCAAATCAGGGGATCTGCATGAAATTTGTCCTGATTATTAGTTTTGCCCCTCTTTCTCTCACACACACATATGCACACAGATTCCAGTAGCACTTGATGAACAAGCAGATCAAATTAACCCTTATTATGTCTGACCAGAACAAGATGAATGAGCAATGGTAGTATTTCCTAATCTGGTTTTAATTCACTAGGCAACAAATCTGTTGGCTACGAGTCTACTGCATACAGCTTATAGCTGAGAGGAAGTATTTTACCGTGGCGTAATTAAAAAGGCTTCTACCCCACATGTAATGACACACTCTCTGCTTTCTTATTAAAGGTTTTCTTTGTCGGGGCTTACACCAAATAAGTTTCACATGTGGCTGGTTTTGCTGCAATATCATCTTCAACTACTCAGTGCATCATCACGCCAACCTCTCGATTAACCCTTGCTCCAAAGGCTGCTCTGTGCAGGTGCAGTAACATTGCTTTTCTGGCAGGGGACAAGCCTTGCTCACTGCTGGTGACCTCTGTTATTGCTGAGGGTCTGGGCATGCTACATGTTCTTTTGGTTTACAGTGCAAGGCCTTGGCTAATGGAGTAATTGATGTGCTGCAGATCCATAGCCTGTAGAAATCCAGAAGATATTCAAATGAAAAAAATAAAACCTAGGTCTTACCAACACTAAATTTGTCCAGTTTTCTGGCAATAAGCTTCTCCTCAGAGTATAGATTTCAATTTAGTTGGTCTAGAAGAAAAATATGTTCATACTGTAGATTCAAAGGATTCCTTAATCCATATCAGAGCAAAAGATGGAAAATAAGAACAACATATCCCAGGTCATTTCAGAACCCTTCAGAGCTACCATATGAACCAGAAGATGCCTATTACCCTTCACAAGATTTATCAACTTCTCCAGAAAAAAAGACAGCATTAAATCTACAAAATAAAAGACATCTCTGTTTTGGAAAAGAAAACTTCCTAAATATGTTAGGCAAAAAGTGACAAACACAATTTTCAAATATCTTCCAAATTATCACAGATGTATTTAGACCTAATACACCAAAAGAAATAAAAATAAAAAGTTTTTTTTAAAAAAAAGTTTTAGAAGTAATTTACTTAGGATAAACTAAGTATAAGTTTAATTAAAACTATAACCCTTTAACTAACCCTTATGAGGTTTTTGATGGAAAATCTTATTTTACTTATGATTGCTATTCTTTTATACACAAGCTGATTGTTTTGGTTACTGACTTCAGTTTTGCCAAATGCTGTTCTCTAATCAAATTGTTCACGTAGTTATGTGCTTTATTGTATCAAGGTCAATCTCTGTGAGTGGTCAGTCCTTAACATACAATAAAGATAATATACATACAAGCACATATTTATCAAAGAAGACAACAACTCAGATTTCGAAATACTTTAAAATGGACTGTAAAGATGGCATTTCAAAGTTCCTGAGTTCTTGTTGTCCATCAAGGAGCCTTGCAAATATCTTTTAACAATTGTAACACTTGTTAACTTGGTTAACAAGTTAACAATGAACTTGTGTTCATTTCTAGCAGTCATGAATTACATTTTCCCTACTTAATAAAATGGCATGGTTTTATATTTGATAGAAAATATTAGAAACTCTATAATTTCTCATTATGATCATTGAGAGTTTTTATTAATATCTAGAAATACATTTGACCTTTCAAAAATAAGCTAAGTATTTTCTCTACCAGTAGGTAACTAAACTTGAATGGCAAGCAGTAAGATCCTTTTCCTGGTGGAAGCAAAATTCATTTATTGATTTATTCAAGAAGGCAGCTACACACCCTTCTGCCACTATTCCAGATCTATTAACCTGATCTGAAGTCCTTAAGTAGGTAAGCTTTAGTCACTTACACCCTTATATTTGTGCCCCTTTCCATACCAATGTCTGTTCAGATTTATAGATACAGTAACAGACAAGAGGAGTAAAAGAACCTCTTTATTTCTACAGATGTAGAAGTTATGTACATAGTTAGTGTCATATGTTATTAAAGATACTCAACTATTCAGTAGGCTACTTTTTTCCTTTTTTTTTTACCCTCCAGCACACTCCTGTTCTTCATTTCCATTCCTCCTTTTCTTGGCATGTTTCCTGTTTCTTAGCATGTTTTTTAAGCAAGGCAAGGCACACCCACAGCCTTCACCTAACATTACAAGACATCCCTGGAAGATTTGACTGTGAAGGCTGAACACAAAGATCTGATTGAGAATAGGATTTTATTTTTCTTTTGAATAGCAGAAAAATTCAGACTGCATAGCAAAATATCCAGATTTATTTTGTAATTTTATTTTATCCCTTCCTTTATTACTATCTCTTGTAGGGGAAACTTTCTGCTTCTGTTTTAGACTAGGCTATCCTGATTGATTTTGGGCACAGAAACAATTTCTCTTTTTTATTTATTCTTGCTATATAATTTATCTTTGCTATATAATTCTGGACATGTAAACAGTGATCTGGAGTATAAGATTCTGCTTTACTCCATCTACATCTTTCTGGGAGCTGAAAGGACTGAAGGGGAATAACTGGGCATTACTAAGTTCTGCATCTTTAGGGAAATATGCACATGGAAATATGTATAACATGGTGCTTGCATTTAGTTGTGTAGGGATTCCTTTTTTTCCCATCACCTTCTGAAAAGGTTGGCATATTTCATTTTTTATGGTCAGTCTGAAAGATTATGCTTTCCAGAACCCTGTCAAATGAGTATGATTGATGCACCAGTGGAAAATAAATATGGGGGAAATTACTCTGGAGTATTTATGCATTAAATAAACTAACATTCTCTATCCCAGAGGCTTACAGACAAATGACCAATTAAGTCACTTGATTCTTGCACTTCCATGTAGAAATTGACGTCTATGGAAATGGGGAGCACTGTTTAAGGTGGTTGTGGGTATTTCGCTGTGCTAGACCTTTTAATGACTTTTTTCTGAGGTTTAGTATATGTTTTGGATCATATAACCCATCCCTGATCAGGACTGTTGGGTTCAGTCATTTTAGAATCATGGAATCATAGAATATCCTGAGTTGGAAGGGACCCACAGGGATCATCAAATTCTAACTCCTGGCCATGTACAGGACAGGTGGGCAGGTTTGCTATTAAAAACTAATTGGTTTCAAAATACATATTCATTTTAGGGGGAAAAGATATTATTGTTTCCAATTCTTGCTGCGATTCAGGAAAATCTGTTCCATGGTTCTGTTTTAACATTGTTAGGACAGATTAAGACAGAATTTATAAACATAAGTGCACAAATATAATTTTATCACTCATAATTAATGCCTTTTATTATCTCAGTTTCAATTTCTGGGCAAGTTAATTCGGAATTAAAGTTTTTCAGCTCAATACTCTGCCTCTGAAGTATGACAGAGCAGCTCTGAGATTTATGCTAATGTAGCTTTCCATACTGATAATTACATTATTTTAATCAAAACTTTCTGTAGAATCTCTTGGATAGTTCTTAAATTGGAGTTTTATTGTATAAAAATTAAATTACATTAGAAGTCATACCAACATTCCATTGGATTAACTGTAAATGCTTATTAGAACAGATTTGGGTACACTGTATACCTTTTTTTACCTTTCTTTTATTATGATTTGGTTTAGAATTTAGTTACTTTCCTCTAGTTCACCAAGTTATCAGACATCAACTGAACTGCAGAATTGTTTGTTTGGCCTTCAAGCATTGGCCATTATCTGCAAAAGCAAATTGTACTATGGAACGTAATTCATATTCACTGCAAATCAAGTTGACTTGCAGTTGTTTTGGTTAAAAGCAGAGATCAGTTTTCTCAGATCAGATATTATGTAGTAGATTTAAATTACCATATTTAGTAACTTAAGTTACCAAATTCTTATTTGTTAATTTCTAATTTTGTTTATGGGAAGCCATACTTGTTAAGGAAAGAATTTATTGTTAGCTCTGCTAAAATCTAGATAAAATAAAAAAAAAAGTTAACAGTATTGGTCCAGTTACAATTATATTAGCATTTACCAAACTGATCAAACAGTTAACATCCTTCTATTCCAAATTCTCTACTTAATAGAAATCAAATGCCATCAAAAATGTTACACAAAACTTCTTATTTTCTACACTTTTGTTCTGGATATACTGTTTTTCTCCACAGCTCTCTGTCCTAAGACCAACAAAGCCAACCTTCCTGAGAAAGAACAAGACAGGTATCTTTAACTTACCTCAGATCCTTACTCTTTATTCTCTTTGCTACTCCTAAACCAGTTTTGCTCAGCTCCCAGGTTTGCATTTCTTTAACTGACCATTGTGGAGTTTTTATACCCCTGGAGTCTCCAGTGGCATTCTGTTCCCTGTGGTCTTTTAGCATCCTGTACAGAACCGCCACAGAACATCCTGGGTTCCCACTGCCATCACACCGTGCTCATACTACTCTAACAATGCATTTTGGTGCTGCAGTGCCATACTTTGTTCTGCAAAAAAAACCCACTTGTTAAAACTACAGATAGAAAAAATAGGGCTACATCATACAGCATTATTGAAAGATAAGCACAAGTTAAGCAAATCAGGGAACAGACATCTGGTCTTTGGAAAGATGTTACAGCTAAACAAGGAAGAAAAACAGTCAAAACGGGCCAGGACAAGTTCAGACAAGGTCTGGCAAGCCATCACACCACAGTTTCCCTTTCTTTAATTGCTGTGTCATATGCAGCTTAGTGCCTGTGAAACCATCACATTTCTGCTATCTTTATAAGGAAATATCTCATGGGTCTCATGACTGTTAGCTGAAGATGATGCACCTCGCACGGATGCCTTTTATCAGAGTGTTTTGGCTTTCAAAGACACCAAATCTCACAAACACCCCAGAGGAAAGGATTCTTTTCTGTACAGTCCTACTAGTAAAAAAAGAGAGAGGTTTTAATCAGGCAGCATATCACATGATGATTAATTCTAATGAAGGCGTTCTGAATTCTTTATTCCTTGCATGTCAACAACTATTAAAACAAAACAGATGTTTTAGCCACTTCTCTCCCAAGACACCCCACCTTCCCCCTTGCCATACCTGTTTTGGCAGGCAGGACAACCTGAGAGTTGTGTAGAGATTTCTTTCTTTTCCTTCTGTTTGACTCTCAGTGCAGGTTCTGCAGTTCTATTCATGGACGCCAAGGCAACAACTTCTCACTTTACCAGATAAAGTAAGTTTTCTTTGGCAAAATTTTACTCCTTAAGGACTAGTATATCTCATATTTAGGATCATTTCTTACAAAGACTCAGAAGCACTACCCAATTCCTAAAGAAGCGCTTTACAATTCCTTTGTAAACTGTCGACTGAAACATCTTTATAATATATTTTTCTGTCTCAAATTATATAGGTTGTTTGGGTTTAATCAATGTTATGCACTTTTAACTCCCTCCTTGCACTTTTTTCATTCTCTCTATTTAGCATCCCCTACGGTAATTTTTCCAAATAAGCCATAGCCAGCAGGTTGGTCATATGGAAGGAACAGTTTATACAGCATTAGATGAAATATCGAGTGGGCAAGCACATTTTGCTAACAGACATTCCCTTCTTCCACCCTCCTTCCTCCACACGTGCACCTGGTTCAAGACAAATCCCTTTCCCTCCACTGGATTCCTGTTGTGTTTGGCAGGCTGGAGAAGTGCAATGGAAGGGCACTGGGCTAATTTTTCAGAGATGCTGAGGATGCACATATTCTTCTGAAGTTAGTGGGAGCTGCAGGTGCTCAACACAGTCTGAAAATCATGCATTAGTAGGAAAACTTGTGCTCTCCCCTAGAAAGACCATTATTTTTGAAAATCACAGAGATCTTCTGTCTCATCTGACCCTTTCTTTAATGAATTCATTCATTATTCTGGAAACAAAAGGAGGTCTAATGAAAGTAAAGTTGTTTATTTAATATCTTAGAGATAAACCACCAAAAAAAAGAGGATATAAGGGATAGAATTGTCTACAACTCAAACCTTGTATATAAGTGAAACTTCTACAAAGCAGATAATTCTTAAGAAAGAGGTATTTCAAGAACATTAGAGTGAAGTGCTGAATTATTTTCTGACATATTCAAGCTTTTACTCCTAAAATCTGAATAAATATAAAAGAAAACATGAGAAAGAGTACAAATGACAGAAAAAAATGAAAATATATGAAATGAAATTAAATGCAATAATCCAAAAACAAACTAAAGAAGAGAAAACAATGGAAAAAAAATTCATTCCCTCTGGGACTGAAGCTAACTAAATAGACTTAAACAAGAAAACACTTTTTTTTAATTGTCATCATATTTTGAATGTTTCTTACTCTATTCTTTCCTTTCTTTTGGAAGGCAAAAAAAAGCAAGAATGAAAAACAGACTACCCTCCATGAATTAAAATTCTAAATGAACTAAGATTGAGTTAATGAAAAGTGTTTAATTATTAAGATCTCACTGAAACTACCGACTTTTCTATTTTGAGAAAGCAGACTCTCTGTGTTCTGGGCAGTTACAGGAATGGCATCTGGATTCCCTGAAACAGTTTCACACAGAAGTAACCTGTTTTTTATGTCTAGTACTAAGCTCATTATGGAAAACAAGGTAACCTGTTCCTAGATACAAATTCTGTGCCAAACGTAGCACTTACTTATCATTTGCACCAATTCCCATGGTTAGTGCACACACTCTGGGAGTGCTCCAGCTGATGTTTATTGAATACAGAAGAGATGAGGACCGCAGTGCCCAGTGGATGAAATAGTGCTTCCAATGCTAGCATAATTTAAAGTGCATAAAAGTACATGTCATGAAAGCCCAGCTTCACATGAAACCTCGACAAACATATAGTGTTAGGTTTCTCCATGTATTAGATGTTGGAAAGGTTTCCTGTGACATGGAAACGACAGATTCCAGACCCCTTCATGAGCAAATCAGCCCTAAAACAAATTTCTCTTATTTCTCTGATAGGAACTTTGAACCATCCCCACACAATCTCCCACAAAATTCTGAAAGAGGGATTTCACAGTTTGTGGGGGTGGACAACTGGATGGATAAAAAAAATTAATAGGTAATGAGGGTCAGAGGGCGGTGGTGAATGGAGGTTGGTAACAAGTAGGAGTATCATGAGGGTCTATCTTTAGACTCTTCCTAGCCTCTTTAAGAGAAAGGTGGCAAGTGAGAACACTGGGTACAGAGTTCTGACAGGCTCTGCTTAGGTTGTATAGTTTGGGCTGGGTAGCACAAGTGAGGGCACTCTGACGAAGCTTGCAGGCAATGCCCAAATGGGGGACAAGGGGATATACTCCAGGGCAAGGCTGCCATTCAGAAGGACTCTGGTGGGAACAACATGGGCTGACAGTGTCCTGGGCTGTGTGAACGGGTCATTGTCTGAAGAGAGAGAGGAAAGGGATCATTCCATCCGCACAGCACTTATTAGACCCCATCTAGATAATGCATTCAGTTTTAGCCCCCAAATACAGAAAAGACATTAGCAAAATGGAGCAAATCCAGCAAAGGCCACCAAAGTGGTGGGGGCTGAAGTATTTACAGTATGCAAAGCAGCTGAGTGAGCTGGGACTGGTCTGCCTGTAGAAGGGAGGTTTGGGGAAAAAGGGATCTCAGACCCAAACCAAGTCTTCTGTCCACACTCAGGAGAGCTCTTTGAGAAGGTGGAGTTGCCCTATGACACTTTACAGCAGGAGATCAGGGAACAGAAATTGAAATAAGGTAGCTAGGTCTGGATAAATGGAAACCTTTTTCCCAAAGATAATCAAACAGAAAAACAGGTTGCCCAGTGAGGCTCTGCAATCTCCACCCACAGGGGATTTCAAAACCTGAGTGATTAAAGGCTTGAGTAACCTGTTCTGATGCTATGGGTAACCCTGTTTTGAGCAAGAGGTTGGACAAGGGACTTCCTGAGGTCCTCTTCAATATGAATTACCCTGTGATAATCTGTCAGAGAAACTCTGCCCAAAAATGATAAATAATTTGGTCAAAATATTTTAATTTGTTGAAAAAAAAACCCCACAAACCAAAAAAACCCAACCAAACAGAAAACCACACAATTAAAAATAGCATGAAAATTAAAAGTAATAAGAAATAAAAATTGTTCATGATTTTTAGACTTTTTAATGAAAACTACATGATCATTTACTTTGGCTTAGCAAAGCTAAGAAGATATACTTTAGAGGCATTTTAAGAAGCCACCGTGCTTTTTGCTCAATGTTTTGAGATCATTGAGTATAAAGCCCTTCCTTCCAAAATTGTAAAGGACTATTAAGATCATTAGTCTGAACTTTGATTTTCCTCTTATTCAGAGGATATTATTTTATTTATTTTAAACTGTCTTGGCAGAAATGGCTAAAAAATTCATGTAAGGAATTTAAAAATACATAAATGTTAGCTTTCTATACTTAGTTTTTAACTGCTGGACATCCACCTGTATTTTGTGAGGGAAACTTTTGGTGAGATTATTTCAGCAAAGCACTTTCACTCCTGGCCAAGAAAAAGTTGTACATTTTTACATACTTTTAGGTACAAAATGCTATGACATTGTGAGCTGCTCTATCATTCCAGTGGTATGAGACTGTCTGGGTCAAGGATGATCGTTCTGCTCTTCATCAAAAAGGAAACCAAAGTTAGAAAATTAGACATAGGAGCAAGGAAAGAAGGCGTGAATCTGAACAGAAAGCAGAGCAGAGGGATTTATAAATACAAATTTCATATTCCTGCTGATGCCTATGATCTTGCTGAAACTAGTACAGATGGTAATATCATCTGTTACTCAGTATAATCAAGACATTTTTCAGTATCAACGTGTCAAAAAATCCTTTGATGGTAAGGTGACTCCATGCTGTATCAGGTTTGATTTTAACAGAGTCACCAGCTAAATCAGTTTCCCTTTCCCTCACAGACACTGATTTCTGTAGCCAGTTTTATGCTGCAAATAGAATTGGACTTTTGTTCTTCAGAAAAATATGAAGTATTTCACACAACACCTACAGTTATAATAGATAACCTTGTATAGGTATAATTAGAGGTACCAATACACTTTTTAACCTTCACTTTTAGTATTTTAAAATCAATACCTTTCCTAGAGTCCAAATTTCCTGGCTTTTATTGCCTCTTACTTACAGGTGAAATTTGTTTCCTGAGAAAAGTGCTGCAGTATGATGACTATATGGCTTAGTGTTGAATACTTTAGCAGTTTTAATAAGAGGTCATTAAATCTGATGGATGGGGCCTCTACTCTCAATGTCACCTGTCACTCTATGCTCAGTGAACAGAAATAGAAGGGTTCATTTCAGTTTTCATGACTTTCACATTTTCCTTATTTCTGCATCACATGGGATAAATTCCTGTATTTCTAATCTGGCTCTTCAGTCACAGCTGAAACACAAAGGGAAATTTACACCTAACTTGATATGTTTTGTCTAGGTTTGAATTGAGAGCATAAGCTGTGAAGCTTGAGCATGTTTTTTCCCAGAATTTCTGTATCAGCTCTTTTCATTTTAATTAGGTAGAAGTTTGCAAACTTTGCTAAATTATACGTTCAAACCTTGTTAACTCCCAAGTATCAAAAAGGCCTCAGATGAGTCTGCTTTCACCCGACTGCAAGATTATTTATATTATAATTCCAGCCTGGGGGAAAACAAAGAAAAGAATATAATAGATCAGCATTTAGAAGATGTCTGCCAGATACAAGGTGCCTCATCTATCACGGTAGTGAAAGCCTACCTAGCTAATTATTGACTCATTGCTGCTTATTTCTGTGAGAACAAGCACAGTGTCAACAATGTGTCATTGCTCTCCAGACCCCAGAATAATGGTTAACTTGTAATTCTGTCATTATTAAACCAAATTCTTTGAAATAAGTCAAAGACAAAAATAAATGCCAAACAAGAAAAAAAAAAAAAAAGACATCATTGTCCTAATTAGTCTAAAGAAGTCTACGTAACGAAATGACAAAAAAACTGTAAAATACTCTCATAAAACTGTCAGGGCAGCAATTAAATAAAATATTGGCTAGACTCTAGAAGCTTTAGTGATATGGTCCAGTACTGAGCAAGTTCACTTCCTACGTTCCACCTCCCATAAAATGCCTTTCTTATCAAAGTCTGAATGTACAGAACATTTTATCACCTGTATTTGATTCTTGGTATTTGTAAGACCAGGTTACCTGTATCTAAAAAGTATAATTAACCATACCTATGAACAAAGAATGTTGCAGTGAGTCATCAATTAGCATCAATGAAATAATGAATTAATCAATGAAATGCTGTCCATTCAATTGTAAATCTTTATTATAGTTTTATTATTATTGACTATAAACCGAGATCTCAGAGTCTGAATGTGGCATAAAGTTATTTGTGAGAATAATGATGATGAGGCTACTTGTGCTGGCTTAATATGTTTAAGACAAACCTAGAAAAAACTACAATCTATCAGTATTTAATAGTTCTATATTATTCATTTGCTGATCATATTAGCCACTAGAACTATACAAAGAAATAGTATATGTTCTTATTTCAAAGAGATTTCCATATCTAACATTGAATAGATCAAACTTATTTAGTTTCTTTGCTGAAGATGTTGCAAAATAATCTGCACATAAAGTAATAATTCAATAGCCTTAGTTTTTCTTCTCCAAAAAGAGCTGAGAAACTGCAAATCATAAACTGATATTTAACATTACGTAAAGAATAAGTCTCATACTATGTTGTGATATAGATTACCCCTCACCAGATCAAAGCCACAGACTTTCCCTGAATTCATGGAAATTTAGGCTTTAACCAATTCATTTTACAAACAAAGGCCAGAAATAATATTTGGCTCTAATTTTCTGTAATTTATACTAACTAGTACTTAAATTAGAAATTAAAAAAAAAAAAGAAGGTATAGTCACTCTGCCACAAAAGCCAAACTTAGCAGTGCTTAGTCCATGAGTCTCACTGATCATGAAGCGGTCTCTGGGATGATGATGATGATGGAGTCAAGGAAGGAGTCATAGAACTGATCCCACACAAGACTCTTCTCCCACTCAGAAAGAATTTGTGTCTATAAAGCAGATTTACAAAGCAGACTACAGACCCTCCATGTTGTTATGCCATATGTCCCACCATAAATTGAAGGATGCAGCAGCAATTTTCGGATGCTCCCCATCTCCTTCTATTCCCAAACTCTTTCTAAATTGTGCCATCAGCTGACCTTGCCCACAAACATGACTGTTCTCCAACTGCACTATTTCAAAACATATCAAAACATTAATAGGGATGCTGTTCTTCAGAACACCTGAAAATGAAATTAATCTGAGCATGGTGTATTGGAGGGTTTTTCAAAACTAGCAGTTACCCTAACTCATCTATTTGTGGTTATGTCTTCTTCTACTTCTAAACTTAATATATGTATTTTTTAAGAAGAAAGAAGGGGTCCAACCCTCACAAATTCTTTGCAGAGTAGCTTCTCTGCTTGTTCTGATAATATGCATAATAGCTCAGATTCAGGCAGAGTATTGAAGAAATATTTTCTTTATATTATTTACTCTTTCTCACAAAAATACCCTGGCACTGGAATTCAACGTTTGTCCTTTGGTAACTGGTATCAGCGTCTTTCTAGTAAGGGAGGACTCAGTGACAGAAAACATACAGATAATCCCTTGTTTTATCTGTCAATGTACAAATAAGGCTCACTTCCCATAAAGAAAATAGAAAAGTATGTGACCATGTAATTAAACATGTTTTCCTCATCTCTTAAGCAAGGGAAACTACTAAAGTCTTTCTGAGCAACCTTCTTCTAACACAGCCTGTGTGTTGGATCCCAGCTTTGCAACCTTGATGGACTGTTTCTGCAGCGTTTGGTAAGCAGCTGCCTAGATTTCTCTAAAGTAAATAAGAATTCTCCTCTTCAAGAATTACACTGATATTCTTATGGATTACAAGCAACTTTGCAACCTTATTACAACACTCCAGTGAATATCTGTCTGGGCGTTTGGTAGGAATGAGGAGGGACATCTTTTTCACAGCTGTCAGTTCTCTGCAGGGAAGGGATGTGAGGGATGTTAGGGATTAGGGATCCTTATTCTGTTTCAATTAGAGACAACCCTGTCGTTGTCTCCACAAGCCCAAACTCCTGCCGGCATCTTTGTCTTTATCCAAATCCAAGGCTTTCTCCAGTACTGCCAAGAACATTTCCAATTGGCTCCAAGCATCTCACAGTGGCTTAAGAACAGTAAGTAATTGGTCTTGCAAATACGTTTGGATGAGGATGTGCTCCCAGCAGGATTGCCAGAGCTAGGCCACTGCATGACTGCTCTTCCATGGTGGGAATGAGGCACATGCCACAACAGAGAGCTCCAGCAGGGAGGAAGGTTTACAGCCTCTTTTACTGGACTTCCTCCTATTTTATCTTTTAGTCTGCTCTAAGGTGCTTTGCATGAACTCAGATAGGAAGCTGAGACAAGAAGAGTGGTTAACAGCTGCCACAGAACACTCATCTATTTGGTTTTACAAGACTGAATGCAAAATTTTACATTTAATTTATATATAGTTGCCATTCCTATGCACAACTAAGAATATAAATAGGAAAGGCAGGATACAACTTAATTAATCTGAAACAGTTTTAAAGAAGACATCTGGAAACTATCAATGAATAACCCATAAGGGTAAGGCTTTTTAAAAAAAAAATGTCAAGGAACAGCCTTTCCACTGAAGCAGAAGTTGAGAACCCTACCTGCATCAGATAAGGACTCAAGGCAAGCTAACTATCACATTCATGAACTGAAAGTCTGACTAAGATTCCAGATCAAAGATAAAGACTATCAAACACATAGATTTGTATGAAAGTTGATGTGATTATGAGAACTACAAAGAGTAAGTGTGCAAAGTCTGTGAGAGACAAGACTCAAAATGGCTCAAAGACAGTAGGAAAACCATGGGAAGACAGAAACTAGAGGATACAGTTTTTAAAAGTTAGGTAAAAAGGAGCAGGGACAAGTTTAAAAAGACAAGAATGTGCTCATCATGATCTCACCCAAGAAGATACCTCTGAAGACAGCAACTGCAAAGCTCCTCATTGATCCATGAGCCAGACAGAGCATGATACAACTGTGATTTAAACAATTTGTTTGAAATTAGTAGACAACTGAAGAGAAGCAAATTTTTTCTGGATTACGGTATCAAGCCAGAACATTCCTTTATAGAGGTAAAGGTTGGAGGTCTTTTCCAATCGTAACTATTCTATGATAACTTGTGGGTTACTACCCATTATTATGGCATTTACACATGGAGTTGTAGACTTTGCTTTTAACTGCCAGCTGAATAGGAAGCAGATCTAGCTGTCTGCAAAATATAGAATCATGAAATTGTCCAGTTTGGAAAACACCTTTAAAATCGCGAAGTCCAACTGTCAACCCAGCACTGCCAAGTCCACCACTAAACCATGTCCCTAAGTACCACACCTACAAGTCTCTTAAGTACCTCCAGGGATAGTGACTCAAACACTTGTCTGGGAAGCCTGTTCCAATGTTTACCACCCTTTCAGTGAAGAAATTTGTCCTAATATCCAATCTAAACCTCCCCTTGTGCAACTTGAGGCCGTTTCATCTTGTTCTATCACTTTATACCTGGGAGAAGAGACAGACACTGCCCCCTCCGCCCTCCCCCCCCCACCGGGCACAATCTCCTTTCAGGTGGTTGTAGAGAGCAATTACTTTCTCCCTCAGCTTCCTTTTCTCCAGGTTAAACACCCCCAGCTCCCTCAGCTGCTCCTCATCAGACTTGTGCTCCAGACCCTTCACCAGCTCCCTTGCCCTTCTCTGGACATGCTCCAGCACCTCCATGTCCTTCTTGTAGTGAGGGGCCCAAAACTGAACACAGGATTTGAAGTGTGACCTCACAAATTATTATGATTCACCTATTTGTTTTGTTTAAATACACTATTTTGTTTTGTTAGCAGTCTCCTGAGGATCCTAAAGACCTAAGAGTACAAAATTCACTTTAGGTTGTTCCAAACAGATTTTTTTTCTCATGAAAACTACTTTTAACTTTCTTCCATGAAGTCCTTTCATTGAAAAAATATTAGAAAGACATTCCATTTCCTGTTAAGTCTCCTTGCCTTAATAACCCTATTCCTTAATAATGGTTTACACTTATGGACTGATTAAAAATTTTCTGACAAAGCCTTGAAATCTACTAAAGAGTTTCCTATATGTGATTTGGTTTATTATAGACAAACATTTGAAATCAATTGTTGTACTTATACGTGTCAAGTAGAAGGATGGGGAAGACAGGAATTGTTGAGTTAGGATAACTTGCACTGTAAATATTTTCTAGTGAGTGGGAAATGCAAGTAATTTTTAGCCATTTTATTAGTATGTGTAATCACTGATTTTAACAGTTGACAGTTTTCTGCATGAACTGTAATCATACAAAATGTCTTGAAATTCAAGGCATTAAGAAGGTTACTTAAAACTTCAAATTGCAATTTTACAGAAAAAACTTTTACTATTCACACAAATTGAGAGATAATGACAAATTTTAGAGATTATATTTAGCAAAATTTGATTACAAAATAGCAAAGGGAACTATTCTCATTTCATTATTTTTAATTTGTTTTTCAACCTGAGCAACTGGATGATGAGAAAGTTTATCTTAAATTCATTCTGGAGATCTTGAAAGTGATTTATTTCTGGTTTATCATGTGCTGTTCTCTGACATCAACTTGTGAGTTGATCTTTCTGACCCACTTTGCTATTGAATTTATTCAACTGCAATCTGGGCCAGGGAGAAAATAATTTCTTGTTGCTTTAGGAGGCAATCACTGATGTAAGAACATCCCTGTCACTGCTGCATGGCTTCAGTCACTATTACAAATATATTATTAACCAGAGTTGTGAGAGAAACCCACGGCGACAAATATATTATCAATCTAACTTGAGAAAGAAACAGAGGAAGAGCTATTTTGGCTTTGTTTTCAGATTTAGGAAGATAAAAACTTTCATTATCATATATATATACGTTTTCTCTATGCTTCTTTTCGTTACACTCATTTGTATATTTTCCTGCTGAAAGAAATGTTCCAAACAGGGAGCTGAATTGTGCTAGACATAGTGGGAGGACACTAATTTGCCCCAGCTGACATTCTGACACTTTGCCATGAGTGGTGCAGATGTGACCACCAGGCAAGCAAGTGCCAATAGCATCACACACAAGCAATCATGTTTTCTCTGACTGTGTGGTGTAGAGATCAATTGCTTACTTAGTGTAAATCTTTTCCTGTCCCACTAATCCAGCTGGGTGCTCACAAGGACTGAATCATTTGTTTACTCATCATAAAGATTAATTTCAGCTGGTGCTGCTTTGCTGTCTGCAAAGAAAAATTGAAAAAGCGAAACAAAACAAAATACAATCTTTAACTGAAAGTGAAGTCTCTACTCTTTTGTTCCATGCAGATGGTGCTGTTTACCAGTTATCTCTCAGTGCAGGAAGGAGACCAAAGCCTAGATGAATTACAGCTGGTTCAAACTAATCCAGCAAAAGCTGAAGTTAATGAGGAGTAGAAAAGTAATTTGTTGAATTCTGTGATTACCGTGATCTCACAGCTAGTCAGACTGTAGCCCCACTAATAGTCTACTCAGTATGCAAAAATGGCATCTTTGATACCCAAATTATAGTGTTGCCAAAAACATTTTCTGCATGAAGTGATTACAGACCAACCTCTCTCTAATTACTAGTTGAAAAAAATACCTCATCTGTCCCATTGAGAATGAACCTCCCTTTTCTGTCTCCTAGGTTGGAAGGGACGGTCATGCAGGAGCTGAAGCTAACCTGGGTTTTGGACAGGCAGCTGATGAGAGAAGAGACAGGGAAGAGACTACAGTACAGGTACTCCATAATTCCTCATAACAGAGTATCCTTCACCTCATCCAGACAGATCCACACTTTGCTCTGTGTCAGGAAGGTATCAGCGAGTGACACTTCTTGGTATATCTGCAGCTGAATGCAAACGGGAGATAAGAGGACAAACATCACTTGCATCAGTCAGGAATGGTCTAGACAGCTCTGTGTCATGCAAGATAAATGCTGCTCCATACCATGTCAGCTTGAAGGAAGAATATAGCAATGCTCTGACCAAATAAGATATAACTTGCCGTGGATAAATGAATATTAAATAAAAGGAAAAAAAAGAAAGAGAAGGAGGAGCAAATGAAAGACCTAACTAGCAGCTGCACACATATCTGTGGTTTTCTGGATGTAAAGGAGTTGTTTCTTGACCTTCCATATGCACTTGCTGGCCGCCAGCAGAGATGTGCTGCAAACTGGAATCATATCTGTGTGAATAATACCTGCTCTTCAAAAGCAGCTTTTCTAAAGATAGCAGACAAATCTCCCCCTTTTCTATTGTATAATTCAGCTGAGTGTGTATAAAATGGACTGTTATTCTTGGCAGAGTAAATGACTAATATTTTCTTAGCCACTAAACTATAAACATTGGTTTTGCGTGAAAAAAAGACACGTGAATTCTCATATACTTACTTTGCTTCAGGTATTCTATTGTTATTTTTTGGGGTACACTGACCTCAAATCATAACAGTCCACACATTTGAATATCCTTTTCTCCTACAGACAGTTTACAGAGTCCTTAGGATCCACAATATCATTTTTATTTGACTAATGAAGTGAGGAATCATTATAATTCCTAGACTTAAATGCCATCACTGGAAGAAGGCAAAAGTCTGATTCACACTGAAGAAATACATTAAAAATCCCACAGTGATGCAAGGGAGCTCGGGCAAGAAACATAGTAGTCACCTTATTGACTACTAGGCAATTGCAAGAGTTAAGAACAGACAAAGATTAAAAAACCTTCTAGTACCCATTTCAGGGAGACTAGGTCAGACAAACATCTGTCAGGAATCATTGATCTTGCCTTCGGGCAAAGCAATGGACAAGATGACCTCCAAAGGTTTATTTGCAGACACATTTTCCTGTGATAGTGTGATGAGACCTAAATCTCCTTGGGATCATCAGGTGACAGAGACGCAGCATTTCTGTAGAATTATCCATCACAGTTTGAAATATTATTTTCATAACTGGCAGTGTAAACAATTTTTATTAAGGAGAATTATTATTGCTTTGATTATATTTTTTTTTTTCACTATGTCTTGTTGCAAGCCTAGACTGAAAACCTTCAGGCAAGGTAAGTCCTCAAGGACAATATTAGAAATCTTACTGGATCAATGCATAATTTTATGGAGCTTTTTTGCTGCCTGCAGATGAGAGCAAATTCTTTAACCCCAGTCATACTGAGTCTGAAATACAACAATATTATGAGTCTGAAAGTGATAGGAAGCAAGAACCCTGTTTGTAGGAGACTTGCCCTTTCTTTACTTCAGAGTATCCATGTCACATTGTAGGATTGCCTGATTTTAATTTCCTATTTCTATTAAAAAAAAAAAAAAAAGATTCAAAGACATACATAATTCAGTTATCCAAAAGGATGTTGTTAGGAAAAAAAAGTGCCCACCCACATACACACAGAAATCATAACAACGTGTAAAATACCATGGTTTCCTGAAAAATGTAATTTTACATCCTCAAGTTGTGTTCCTTTATAAAGAATTAAAATGTTGGCATTTCTTGATAGGCAGGGTGATTATTTGATAAGATTACACAGATAAAGTGACGCTCATCATTTTTCACCCATAATTAAATACAACAAAAGTAATATTTTAAATAGATGAGCAAGCACACAATGGGTAATTATGTGTATGGAGCTTTCTGTGTTACAGTGTATAGTGCTTAATTAGACCTTAAGGGACAGTGCAAATTTACTAATGGTATGTGCAAGTCACAGCCAACATTTCATACCAAAGTTCCAGACTCCTGTCTACATCTGCATGTAATTTGCTTATTAGTTTAAATGCACAATTTCAACTCTTTAACATTCAGTTTTGATTGGTTTTGCTATATTAATGGGATAATAACATCATTCATAATCAATGTTCTCCAAATGTAAATTATTTTAATTGTTCACACATAATAGTGTTCTCTATTAAAAACACATACTGATGCCTCATTGAGAAAATTAATTTGCTGTGTTTGTTACTATAATGAAATAAAAGTTGTTCCAATTTAATGAATTCAGCAGTAGATTTCATAACTTCATTATGAACACAAACTCAATTTTCTGGGGGTAACTTACTATTAGTTCAAATGAAAAGATTCATTCTCTGGAAAATTCAGGAGTCAGTGGTTCTATTTCTTGGGGTCATTCCAATTAATAAAATGAGAAATATTTAACAATGCCATAGAGTGAATATTCCAACATGCAATTGAAATAATTCTTCCTGCATCTTGAATTTCAGAGTTTCCCCAGCTGAATTGCCATTTTTAAAAAAGTTTCCCAAGGGAGGAAACAGAAAAAAATAGTGACAGCATCATTTAACTATTTTCATACTAAATTATTTGAGGTCTTTTTGTAGCTTCTCTCATGAATTTGAAATCTGTGGCCTTGTTTTTGTTAAGCGGATCAAAAAAAATTGCAAAGCTTATCACCATTCAGTTTGAAGAAAATGAATTACCACATGGTAAAACCAAATACTTTTAATGCACAGATGTGGAAAACATCAGCTCTGAGGCTTACTTAATGGATAACACACTTGGTTACTTCACCACTGCTGGGTGTAAAACTGTGGGTATTCATACTGAGCTCTTGCTCAGGAGTAGGAAAAAGATTATGGTAAGCCAAAATTGACAATAAATTTAATCCAATAACTGACATCTGACATCTAGCTTTGGGGCCTTCTTTTGCTAGGTCTTAAAACCAAAACCAAGTTACTAACCTTTGGAGCTCTGAGAAAAAAATCCTTAGTAGTGATTTTTTAGTAGAAAGTAGTGAGAAGGCATGGATAAATGAAAAATCTTTTCTTGTACCCCGATATCTCAAATATTTCTGAAATATTATGTCTGTTCCACTTCCAGGTAGCCTTTTTTTTTTTTTTAATGTGAAGACTAATTTCCACAGGATTTCGAGTTCCTAAAATTCTTCCCGGAAAATGAGTCCCGGCCCATGAGAGAATGTATATCTTAACTAGAAAACTCTCTAATATGTGGGGTTTATGCATTTTACCATTTCTTCTCATATTCACCCCTCTGTGCCTTTCTGGGACACACAATTTCATTAAGTACAAGATTCTAGGAACAGATATGAAACAGTTTATGTAGCAGAACAGGATTTATCATGTAATGCTGTCTTCAGGCCTTCACACAGAACTATTAGTTCCACAACCATACTTAATTTGTACCTAACTATAAAAATATGGGTCGTTCTTATTGAAATCAGGGAATACAAAATTCCACCCCATTAAATTTCATTGTCAAACTCCAAGTCAGTTTACCATACTGAGTTATTCCTGTGATTCAAGAAAGGTTTAAATCTGTTGGATTTAGTGAAGAACATTCAATACCAAACTTAGAGGTCTGAGCTATGTAAATGTAGAACAAGTGGATGAGTGGATTCAAGGGAGGAAAAATTTGGCATTGTTTTCAGCCCTGAATGTGATGTTGGATAAATAGTTCACCAGGTACCTCCTTCCCATTCATCTTCCTGAATTCTGTGTCCAGTTTTTTAAATTCATTGACAGCATAATTTAAAAAATTATCCTTACTTTTTAACATCCAACCAGAGTGGATGGAAGCTTCAGACTTTCTTTATAATGATGCTTAAGAAAAATGACACACTCTTGGACACCCTCCAAGACACAGGGTACTGTGATAGAATTTTTCTATTTATACAAAAAATGATACCACTTCAGTAGACTACCATAAATGTATGTGGTATTTCCAGATTATTGCATAGAGAAGTCATCTTCAAATATCTGCCAGTTTTTCATAAAACTCCAGTTTTCCATGGAATCTGTTATTAGCACCAAAGCAATGTATTGGTGAACTACATACATATTTTATCTCACAGTGATCCAATTTAATAGCTACATGCTTAAATGAAAAGTGATCCTCTCCCGAGCACAGTTCAAAGGAATAATATTTAAAATTATATTAGAATCATACAAGAGTTTGGATTGGAAGGGATCTTAAAGGTCATCTAGTTCCAACACCCCAGCCATGGGCAAAGACACAGATAACAGGTTGCTCAGAGACCCATCCAACCTGGCCTTGAACACTTCCAAGGATGGGACATCCACAATTTCTCTGGGCAACCTCTTCCAGTGCCTCACTGCCATCACAGTAAAAAATTTCTTCCTAATATCTAATCTAAGCCTATCCTCTTTCAGTTTAAATCAATTACCCCTTGTCCTGTCACTACATGCCCATGATAAAAGTCCCTCTCAGCCTTCTTGTAAGCCTCCTTTAGGTACTGGAAGGCGCCATAAGGTCTCCCCGGAGCCTTCTCTTCTCCAGGCTGAACAGCCCCAACTCTCTCCTTGAAAGAGGCACTCCAGCCCTCTGATCATCCTTATGGCCTCCTCTGGACTGACCCTAACAGGTCCATCTTATGTTGGAGACCCCAGAGCTGGGCATAGTACTGCAGGTGGGGTGTCAAAAGAGCAGAGTAGAGTGGGGGAATCACCTCTCTCGACCTGCTGGTTGCACCTCTTGATGCGGTCCAGGACATGTTTGGCTTTCTGGGCTGTGAGCACACACCACAGGGTCATGTTGAGCTTCTCGTCAACCAACACCCCCAAGTCCTTCTCCCCAGGTCCGCTCTCAGTCCATTATCCACCCAGCCTGTATTTGTGCTTGGGATTGCCCCAGTCCAGGTTTGGGATCTTACGCTTGGCCTTGTTGAGCTTCATTAGGTTTGCATGTGTCCACCTTTCCAGCCTGTCCAGATCCCTCTGGATGGCCTCCTTTCCCTCCAGAGTGTTGACTGCCACACACAGCTCAGTGTCATCAGCAAACCTGCTGAGGGTGTCCTCAATCCCACTGGCCATGGCAAAGTTGTTAAACAGCACCAGTCCCGATGCTAACATCAATTGACATTGATAACTAATTCAAATTTTAAGGTATAAGTACATAAAATAAATCAGCAGATTTTGTGTGCTCCCATGTTGAGTTTAATTTGCTCTTATTTCTTTTCCCAAGGCATAGAGAGAATTTACTTCAATTTATTATATTACCATCCTTTTCACCTCTGTTCAAATCCATCCATGAATGACCCTTTCTCTTTTCCGTCATTGAAATTCCATAAATGTCTGTTTGCGTCTCTCTTTATCCTATAATAAGAATCCAGTATATGAAAAATATTGAAAATAATGGAGTTTATTCATTTTAATTGGAGAATTTTCAGAAGGAAAATGTCTACATAACCAAACTGCCTGCATTACAAACTGCGTGTCGGTCTAGAAGACCGATTTCTGTCAGGATCTTTATGTTTTCTTTTCCTCCAAAACAACCAGAGTTCTAGTTCTTAAAAATAACAAATAGAGTCTTGGCGATGACAAGAAAAAGAAAGTTGCTTCTAAAAGTTTCCTGTTAGTGTTGCTTGTATACAGTTAGCAAGTAGGGGTGAGGGTGAGTAAGATCACAAATGGTGATACAAATAAACAAAGAATAAAATGTTAATTCCATAATGAGAACTTTAAAGAAATTGCTGGAGTTTCAGATGAGAGTAGAAATATATCTTTTCCCTCTTATAGTAAGATTAGAAACTAATCTTTTGCATAAGCAAAAGCCACTCTAACATGAGCCATCCTTTGTAATGCTGCACTTTCTGAGATTGATTTACAAACAGAGGTAGAAAGAAATTTAGATTTTATGCTTTGTGCTTCTTTGCCTTTCGTCTTTTGGGGAGTGGGAATCATGCTCCAGGCTCCAGTGGATTTTCAGCTAAACTCTACAAAAGTTTGTAGTACATTTTAAAAGTAAGTTTTGAGTAGGATCTATAATAAGGCATTTCAGGTCAATTCATTAACCAGTTCTCTTAGGAATGCTTTAATTACAGTGCTCTGAAACCAGAGGGAAAAATGGTAAATACCATAGAACCAACAGACCAATATTGCTAATTAATATGGATTGCAGGAGAAAGTGTTGACTAAAAAGCCTTGGATGAAATCTCAGAGGGATAATGAATTATGATCAAGGGGGATTTATTAAAAATAGACCTGCTAACAATACTAAAATTCTGTGCACTTTCTAACATCTTCAACTCACTCACAAACTTTCTACCCACATTAATTAATTGTCCAAACATTTTACTAGCTTAAGTAACTACTATTATCCCAATTAAATAGCCTGACACACTTCCAATTTGAGAAGCTTGCCCAGAAGGCAACAGTATATCCACGGCAGACTGGGGAACAGATATGGCCTGTTTTGTTGGTTTTTTGCTTAGTCTTAGCATGTCAGACCACTTTCCTTTAGGGTGTGATCCAAAACCTAACAAAATCGGCAAGAGCCATTCAGTTGACCTCATGGGGCATTGAATTGCCCACGGAGAGACACAGCAGACTGTTAATCAGAGCCACTGCCAGTAAAAATACTGCATTGCAATGGTGGAAAAGTCATGGTATTGTGGGTAAGGACCAATTGTTCCTTCTCCTACTTTAGGGTAGTATTTGGATGGCAAAAGACAATCTTAGGGGGAAAGTTTGTGATGATTTCCCTCTGCAGTACTGGACCGGTGCCTCAGTGTGGTGTGACAACATGCCATACTCTCACTATTTTTGTATGAAATAAATAAGTACATTCTTATTACTAAATGACAACTTTTGCAAAAGTATTGATGACAACTCTAACTATCCAGCTAAGTTCTAGCTATTTTGTGCCTCTTTATAATACCTCAAAATTTTTGAACTGTTATATTAAGTTATTAATTTTGTCACTCTTTTACGCATATGCCCATCTATATGCCAAAAAGGATTCGGTTCTCTTTCTGCACACTGTTTCAAATGGGCAACTATTCACTTCCAAATGTGGTTACACATTGGTTCAAGTGAGACCTCCAAACATGAGACACAGTAGGACAAGGCTTTCACATGTAAGAGACCCATTAACTTTTTCAGCTTGTTGATACATAAAAAGCAAGATCTTCTGGTATGGAAATTATCTTACTTTTTGTAACATAAGATGTGCTGCTATTGCTGCGGCACAATTTTTGTACTTTGAAAAAATTCCTTGTGTGTTGAGAGGTTATATTAGAAAGCCCACTTAAGGATTTTTTCCCAATTTTACCTCATGTGATCAGTTCTACATGCTTTACAGGATCAAAATAGAATTGGGAAACCCAGGATGACTCAGATGAAAATCTGTCAAGTACATATGAATCTAGTGTACCAAAGAGTGTGTAGGGAGTTAGCCCTGCTCGTGGTTTGGAGTTTTTATTTTTTTTTAGTACATTATTAATTTAGCCCAAGCTGTGAGTACAAAATCTTAACAGTAGTACTGGTACAGTCCTGATACCCAAAATGTTGCAGCCAATCTTGCAAAATGGAGCTCTAAATGGTCACCAGAGGGCACAAAATGCCTTTGAATCATATAAGTGGAAGATGCATACCAACATTCTCATACTTGGCCCCTGAAGCTAAGTTTAAATAGGAATTTGTTGTGTTCAGGAATAAATAGTACAACTTAATGTCAGGTCATAGCTCTCATTTTAAACCAGACAGCCATTTTTGCCTTGGTGAATAAATCCAAGCTTACATACATAGAAAATTTTGTTCTGTTCCTTTGTTTGGGAACTAACCTTCAACTTAAAAAGGCAGATCTGTAGTTTTAATATATTCATGGAAAAATTCACCAGATAATTTCAGCCCGTGAAGCCTATGAAGACGCCACTCATTTCTAAGGTTATCTCTACTTGTGGGGCACAAAAAAAGCGGAATTACTCATGTTGTTAGTTCCCTTCCTCTGAGGTGCAAAGATCCAGGCTGCTTCCAGTGCAAGTTCATAAGTATCCCTGGCTACAGTCTCCAGCAGTGCTGATCCTTCATCTTGCTTTGTAGCTATCAAGAAGTAAAGACTGCAGCATGATGGGCTCTGGCAAGAGGCACAGCTTTTCTTCCAACTCTTTGCTTTGGGCTCCCTTTGGCCAGCAGTGCTATCCAAGCTCAAGTAAAACACTGGGGCCATAAGTGATAAAATATGTTCCCTGACAAGGTCTATGATCAAGACATATGATAAAATGTTTGAATTTTAGAATATTGCTTATCATCCTCCTTCTGCTACCATGGCTGCAACTACCTAATCAGACTTAAATCCAGTATGGATAATGTAAGGATTTCCCCTTGTCCATCTAAAAATGAACTGCAGTAAAATACAGTGAGGTCAGAGGGTAAGGACTTTAACTATTGTACTGACAGTGAGACCTGGAAAAAAATGTAAGTGGTAAGTAAATAAGTGTAGTAAATAAATCCACTGTTGAGTTCAGAAGAAAGCCTGTCCAGAAAAATGTTAAGTTAGGAAAATACACGGAGCCCTTACTTCATGAATAAACTCCAGTTGTGGGAACAACATGAGCAGAATCATATCTATAAAAGGTGAATAGATAATGCATTGCTCTAGTGCTAATGATTGTTTCATGTCTCTTGTTTCACTGTCTGTGGTTGGCATCAATGACATTAACAGACAATTATTTCAAAAAGTTTCTCTTGAGTGTAGCTGAGGCCTTTGCTTACAGTAATGAAGGTCCAAGGTTCAATCAGCCTATGGCTCTTGCAGAGACACTGTGTTCCAACATGAGTGCTTATATCACTGCCACCAGGTAAAAGAAAGGAGATTCTGATGACATCTTTCTTTAGATTTCAGAATCAAATACTGCAATGTACTACAAGGCAATTCCCTAAGGTGACTAGAAAAATCTTCCAAATTAAACATGCTGTTAAACTAGATTAAAATGACAAAAACCAGATAAGTCAGATTAAAGTCTGATCCTACTCCAACCTTAATTCACACTGCTGTAAAATTATATCATTACAACATGCAGAACAGTGAATTAAAGATCAAGTGCCAGCTTTAAATTTAATTTCCTCACATTTGCCAGTTTCAGATTATCTAGTGCTAACAGCATGACTGACACTTCACAGGCATGCCTGAAAATAAATTCCTCTAATCCAGGATCTCTCCTGCCAACATCTCAGTTGTCTCATGGGGTCTGCTGAGGGGGTGGATTGGGAACCTGGTAGAATAGAGTGATGTTGGAGAAACAAAACTGAGGAATGGATTAAAGATGGAGAATTAGACAAACTCAGATTAGATGTGATGTCAGGATGTGATGTGCCTTTGCTTCTGCTTTAAGTGCTACCTCAGGAAGTGTTGCCTGAGAGAGAAGCTGCCTGATCAGGGCCAAAAACCTGAGGCTGTGTTTCTGTAATGGGTTGAAAACCATGGTAAAGTATTTCAGCACACATGAAAAAATGTCCTGTTGTGTCTTCCTCTTGCTGTAAATTCAATCACATTCACACACAGGAAAAGGGGAGGAAATTTAGCTACTGCCGAGTGCACGTATTTGAGGCACCGACTGTGTTTATTCCTCTGTTTCACTGATGTGCCGTGATACATTATTTTTCTTCCTAGACCTCCTGTAGTTTTTCTGAGTCACTCCTTGGGTCAAACAGTGTTAGCTGGACTGCAGTTCCACATTCAGACCATCTACAATTGTATGTGATGACTGCTTGTATAAAACGCAAGAGATTTTTGGCCTCTGGTAGAATTATATAAATAAAAAACACTCTGAGTAAATAAAGTAACCACAAACCATGTAGGCTATAAGTCAAACTAACAAAGAAGTCTCGCAGTCTGTAAGAGGCTGCAGATGAAGTTGGGGGTAGGTTGATGGAAGAGAACTACTCAGGGCCATCTTTGTGGAGAAGGCATCACACTCCATACAGTTCCTTTTGTCAGGATATTGCCCTTTTGTTACTGCTTTAAACTGTCCTGTCTTGGTTATGAAATTGGTAAAGTGAAAACACAGAATTTCAGCCTAAACTACACCAGGCTAAAATAATCAAAAAGAAAAGGCAAATATTCCTTCCAAGGGAATATGTTCTTTCCAAAAGAAGGAATATATTGAATTTACTTAATCAGTAGCCATCTGAACCTTTGCTATTAAATTTCTGAGACCAGGGGTCAGACTATTGGAAGGACTTATTCACTTTCTTAATTCTATTTGTATGAGCAATTCCAAAGTGTTCAAGATTTAGTCAATGGTGGAACATTGAGCACATATAAATATGTTTTAAAGCAGAAAGAGAGGGGTGTATATAAAACCAGCCTGCTGAGCCACCTGAAGTAGCCAACAGACTGAGGAAAGACATGTATCCACCTTAAGCAGATTAATAAAATCTTTTGGCCCAGCCTATCAGAAGGGTGCTGTGATCATAAATGTAGGAACATATCCTAGGAGCAATAAAGGAAGTCTTTCAGACTTGCAGCTTCAGGCAGGAAGTGAGCTAAGGTGAATGACAGCATTTTAAAAATTAAAGCATTTGTAAGCAGGAGAGGAGACAGGGTCTCTGCGTCCTGCAATGCTGAACATTGGTATGCAATATTTAAATCTAAACCAACTTGTTTCCAAAAAAGCATCCTAACCACTGCCTTCTTAATCAGGAAATTTGTTAGAGCCCCTGATTTTCACAACAATTTATAAGTCAGGACTAAAATATTCCCAAGATGCCTGACGTGCTCTGAATGTTAAAAATTGTGTTCAAATCTCTCTCAAGTAGAGAAAGAAACTGAACCAGAATTTTCAATGCCTTTTTTGAGTGCTCCCATCACACAACCACCTGGCAAAAGGTACATTAAAAAAAAGAATTTTCCTTCTGTGTTTTCTATGAGGTCCTGCCTACCAAGCCTGATTTGAGAGAAGCTTCTGTCTCAAAGCTCTTATAGGAGATGAATACAAGGATGCCTGTGAGCACTCAGCTGCACCACACTGCCAGGGCAGGCGCAGTTCTGGGTATCTCCTTCGAAATCCAGGTATAAGTATCCAGTTTCCAGGTATAAGCGAAATTTGAGTGTCAGTTTTGGAAAAATCTACAGTTTGGATTTCCACCTTTATGTCACTTTGTACTTCATCTTGAATCAGTCAAGCATTGGAGGCAGAAAACCCAGCACACAGTGAATCACAGTGTGTGTACTTTGGGTGGAGCAGACCCAAAAGGACGGGTTTCACATGGCCTTACCTTCTCATGCCCTCCCTGTTGCAACCAAAGTGGGCACCACAGAAACGAATGAGATGAGATTGCTTAAGAGGCAAGTAGCATTCAAATAACAAATTAAAAAATGAAAAAAAGTACATATGTTTTCCAGCATTTCAGTATAAAATCTGAAGTGCTTCCAAGTTTCGTTCTTCTTTGTAGCCGCTTGGTTGTAAACATACCAGCTCTGATACAGAAAAGAGAAATACTTTAATTAGGAGAGACATTTGTAGAATCAAAAAAGAAACTGGAAAGTGCCATCTTCCCACCTTTTTCTTCTGTTAAACCCGTTGTTTCTTCGAAAGGTGGGCTTTTGATGGAACTGAGTGGGGAAGGGGAGAGGGATTTGCAAAGTCATTGCAGCCTTGTCCAAGATCAATTGCTACCTTCCTACCACAATATGAACAACAGGGTCCTAATTTATACTTTTTCTGAACAAAGAACAAGAAATGCCAGAAGTATTTAAGTAAAATTGTAATTGGACCCTACAGTAGTTCTAAAAACAATGGGAGCTAGAAGGGAAACATAATGATTCATTTTTGCTACTCTGTCATATCATTTGTTCTTCCTTAGCCCTATAAACTGGTACATAATGACTTTTAGAAATATAGGAAAGTTAGAAACAGAAACCAGATGCTCAGAACTCATAACACCTTTCCCTTATTTCCTCTGAGTTAAGAAAACAAAACCATCAACATTTGTGAATGTAACCTTTTAATATAAAAATGAAATCATGTGTTCTAGTAGCTGATTGTGACAGTAACACTTCATTTCCCCCTTTCTGCTCTCAAGTGGCAAATTGATATGACACAATGCAGAAACGTTTTCAAACACAAGGCCTGAAAAGCTTAAAGTGTGTCTGTAACATATTAGTTTGTGAAAACTTAGATGTCTATATAGTGTGTCCATATCTGTAAATTTCTGCAAGAAAACTAATCCAAGCAGATTTGAGCTAACATCTGTCTACAATATCAGCTACGTAAGTCAATGTACTGGTCAGGACGGTATCTAGGGGATAAATTGAAAAAGATGTGAAATCAAAATGAATAACAGTTACAGTAATTCATATAGAAAACTGTTTTCTGGTCTTTAAAATTATACTAAAATTTTTGCTTTTGTTACTTCTTTCTGTTCCACTACTTCATTTTGTGATAAATTATAACAAAAAGAAAGGATGAACAATTTTGGTTCATAGAGACATTAAAAATGTTAAATCTTGCCTTTGTGAATAAATTCCATAAATACAGATTGGACTAAAAATTTAACAAATTACTACCCAGGTTGGCACTAAAGAAAATAGAGAATTTTTACTTTTACTGGATTAGAGCTAAAATTTAACACAGATTTTCAGACACAAGACCAGGATATTTTTACCAGCAACTCACGGGAAACATCAGGTTTCATAGACCAAAAATAAATTATAAGATAGAAATACTTCTTAATACAGATGAGCGAAGCTGATTTGGCTGGTGTACCTTACAAATCAACACTGTCACATTTGTCCAGGTGTTAATAAGTTCCATTTCCACATAAATTATTCTACAACTGGCTTAGGCACATAGAAGATGTGCCAACTGCCCGTGGATGAAAAAACAAATTTCATTTACAATTACTAATATATGCTACCATGAGCTATAATGGCCTCTGCTGTGATAAGCAATATCAAGCTCAGACATTCACAGCTTATGGAAATAGCCTTTATTTCAGTAGCATAAAATCTATGTGTATTAAAAAAACAAACACAGACACAGACACAATCCAATTCAGACTAGAGGTTCTCTGATTAGAGTGGTCCATTACATCAGACAGCAGCAGCACCACTAAACCACACTAAACAGTGGTCACTGCTCAATCTCTGAAGTTAAGCCCAAGTTCTTCCTTCCTTCCTCCACCTGAAACATCTTTTCATTCTGAGGGACTTCACATGATAAACAGAGCATCAATATTGTCACTTTAAAAAACCCGATGTAAATACTGTTAGATGAAGAATCGATTTTTTACTGAATTACTTATTTTCAAAATTATTTAATTCCTGAAAAGTATTTTCATCTTTTCTTAAAAAGTTGAAGGCATAAAGTGACTGGGTTTTTTGGACTGAGAAAATAATATTTGAGTGGAAGAAATAGATCTTTTTATGCATTTCAGCTTGGAAATTTTCAAAACTTTTGATTTCTTCACTCTCTAAACAAAGTATTAAGTAATTGCAATCAAATTTCACTTCAGATTCTTCCATTATCCCTCCTATGCTGTTTCAAATTTATTTCAAAATGTTTTCTACTAGTTGAGGTCTACTTTTGATATTCAGAGAGGTGAGGTAAATATTAATCTGACACAAGAAGAGAAATGTCACTCTCATTCTCCTACTGGAAACTGAGTTTCACTGAAAAGATTTGAATATTTATATTTGAAGGGGAACATCTGATTTTTCCCCTGACCCAGAGAGGGAAAGGCATCCTCATGGAGAATAAACTACCCCAAAATTTTCATGCACCTCTGAAAATCACATGGGAGCACCTTCCCCAGCCCGCATGCTCCTGAATGATCAGATGAATGAGAAGGATAATCAGGCTGGGGAACAAAGTAGATTCCTGTATCCACTGAGAATTTTTACAGTATTTTTCGTAGATCTGACTTTATTTCTGGTTCACTCCAGTAACTCCTGTGACTTCAGGAGAAACTTTTATGAATGACCATTTATTAAGCAGGAGATATTTGGTGATTGATTATAAGGAATGGAGAGGAAAAAAAGAGAGAAAGGTTGGATCCAAAGAGGATAAAGATAGTCTAGCAAGGATTACCTTACTTTGCACCTCTATCAGAATTTTGTAAGTAATTACACAGATCAAGTTTCAGAGCTATTAAAGACGAAACAATATCAGCAATTATTTTAAGCTGCCTTATAAAATAACCACTCTGGACTCTGGTTCCACTACGTGTCTCTTGGAGTTTTCTGATGTAGATGTGAAACACTAATGATACACTGTGGTATGGTTTCAGTTCATTTTGCAATGTTACAGTGTTACAATGCAATATTCAAAATAAATCAGAAATAGAACATCTGAATAACAAAGAGAATTTGTTATATCCAAGAATAAGGTTATATATATATCTTGAAGAATTTTGAATTCAGTTTATAGTAAAAATCAAATTATTGATATTTTCCCTTTTTTTTCTTAAGAAAATAAAAAAAAAATTTCAGTAAATGCAAGCAGACATTCTTGTTGAGTTCAGTCCTCAGTCCCCTGAAGCAACTGAGTTGTTCAGTCCTCAGTCCCCTAAGCTCTGTCACTGTGTAATTCAGGAGCTGTAAAACATGGACTATTGACACAGCAGACCACATTGCCTCTTGCAGAACCATTATGGTCTTTTTGTCAGTGAGAGTCTGCTTATTTAAAAAATAATATTCTGTGTGTGAGGGATATGATCCAGTGGGTGAGCAAAATAAAGACGGATATATTAACTGTGGTGTATTTCATTCCAAGGAAGACTTTACTGTTAAAAAGTTGTGTAGTTCACACACTGACAAGGATTTGCCAAGCTTTATGAAATATAAATTTGTCTACATGATGTATAGTGGATAGTCAACGGATATAAATTTATATCTATCAAATTCAGTTCCATGCTGGTTCAAGAGGATGTTGGGAGCATTCCATAAATGTACAATGGACTCATTCAGTATAGTCAAGCCTCTATAGAAATACTGATGTGTCATTTTGATTTTGCCACTGTTAAAAATATATAATCGAGCACATAAATAAATAAACATTTATTTATGAGAGTGGCCCTATCTTTTTTGTTGTCATTAAACCAAGGAGAGACTCCCCATTATTCTGAAAAAAAATAAAGTGATCCTTTTCCTGAAGACTTAAGATATGGCAAGCTGTTCTCTTGCAATGGGAGATCCTAAAGGTATTCTCCAAAATTCAAAGCACTGAGGAAAATTAATGGGAGGGGTTACTCTCTTCAGACATTGGAGACAAACAGTTTCAGTTAGTTTATTCTTACTGATAAATCTCATAGGTATTAGAAGAGAAAGTTTGTGTTAAATAGCACTTAATGCAATTTCTAAATATATATCTCTTAAAAGCCAAAAGCCGTTTAGAAACAGAAGGCTGCTTCAGGAATTCTATTGGTGGATTTTTCCTCTCTGAATAATTACATAGGATTTTTCAATAATGTCGAATATCCAGGGCAGGACAGAATTCAAGGAAAGCCCACTCCTATATCTGATATTTTGTTTCAGAGGTCTGACACACTATCTAGACTGTATATTCTATTAAGATATGAAACCTTAAAGCAAGATTCATATCAGTGACACTTTTATGATTATTCAACACTGGTGGGTTTCTTTGAGAGTCAAGTATTTTTCAGTCTAAGAAATAACAGGGAAGAAAACACCATATGTGGAAATTATTACAGCACTGTTGCACCTACAGTGATGTGTTGGTTCTGTTTCAACTCAGGCAACATTTAAAAACAGAAACTAACTATGCTGTGATTAAATACAAAACTTGTTGTCAGTACAGGAAAGAAAATCAGCAGTTCTCAAATCCTCCATCTCATTTTACAGGTGGAATACTCATTTTGTCCACATGGTATTTCCCAGACTTCCACAAAACAAGGCACAAAAACTTCACGAAAAGCAAACCCGATGGTAGCTGGACGTAAAAGACAGTTAAAAGAATAAGATACCTCAGCACAAAAGACATAGGTAAAAGTCAGTTTATCGTCTGATTCTCCTCAGTGAATCAAATGCATCTGTGCCTTTGCATGGAAAGTATGAATCCTGCCTTTTACTCTCTCTCTGTGCTATTGTTTATGCTTCCTCATTTTTACATATATTCACATATATTCAGGCCATTAAATCACATAATTTTTGCCAGAGGAAAAAAGATACTACATATTAAAAGAGAAAAAAAAATTAGATGTTTCCTGAGGAAAAATGATGCATCATGCCATTACTGGACGATCAAACAACAAACAATGGCCAAGATAAATATAACAAAATGTAATATGATTCCCTTTAGCAACAATATTTAAACAAATTCCTGAAAAAAAACCCCAATGTGCATGGGAAGTTATTAATAGCATACTCAAGCAAAAATTAAACATCAGGTTAAGTTAGAAAACTAATAGATCAATGTCATATTTTGTTAAAAAAATCTGCTAAGGATAAGCATCATGCATAGCAGCTTATCCATGAAAATTAGCTAGGGATTTTAATTAGGAGAAACGCTCAAATTTAGAGGTTACTATTCTTGAACAAGACAGAATGAGACAAAAGCAAGTTCATCGTTGCAGCTGTTGGAAGGCAGAAGCAGCTTTTCACGAGTTTTTTCAGTAAGTGGAGGTGGAGGGAGGGGATGTTGATCCGTACGTTTGGTAGGAGTGGCAGTAGGTGCAGGATGAGTAAGATGTCTGACACAAACCGCCGCGTGCTAATACACAAGCATCCAAAGATAAGGATGCTGCCATCACTTTAAATGAGGCTTTTACAGAGTTGTACAGTTTACTCATTTTCATTCTATCTGATCATTTGAAGCCAAAATTAGATGAGACAACAATTTTCCGTAAGGCCAAACTACTATGAATATGCTAAACTGTGCTTTGCCACCTTAAATGAGTGACGCTTTCTCTTCCAGTGCCTGTTTGTTTTGATTGTCTATATAGATTTGGAGCGCATGAAGTTCTCCTACCATTCAAATGATAATATTTGTTTTGCTTTTTCTTTCCTACCTAATATATCATATGTGCAGCTATGAGGAAAACACGAGCTCTTTTGCAAAATCCAGAATACCTACCTTCTCTGTCCGTGTTAATAAAACACCATTTTAGAAGAAATCTTTAGAAGAAATATACTAATATTGGAATGAAAAGCACTGTTAAATTCTAGATCCATTGCATATAATCTTATTGATGTTGCATGTCCTTTCCACACACTGACATACTAAACAGAGAGAAGACATAGAAATTAAACATCTTGCTGTGTTGGAATAACTTTTCTAGTATTGGTTAAAGAGTCACGCCAGCCCAGCTAAGCAAAACTGAGTAGTTAGCTTTGAAGGGAGACCTTAAGAAGGAACATAAAAATACCACTGCAGCCATCCAGTCTCTCAAAATATCATTGCTGTAATTGCCAGAATTATAGCTTGTGGTTACCTGCCACATTCTTTGGTGCTCAACTCATGGTTATTGTGCTACCACAGTTTAAAACATTGGCTCAGAGCTGTTTTGCAATCCACATAATGTTATATCTACTGCCTACAGTGCAGTATCAAACAACACATAGGCCTTGAGACAAAAAGAGCACTGAAATGTACCCACACAGCAAATAACACTTCAGATGAGCAGAAAACACTGCATACTTGATGTCATTCCAAAGGACATGTCTTAAACTTGGTTCTCAACCAGAGTGTAATGATAATAAAAAGAAACAGTACTTTGCATCTTTCAACTTCTGAGATCATCAAAAAACCAAGAGAATGGCCTATTTCTCAAGACCTTTTCCCCAGATCTTTTTGCCACAGATAATGAAGGCAACTTCATAAAAGTCATGATAAGAATCATATTCATATATAGGCCAAATTTGTCATACTTTCATCCCCTTTGAATGGCTTGGTAATAGCAGGACTATTAAATGTATTAAATGCTTCCTGATAAGAAATTGAGTTCTGAACCATTTTGTAAATTTCTTTTTTTCCTTACAAATTATCAAAGTGGGGGAGACACAAACCATGATCCTGTAGGATTTTTAAATTAAACTGTTGCTATTATTAATGGAATTAAATCAGACCAATCAGAAAACAGAAAATAGTTTTCCTCTACCCATTTCAGGGCACATTCTGGAGAAGCCTACCCAAAGCAAAAGATTGTTTTCCTTTATCAAACACCTTCCAGAGAAGAAGACATGATGTTTTAAAGTCCTAGGCTGGTGAACTTGTTGGAACATGGGCTATCTAAGACCTTTTTTATGCTAATATCCTTCAACATGGTGATCTACCTTTGTCCAAGTCTGTTTCCCAAGATTTGGAGCGCAAATGACTCCAAATGAGTGCAAATGACTTTTATGACTGGAGATAGAGCAGAGAGGGGTAAGTGCTGTGACATGTTTCTGAGTCCCAAATTCTTGTGTATTGACAGAGAAGAGTTATTAAATTACAAAATATCATGCAAACTTTATGAATGACAGGCCAGCAAACTCAGAATGAAAACATGTCAGATTTAAGCAGGAGACTTGTAAGCCTTTGCAGAAGTGTCTACTTATGGTCCCTTAATGTCTGTACAGCCTCACTGCTGTTAGCTGGTGAAACGATCTGGTGAATCCATCTGTCCCTAGACACCTCAAGTATTACCTTTTCTTTTTTTGGACAGGTGCCACCTAACCTCTGATCCTTGTTGGGTTCATAACCGTCATGAGGAATGTCCATCAGAGCATAAAAGAATCTGAAAGAATTCTTTCCATTTACAGTCATGGAAATCTTGTCTGGTAACAGTCTGACTAATTATGTAGAAACACAGTGAATGTTCTACATCTGTCATGATTTTCACAACTGTCTTGGGTTTGCTTTTTTTTAGCAGTGTGTGCATGACATGGAAACAGAAGCAAAGCATTACTTCTCCAGTGGTTCACCTAAGGTTTAAATCCCACTCACTCTTTTCATAATCCCGGTTTCCCTTTTACTATTAGACAAAAAGTTTAACTGAAGATCCAAAATATTTTGTCAATATTTTGGTTTGATGATGATGTAACCTAATCAAAGATTGATTCATTCTTGCATGGAGAAAGCAGTAGCTTAATGAAGAGAAGTGTTTATTTCCATGTTGCAGGTAGAGTAGCAAATCAAAGTTGTGCACTATCAGCATAGATAAAGGACTAACTATTTTAATTAGACAGTAGCAACCATTTGCTGTAATGTTACACAAAAATAGCAGGAAATCAAGAAATTTTTTGTGTACCAAAGCAACATCTATTGTCATGGAATTTCATACAAGCAATACAGCCTTTGATTCATTTTTAAAATATTTGACTTCTACTAAATTATATGTCATGACTTGTAATCAGTTCAACTTTTATGGTGGCCACTAGTGACTTTTCTTGACAGTGCCGTGGTCAGTCTGTTACTTTACACTGCAATATTTCCATCCCAATACTTTCATTCATACATACAAGGTCTGAGCACGTTGGTGTGAGGATACCTGACCTGATGGATAACTATTCAGGCTGGATGTCATTTTAGCCAAGACAATACAGAAATCACAGAAGGTAATGATTGTGAAAGACACTTTATTGTGCAATAAATGGATGAAAGTAAATCAGTTAGGACAGATGGTGTGTTCTCAAGAGGCAGACTTCATTTGGAGAATAATGAAGAAGGCTGGAAGTTTCTATACTGTGGAGAGAGGGGATTTCACAGCAATGATGCTAAAGTGCTAGCATATTTATACTTACAGAATACCCATTTTGTTCTTTAACTTGAGAAAAAAAAGAGGAACTAAAAACTAGTGAAAGGCAGAAAAAAAGTACTAATCCAAGAAAGACATATTTAAGGCCATAGTGAAGGATGACATTAAGCTATTTTGTGTGAGTATTGATAAAAAAGCAACATATTCCTCAAACGAGAGTGCCAAAGTACAGGATGTAACAGAACTGAAATAAACACTGTAAACTTATGTAAATCAGTTCTAAAGTCGAATTTGAAAGACTTCCAAATATGTTAAGATAGAAAGACAGTCAAAACAACATAAGCTCCACTGTTTTACAAGGTAATGACCCCATGAAATAACCATGCAACCATGAATGATGGATGTTAATGTTTGAAATCCCAGATTCAGTTGACCTATTTTTTTTAATCCTGTTTGATTTTTTCTTCTTTTTTTTCACACAAAGTATTTTACCAAAGTAGAACCTTGAAATTCAGAAAATAATCTTATGTTGCACTGTACAATTTGTATTGTTTATCTAGGCTTCAGCCATAATGACAGATATGTGTACTTTTAGATTTGTATCAAATCCAGCTACTCTTGCATTTTTCCTGGGGATTTGTCTTTAAAGATAAAGGTTTGCTAAAAGGAGAAATGTCAGCAAGAGGAATAGCAAAAAATCCTCCAGATACTAATGAGATTCATTCATTGTTCAAGTCTAGACGTTTAAAATACTAAAATACATTTGTTTCTTTTTACAATGCTAAAATTAGTCAAGAGTTTCAATTTTCTTTTGAGACAATGGTATCTCACTGTACCCTCTTAATAGAAACATAAAGATAACTGCACAATAACTGAGTTTTAATTAAAATCAGTTGCACTCGGATTTTACTTCCTAAATTAAAACATAATTTGAAGGAGGTTTTTTTCCCAAGTGTAATTTAAGAAGTTTGCATATTTAGGATTCCATGGAATCATGGAATCAAAGAATATGCTGAGTTGGAAGGGACCCATCAGGTCAAACTCCTGGCCCTGCACAAGACACCCTGAGGTTCATATGCCTGAGAGCACTGTCCGGTTTATATTGGATAGATGGTGGAAGGATCGAAACAAAACCCTGACTCCACTGAAGCTCCACCCACTGCTGGAAGTATTGAGTAATTGGTCTTGTCATTCCTCATCAGATAAGTGCCCCTCTCTCCCCAGTACAGAAACTTCCAGCCTTCTTCATTATTCTGCAGACGAAGCCTGCCTCTTGAAAACTCAGCCCTCTCTCATAATTGGTTTTGCTTTGCCCATTTATTATACAACTTCCTTCACAAAGAAAATCTTCCCTGTTACAGATAGAAGCTTCACTTATTGAATGCATTCAGCACAATTTAGGAACATCATGAAACTATTACAGGATGATATGCTGCTGAAAGAATTATAGTTTGTCTTCTACGTAAAGCATCGCTGAATACTTAATCAGCATAGGTATTCTAGTACGGTTTAGAAGGTTCTACTAATTAACAGTAAAAGACTATTTTCAAAAAATACCTTAAGCCAAGTATATACATAGTCAAGTATATTTAGAATATATGTTCCAGCTCCAAATAATGAATGTCTTTCTGACAATGGAGAATGATTCATTCTATCAAGAAGGAAAGCTTTGTCTTAGTCAAGGTACCACGAAATTACATTTTTGTTCCATTATGACATAAATCATGCACTCCTCTTACACTTGGAAAACTGATTCTGATGAAGGACTAACATAAATAGCTGAATTAATCACTGGGTCTGTCATTTATCTCCATAAACCAACATCAGATTTTTCCCACCTAAGAAGAAACTAATACCTGGGAGTTTGGAAACATTCAAGCCTACCATCTGAGAAGCAGCTGAAATAGCCTCCTACTATTCATAAAGATTCATCCAACTGGAAGGTGTAATCAATTGTCAGAGAATTCCTGGGAGAATACCAAAGAAATTTTGTCGCATACAGAGATTCTGGTATCACTAGTGAGTCACATTTCACTTTTATCTAAGAAGTCATAGCTCCCAAAAAAACCCCAAACAATCAAACAAACAAAAAACCCCAATCAAACAAAAAAAATCACCCAACAACTTTGGAGGCCAATATATAACAAAGAAAATTCTGCTAAATGTTACTGAAAAGCTCCTTCACACTCAGAAGCTGGGAATGTTAACACCAAGACACATAAAATGAGGAATACCTAATGAGATCAATTCCTTCAGTTTTCTTGAAAAAAGACTAGACAAATGACATCTAGACAAAACGATTGGTGTTATGAGTGTGTGCAGAAGCACCAAATCTGCATTGCAAGTCTTTCATGTAATTCAGAATGCCTCAGGAGACAGGGATAACTGGAAGATTTATGTCCCCAAGCCCTGTTACACATTGGCTTTGTGCTGATGTCTAGGGCATGCCAGCAGGAGGGTATCCAGAAGAGTGCAGCTTTCCTATCATCCCACACAACTGAAGAGGAAAACGTGTTGAGTTCTTCAAGCTCCTATAAAGATAAAGGCTCTTTCGTATCTAAATATGACAATAGTTTCTTTCAGAATGAATGGGTTGAAACAAAGGATTTGTGTAGACAAGGAAGAAGATTAAAAACTATTTTGTTTACAACAGCAGTAATAAATAGGCAAAGTTCATCCACCTGTAAAAACTGAATGCAATGTAGATTTTTATGGCCAAACTATTGGTAAAAATAGTCTTAAAATTTTTAAAGAAAATATTTTCAAAGATATTTAAAGCTCTTTCTGTCTCCTGTTAATCTGTTCAGCTTCTTAGTTTGAGGAGGTACTTGGCAAAACTGGTTTTTCTTGGAGTCCTTAAAAAAACCCATGCACAGGAAAAACATATGGAAACCGCCCACAGGAAGCATATATCAGATAAACATAGGAAGTAATTATTCAGCAGGAAAGTTTGGAGGAAATGGGTTGTTTTTCTGTCAGTTCTGGTGTTCCACAGATTTCAGGACATCAGCAGTAATGAAGGAAATAGATTAGCAATTGCAGGGCAGCTATTGTTTATACAGTGTTGACACTAAATGTCACTCTCCTAGAATTTACCTTGTAAAAATAATTTAATATTGAGCAAAAGCAAAGCAGTATTTCTTTTATTCTGGCAATATCACAGCAGTTAGTCTTAACATCTCTGCAATGAGAAGGTTTGAGGAGGAAATAATTCACCTGGTAGAGTAGTAACATAAAAGAAAAATACATTAGAAAAACTTCAAATATTTATTAACAATGATTTATTTCTTCCTTTTTAAGATGATAAACCTTTATTTTGGAATAAATGAGTAGTATAGGAGCACTGCAGATCCAAGCTAAGAAAATATAAGATTTTAAGCTGTTGCTTTAACTTAATTTAATTTTTCAGGGAAATGAAAAAACCCTCTGCTGAACTAAGTCATGAAGTCGTTAGGAACTCTCAGTCCTGAATCATCTGATTAACATAAGGCAAAGACATAAACAAAGATTCCTTTTCAATCAATCCAACTGAACATCAAGTTCTATCTAATCACATTTGCTTTTTTTAAAAATTTCCTAACAAAACTTTCACTTCAATAAATATGCCTCTTTATGAAAGCCTTCAGGTTTGACAAACCAATATTTTCCCTGGGAAAACATATCATGGGAAAAACATATCCAGTGTACTGTAGTTCAAACATCCTCCAAAGTGGAGAAAGGTGATTATGTGGAAAACAAATACAGCTGTGAAAGGTGCTCTGCTTTGTGAAGGCAACAAAGAGGTGAAAAGTGACCTGCTTTATATCCTGATGATACACATCATAGCAAGCTGCAGAGAAAAAAAGGACAGGACAAGAAACAGGACAAATGTTCAGAAGTAGCCAATTTAAATACTATATTCTCATTCTTACATGCACAAATGTCTGCTCAGGACAGCAGGATTTCAGTGATGTCTCTCTTCCCTTGGCCCCCACATCAGGATTGCAGACATTGCCAGCCCCTACTGGGCTACAGCAGAACTGAGACAGCTGTTCCTCAGTAGCTCTCCTGGTGCTACCAGAAGAGACAGAAACAGAGGAACTCCATATGGCTTCTTGGATTCACACTTGTTCCAGCTGTCATCAGTCCTGTGCAATTCTGTGTTTTACTTGTTTACTGTGGTTTTAATTTTCCTGTACTTCACTGCCTTCTATTTGATTTAGTCAATGATTTTGGTAACGGTTTCATTTAATGGCTGAATATATAATAAGGAATATTTCAGTTCAAATTACTTGGAATATTTTTCTCTAAGGATTTTAATGTCTTTTGGTTTTTTTAGCCATTCATGATCATAATACTGTATTATAAGCAGCTTATCTGGATATGTAACAGACTTTGCTCTCTTAGCAAAATATCATAAATAGTCTTGAAAAACTTTAAATATCTCTTCAAATTTTATCAGTTGATAAATTAGCTACAGCTGACCCATTTTTATAAAGAATGTTAGCTATAGTAAAAGAGCATTTCTTGCACATGAAAAATTGAAATAGGTATGCAAAATTGTATAGTAAATAATTCTTGACATGTTCTGATTCATTTTGTTTATGTAAATTGAAGTACATTCTTCAGGCAATACTATATTCTATCAGATATCCAAATAAAAAAGACTTCTTACTACTGATTTGAATTGTTTTTTATGTGTACTTAGTTTCACAACAGCTTAACTTTGAGAAAAAATTACATTTAGGTAATTTCAACATTGCATATCCATGCTCATTTGTCATCCAAACAACCTTTAGCTTCTGATCTTCGAATACAGAGCTTCTTGAATAGATTCGTTTCCTGCGTTACAAACCTTGATAAGCTTGAACTTATAAGGACAGAAGGTTTCAAACTGATTTTAAGAAAAACAAGGTTAGGAAATGCAACCCTGCCATTCTTACTCACAAAATTTACTTCGGCAGTTCAATCAAAACTCAGTGAGTGAACTGAAAAAACTCCAGCTAGTATCAGAATGGCCTGGTAGATTAGTCTGAATCCAAAGTAAAAAAACATTCCACTGGGAGAGCTGGCAAGACTGAGACACATCCCTGCCTAGAGCAGAACAGTGCCAGCTCTAAGCTCTGACAAAGACAAGCAACAGGAAGATAGTCTGGATCTGAAGATTCTTGGGAAGTTTTCACAAAGGGAAATGGGAAAGCAAGATGTAGGGCAGAGGTAGTTGTTGCAATTGTTTTACCACCTTTGCCTCCAAATGTCTGTCTGTCAGCCTTTTCCTGAGTATTTCTGGTAGGAAGGCTGAAGCAATGACCATTCATTTCATCAGGCATCACAAAAAGGTGCTAACCAGATGTTCAATCCTATTTCCCTTTTTCCTATGACTTTCTTAATGAGATTGTTCCCAGTTCAATCTCTCTAAATGTCATAAGAATGACCATTAAGGTATTTTGACCACAAATGAACCTATTATTTTTGCAGAAGAAGAAGCAGAGTCATAGTCTTCAAGCAATTTACCTTTGTCATATTATTCAGTTCGTGCAAATCACAGTCTGAATCAGACTTGTAAATGCACCACCATTTGAGTGAGCATTGAAAAGACAGTGATGCTCCAGCTCACTGGCATAAAAAACCCTGTCTCCAATGTTTTCATGCAACATTGGAGTCTCTGGAACAATCATATTACAAGGAATTAATACTAAGGACAATATAGAATAAATTCAATTTGGGGGTTTGGAGGTTTTTTTCAGCCTTAGGTTTGGTTGTTTTTGTGGAGTACATGTCTATCCCCTAAACATTTATTTGTCAGACTACAGCTTTTGGTTATCAGATTCCAGAGCTTTAGCTCTTGCCTCCAGCTACCTTTTAAAGATTCTACAGACCTCTTGCCTCTGGGTGTTCTGTGCTTGTTTCTGACTTTCAGAAAGTTTTCTTTAAGAAGATCTGTTTGCTCTTATTGAAAATCAGAGTGAGAGCTTATTAAGAAAGAGGGCTGAATAAGCAACTCAAATCTCCTTTTGAACTGGTAAGAGAAAGTAAGTGAAAATAAACAATGTGACCCAAAATTACTTTTTGTCTTCAGCATCTGATTTTCTCTCAATAGGATTTTCATGTAACAAACAATATGGTTTAATCAGTTCTTTGATTTATGCTGTGATCCCTTGGAAAATTAATTATATTCGTAATCATGTGCTGAGAAATTACTCTAAGAAGCAACATTTTCAGGGTAAAAAGCATTTGTTTCACTTCTTTTTGTTCAAAATTTAGGGCATAAAGTCCCCTGGTGCAGTTTCTTTTCAGGAAGCAGCTTCCATTTATAGGATTTATTGAAGTGGGAAGTATCACCGCCAGTGTTATAGATGAGGACGATGCGTGCATTGAATAAAAAATATCCAGGACATTTGACTTAAAATATAAACAATACAGAATGATTTTACAGTGATAAATGTATGACAATCAGGGTTGTACATCTCCACAGGCCCCCTGGTAAGCCTGGATCACATGTGTTTTCCAGCTTTTTCCATCACACTACATCCTAAAAATTACTTATAGTGATTCCTCTACCTATATCTATCTGCTGTAAGTTCTGGGTCTCCTTACAGACAGTCACTTCAGACTCTCTAGAAAATTTGGTGTGGCTTTTGTTGACAGGGAAATGTAGGTGAAAAAATACATGAGAAAAAGAGCTAGATAAGATCAGCTTGTGGCACGTCTGCCACAAGCCATAAATGGCTGACACGGTCCTAAAGGTGAGACCTGTTTTTATGGCTTAATTTCACTCTTGGAACTCTGCAATTGTAGATTATGGCTGTCACTTTTGTGCTGAGAGGGAAAGTTAGATCAGCACAGAGTTCATTCCAGTTTGAGCAAATCTGAGGATCTCTGACTACAGAAATGTAAGTTTGGGTGACACAGTCACTGATCTGAAGTTTGCTTCGGCTCTCTTTATCACAACTTTCTTCTCCCAGCAACATGACCTTTCTTTATTATCCATTGAGCTAGTTATGAACCCCTATATACCCCCCCTTATACTATTTAATATTAGAGAGAATAAATGGATCAGCGAGGCCAAACTGAAGTAGTTTTCTAGCAGTTTTCACCCAACCACATTTACATGGATATGCCATGTGGACAAGCTGGACATAGCCATATGATGTAAAGGCACCATCCAGCTTTCAATCACTCCATATTATAGAAGCAGACCCAAATGTTTCTACTTTATAGCTTCGAGACTAAAACTCCATTTGTTGGTTAATAAAAACAGAAAGAAATCTCTGAAAGGTAGTCCATAGTCATTATTTTCAGAAGTTGAAGCATTGCCAACATCTTGTTTAAATGTGAAGTCTATTTCACAGTTTAGATCTTTATAATGTTCTTAATAACTTTGAAATTAATTAAAATTCATGATAATGGTTATTTTGAAAGAATTTATCCAAAGTTAGAGGTTTCTAGACTAAACTGTTTTCAGTTTCATTCTTTCAAAAATATATTTTTCTATATGGAACTTTAGAATTGTTATTCTAAGCTTCACATTCTTCCTTTGCTTTTTATAAGTACTATTTTTGCCTCCTGACTCAAAAGCCCTACCTAGAGGGGTTCAGAAATATGTATCAGACTTCCTCTTGATATGCTAACACTGATTTTAAAAATATTGTTTGGACCTTAAAAATATAGAGTTATATCAAGTGCCCTTATAGGATGTCTTTTTTAATCTGCCTAGGATGATAATAACCCTTCTCAAATCTTGATACTGTAAAGGAATCAAACACTTTCAAAGCAGAACCATCACATTATAGACTGATATTTAAGTAGCTCTGCTTTAATACTTTGGACAATTTTGCTTGGGCAGAAACAGTTTCATGAGAGGAAAGAAATAAATGAGTATTAGTATGTTGTTGTTGTTTTGTTGTTAAGAAGAACAAAACTCTACTGTAATACGTGGTTTTTTATTTTGACGATTTGGAAATGTTGCTCGAGTGACAATGCAAATTTCTCTTTATAATTTTGTAAGCTTATGTTTCAAAACTGCTTACACTGCTGATATTCAATTACCATCACAATCACACACTGAACACAATTCTGCTGAAAAAAATCTAGGTTCTGTGCTCTGTGCAGTAGTGAAAGAAACTATAGTCAGGGAGAGGAAACACTTTGATATATGTCATTGCCCACATGAAAATGTCACATCTATTTCTAGCTATAACCAGGTGCCATTTCATTCATAGAAACAATAGATGCCCTCTTCCATCCACCTCCAAAAGAAGAGGTCATCAAAGGTTAAAAAAATCAATTACTTCACATAAAAAAATAAATCATTATTGAGGCCAATGTGTGAAAAAAAAGTACCAATCAAAGGACAAAAAAGTGCAAAAGCAAGGAATCAGAGGGGTCTCCTACTCCTCAGGTAGGGTCTGGCCAGCAGTGGACACATCAACAACAACATTCAAGACTCCCTGAAGGTGTCTGGGAATGTGAAGGTGCTGGCCAGTCATGGGGGTGTGCTAGGACCAGGGAGACAAAAGCATTCCCAGAGTTGCCAGAATTCACCACAATATTCCAAATTTTTGTCCAACTTTCCCCAGTGGTACTTCGTGCCTCTCAATCCCAAATCACTGAGATCCGCACGTGGAGTTTCCTATCAGCTCAGAGAAAGCTCAGTCCCTGTGTGTCAGGCATCAGTATCAGCCTCACGTGCCTGTGGGCACCACTTAACCAAATTTATTCCTACTTTAAATCCCTCTTCTGCAGATCAGTATCAGAGACTGAAATAATTGTTGAAGTGAACTTTTAGTTTGACCTAATGCAGCTATTGATTTATTCATATAAATGAGTGTGATGAACCACTGCAAGAAGGGCTTTGTTATTCTCAGTTGTGGACAGATTGGACTTACATACCTGTCCTTTTACTCCTGCTAATCAAACTTGTGTCTTCTTGTCACATTGGCTCATTATGTTTTGATTAGGCATGGAAAAATATGAATGACCATAAAATATATCCAGAACCTTCTTTATACATTTAAATTTTCTGTGTCCCTTGCTTTCTCATTTGATTAAAACAGTGTGGTTTCACATTTACATACCCATTAATCAATAAATCTGCTTCACAGGGTAGCATATTAATCAATATGAGTAAAAATCCATATTCCTGCACACTAAGAATTTTATTTACTTACTGTAATAATATAACATTATTTTCTTCTGTTTGCTGTCAGAAAATATCATCTTACCTGATTTCCTACAAAATATTCTTCAAGAAGTTCAGAGCACTCAAGTCAGAAAAGAGAAAAAAAAATTAGTAATATTTACTCATATATGATCTTGACTGATAGAGACGACCAACAAAGTTGAAAGGATTTCACTGGATGCCAGGATTTTACAATGACTTGAGTTTATCACCCAATCCTGAGCCCTTACAATTTACAAATATATCCCATGAGTCCTGAAGCTATCAAAATCAAATTGATCATGTCAAGAGCATGCTCCTGTTGCCAGCGTGATCAGCTTTTGTCAAGGGACTATACACATAAAAGTAATTCTGTTATTGAGGGCTCTATTTTCTATTGCTTTTGCTTTTGTCCAATTCAGAATTATTTTTAAAAGGCACTGCGTGCAAGGTCTACCACAGCTCTAGAAAAATACCCAATTAAGGCTTATCACTGCTCTGAAGGAATATTCCACATGTTAAATGGTGAGCTTTACTGGTTTGTTTCTTTCTTTGTTTCTAATTGAGCATGTGCAACCAGAGTAGAGCCAATGAATCAGATTAGGCATGCAAACCAGTAACTGTCAAGATTTATTCAAATCAAAAATAATCCTGGTGATTCACTCAACAGAGTTTGATTCATTTTAGCAGTGACAGGATTAGGCATCCTAAATTACAAACCACAGTGCAAGAAGGCATAATTTCTTAAATCAGAAGTAATAATTGTACAAACACGATGGAGCAGTGAGGAGCAAAGTTGTTCCCCTAATGCAGGACATTTCTTATCAGCAGTAAAAGAGATTGATAAAAAAAAATATTTAATCCAAAGGATGATTCCTACCAACCACCAGAAAAAATTAAAGGAATGTTTAAAAAAAACCCAAGTAGACGCTTTCCTATGAAATCAAGTGTATGATTTGGCTCACTAGGCAGGAAAAACTGTCTATTCATATTAAGTTTTAATAATTACCTGGAACCAATGTCCTTCTCCCAGAAACTCCAGGAAATGTGTTCACTTAGAACCAAATACAAACCAGAGCTCCATATTACCTGTGCAGTCTGAATATTTGAATAAGTGCTTTTGTCTTGGTAGCAAGCTCTTGGGATATTGTGGTTACATATTTGGTGGTTCCTTGTTTGTTACTTGTCTGAATGTTCTTGTGCTGAAGACTGTGCTTGGCTGTTAGTTTTAGTATAGTAAAGATGATTTATGTTGCTGGTGCCCTTCTTTGCATCTGGGAACTCAGAGTTTCTAACTTTCTTTCTGTCCTGTCACAGTTAATAGCAATAATGACTTAGTTACATATGTGAAAATGAAAATGGAATAAAACATCTGTTGATATTAAATAACCTGATTTTATTAAACAATGCTGATGTAGAGCTCAGGTTCTTAGCCCTTTGTGACACCTGCTGAAATACAGCTAGTTCTGATGCAGAACAATTAGTTCTAATTATTAGACTTAGTCTTTGGAGTTCATAACAAGAGGCACACAATGCAATGTCTTGCCTAAATGGAAAAGTTTCAAGACCAAATACAATCTTTAGCAATGAGGAAAAAGGTGTGGAACTCAAAACAATGTGGTCAGCTCATCTGTCTGTGTAGAAAAGAGCAAAGAGTAAACTGGAGTAGTCTTGGAAGCCTGGACAATGAGCAAGACTAGACCAGACATATACAAGTCCGTGAGGAGTTGAACAATGCCGTTGAGTAACTCCTCTCAATTTACAGGCAGAAACTGATTCACAGGAAGTTCCATCTGAATATGAGGAAGAACTTCTTTACCATGTGAGTGACCATGAACTGGAACAGGTTGCCCAAAGAAGGGTGTGGAATCTCCCTCCCTAGAGATATTCAAGGACCCTCTGGAATTAATTCTGTACCATGTGCTCTAAGATGACCCTGCTTGAGCAGTGAGGTTGGACCAGGTGACCCACTGTGGTCCGTTCAAATCTTACCCATTCTGTGGTTCTATGAATTATGTATGAATGATCATAATTGTCTGGGAAGATTCCTGAGGGTTGGAAGAAACGTCATGCAACTGCAGGAAAGGCAAGAAGAAGAATCTAGAGAACTATGGGCTGATTAACTTCACCTCTGTCCCAGGGAAGGGGATGGAGCACATAGCTGTGGAAACTTTTCCAAAATTTATTAACGACATGAAGGTTACTTGAAACTATCAACATGGATTTAGAAATTGGAAATTGTGCCTGATGAGTATCATAGCTTTGGTGACAAAATTACTAGATTGGCAGACCAGTGCAGAGCAGTGGATGTTGTTTGTCTTGACTTTGATAAGGATTTCAGTTTTCAACATTCTCTAGCATAACATCTTCATTGACAAGCAGATGAAGTGTGAGCTAGACATGAGGATGGTGGGGTGGGTTGAAAACTGCTCAAACTGTTGAGCACAAAGGGTTGTGATCAGTGGCACAAAGTCTAGCTGAAGGCAAATCAATAGTTCAGTAGTCTGTCAGATAAGCACAAGTTCTACTGGAGTAAGTTAAATAACCAGTAGAACATGTTCAAAGTTTCATAGCAAAATTCAGTTTCTTGGCAACATGCACTGCCAACATTACAAAACTTTACTGGCATTGTTCCATTGAGCTTTCTAGTTTTTCAAAAAATCTGAATGTTCACAGGCTCACAAATTAGAAGGTATACACTGTCGCAGTGAAAAGGAAGAAATAATCATGTTTTTGATCTAGAGATTCAGAGGACAGACAAGGAAAGAAATTTGAAGAATAAACCAAGGGAATGAAAAGTGATGGAACAATCAAGTACTCCCTAAAAAACAGTATTTGGGAAGAACAGTTTTGAGTAGAAGCTTTAGCTGAAGATTCTTAAGATTCACGGTCTCCTGCTTTGTATGCTTTTGTGCAAGCAAAATCTGCAAAAAAGAAAAAAGCATTAAAAAAAAGGGAGGGGGGAGAGAGAATTGGTGAATGGATCACTATTCCGCTTCTTAATTTCTTAACTATTCAAATTACAAGACAAGAGTAGTCTGTATTACCCATGACAGTCACACACCAAATAAATTGAGCCTCAATAAAATAATTAGCCCAAGTGCTATACAAGGCTTGTTTTTGTTATTGTATTGTTTTGCATTTCCCGTGTTTCAATTACTGTTACTGGGAGAAAAAAATGTTTTTCTACACAGCTTTATTCTGCCTGTTAGTAATATATTATGACACTAGAGTGAAGATTACAGAAGCATAAAGAAAAGGTAAAAATAAACCCAAAAGGTTTTTACTTTTAGGTCTCTATTTCACTGTCCTGTGTGAAATAAAATATCTCTGATTCAGCAGTTACTCTCATAAACTAGTATGAAAAATCAAACACGCAACAACTTCAATATTTTTAGGATAAAGAATACATCTTACATGTCACAAGTGAGAAAAGAGCAGAATAGCTGCAGGAAAAACAGTATGACCAAATTCATTACTGCCATGAAGAATATTAATAGAGTTACAATAAAGGTGAAACTATGTTCCTCCATTTTATACTAGAGGAGAGTTTAATAAATATGTTTAAATGCCTGCTCTGTGAATTCATGAGTTGCTTAAAGGAAGAATTTAACATATTATTTTTTTAAACTCCTGTCTTCATGGTGCTCAGGAAATAAAAAGATACAACTTTTTGGTTTCAAATAATGTAAAGAATACTAATGACAGTAAATTCCTCCCCATTCCCCTCTGTTCTTGCTCTGCTCTAGCAACTTTTGCAGGCTGAGCTTAAGAACAGCTGGCAGCAGAATGGTAGTAAATCTGACAACATAATTTTTCAACATTTAACCATTTGAAATCAACATCCTCAATATTCTGTATTTTAAGCATACGTTCATCTGAAAACTCATGTTCAAAATACAGTTATTTAATGCACTGAGACAAAGAAATTATACAAACTGCCTGGGGACCAGAATGTATAGGAAATGTCAAATTTCCATCAAAAGGTGGCTTTCTATTTCTGCTAAGCTTAATTTATATGCCACAAGTTTTTACACTTGAAAATGCTGGCATGAGATCTCACAGGTACAAATAAAGCAAGATTAATGCTTCCTTGTTTTCCAGTGAATAGTAAAGCATGCACTACCAACTTGCATTTCAAATGAATTGCCAATGAGGTAGATTGGGAATTGCAATTAGTTACTTAATGTGAGTAGGTAGTTAAAATATCTTTAGGAGAATTGAAGTGTAAATGAAGCTGTGTGCCATTCAGTTAACCTGTGCTTTCATTCATTTCATTAGTGTGCCATTTCAAAATCCGTATAGAACTAGGTGATTTAAAAACTCACCAGCATCATGCAGCATATGCAACATACAGCTGTTCCCATTTTTATGCAAGGGATTTGGGCTTCAAGATCTAATCATGGTTAAGATTCAGGTTGTAGTTTTCATATCGTTCAATAAATTAACAGTGTGGGTTTTGTACAATAGAGAGGAGAGTGCGTGTCTAGGCCAGCGTAGGTCTCTGTTTCAAAGTGATCTGAATAACTCTACCAGCCCAGTGACTGCATTGACTAGAGCTGCACTGACTAGGAGCTTAGATAGCTTGTTAGATAACTTAATAGATATCTTAGGTACTTTAGATACCTTACTAACATGCAGGTGCCTGAATTCTGATGCTTGCAAACAAGGTGGGGGTCAGCCTCTTCTCCCAGGCAACCGGCAACAGAAGAGGAAATTACCTAAAACTGCACCAGGGAAGGTTCAGGTTGGACATCGGGAAGAATTGCTTCACAGAAAGGGTGGTTAAGCATTGGAATGGGCTGCCAAGGGAGGTGGTGGAGTCACCATCCCTGGAAGTGTTCAAGAAATTACTGGACATCTCAGTTACTGCTATGGTCTAGTTGGCAAGGTGGTATTTGGTTGTGGTGGTCAAAGGTTGAACTTGATGATCTTGGAGGTCTTTTCCAATCTCAATGACTCTATGAGTCTATGAAAACCTATCCTCAATTTCTCTCTTTGTTAAATGATAAGATGCTTGGAAACTTGTGAGTACCATATTCCGGAAAGAAATAAGGAGTAACTGTGGTAAGACTCCAGCTTAGTTCTGACTTGATTTGAAGTATGTTGAAGAGCTGTTATACACGATGTGGCAGAATGTACCATTTTTTCACTAGAATTGAGAAAAAGTAGAGACCTTTCACTCTTTCATCCTCTCTTCTTTTATTTCAGGAATTTTTATTTCAGGATTATTACTGTTACTGATGTATGTGAGACTGCATAAACATAACTGAGAAAGGATTAGGGCTCTATGTCTGAAGCTTATCCATTATTAACTCCTTAAAATAGTATACAAAATCAATAAAGAGCATGAATATCTAACTGGAATTCTCCACCCATTATGGCTTTTTTGCATTACGGTGCAAACACACTTCTCTACATCACCCATCTCAGGGAAATGGCACTGGCACAGGGAATGAGGAATAGGAGTTTTTTCAATGTGACTTGATGACCCTGGAAGTGTGGAGCCCAGATTTCTATTCACGTCTGAATGTTGCACCATGATGTTTGTAACTTATAAAATGTTGAAGCCATGGGTATTTTTTCTTTTAACAGGGCCATACAACAGTTGAACAGATAGTTTTAGAAGTTTCTGATAATTACTATATACTCATTGCAGATTGAAATCTCTGTCCTTGATGTGATACTTAACAGCTCACGGAGGTTTATTTCTTCCCCCTGAAATGAAAGGTGACTGGATGACAAAGGCCTCTGTACCATAGATATTTAACATAAGGTAAGAAAAATCCTACTTTTTAGATTATATGACAGGTCTTACTTTATACTCTGTAATATTTATGCAACTGTTATTTTAAACAATAGTATGACAAGAGAATCCCAACACTCAGTTATAAACAACATAGTACAGGTATATTCAGGAAAGGCATACATCATTATACAGCCACAGAGCTGTGACCTCTGTGAAACATAACCAATAAACTTAATAGATGCATATGTGGTTATACCAGAGGTCCTAGGGACCAAATAAATATATATATATATGTGTGTGATAAAGCCTCCTCCCCATATGAAAAAAAAATTAAAGTAAAAAGTATTAAAAAGGTGTCTTGAGAGAATTTAAAAAATCTGATAATGCTCCTTTTTGTCTCTTTAAATCTGATACATAGCAGATCAGGTTTTCATAAGATCTTTGTTTATTAACATCTGTAGTTGAAAAGAAAAGCTCTTCTCACACTATTTTAATATCTGCACTTACTTAGATTCTAAGCAATTTGTTTGTGTCTCCATTTGAATAAAGAAAGGTAATCCTGGAGTTGTCCGGGACTGTTATCTACAAATGACTGCCCATTACTCATACAAAAGAAGTTATTTATACCTTGGTCACTATTAGAATACAGAGAATTACAACCTGTTTATTCTAGGCTTGGTAAATTGCCCTTAGGTTGATGAGCTGATAATTATATGTTTCTTTCTTCAACTGATGGCTCAGGGGACAGACATAATATTAGTTATTTGCTTTAACAATTAGGAAATTGTTCAATTTGTGCTCTAATTGACTAAATTACACCTGCAGAGGTCTAAAGAATTTCATTAACACCTGTGTGAAAGTGGCACATTTCTCCTATTACCTACATCTATTTTTTTTCTGTTTTAATCCCATCATTATCAGTTCTGTGCCTATGGCCACAATGAAATTGCAATAATTTCCAAGCTTTAAGCATATTTTTTCTTTGAATATATGTCAGCAACTACAATACTCAATCAGTCCCACTTTATGCTGTTTTCTTCTGCTTTCCTTTAAGAGTTTCAGTTCCAAAAAATGCACAAACATATTGCAATACCTAGAGCCACACCCTGGAAGTAGCAGCAAAAATAAAAGTATTTTCTTAGAAAGAGATAAAATGCAAATTCTTTTCTTTAAACAAAACTTAAAGCTTTTAATTTTTAGAGGACAGACATAATATGAAGTGTGTTGTACCTAGGAAAAAATTAGACCTCTTAAACTTACATCATGACATATATTTAATGGTTATTTCTGTCAGGTGAATTTATATGACACATATTTTAGGACAGGCATCTTGCACATTGGAATAAAAGACTATCTTCTGGATTTTCCCTTGGGTGTTAAAATAATAAACACAGCAATAAACTGACCTGCATTCATCTGGCTCAAAACATGCTTTTTATGTCTCTCTAGTTATTTCAGGTTAAGTCTACCAGCTGGCCAGCCCTGGACTACTAAAAATGTTTCTCTTGGCACGGTTTTTTCATGGAGAAAAGAGCACTAAATTAATTTCCATTTAAAATGGGATTACTTTTTGTTTGTGTGCCATCCAAAACTGGTAAATGAAGAGTATTAAAACAAATTGAATTTTTTTAACTGTTCATTGTTTTCATCCAAATTATAACTCACATAATTCTCATGTTTGAGAGGCAAGCAAGTATAATTACCATACCAGATTTCGCAGTTTGCCATCATTCTGAGCTGGCTCAATCGCTTCCTCTGTTCATGGCCACATCCATTAAGGCCACACTACACTGATGACTCACAGAGTGGTGCCTGGACCCTTACTGGGAGTTCCTGAAGACATCAGAACTGCAATAGTAGTCATTGGTCTAAAATAACAGGGATTCAGGAGCCTACACAACCTAAGTCCTAGCTTTATATTCCAATGTATGCATTATATATTCTGCTTCTCCCTGCTGCCACTGTGAGTGGGTCTTTTTAGTTGTGCAGATTGAGAAAGGAGACTGATAGCCATAAGTCACAAAAGAATAATAAAAGATCTACCAGTTATCACTGCTGCCTTTTGGAGCCATTTCTAAGGAACATATTACACCTCTGCTACCTGCCTCATGGTCAAGTAAAATTACAATTTGCTTTTTTCATGTCTGAAACATGTGAGCTCCTCAAGCATATATTTTCAAAATCTATGGATAACTGGAAGCAGTACTTCCCACAGTGTCTAACTGACCATCTTATTTTCTGGTACACTATCACTGTTTTCATAAGAATTCTGCTTGAGGGCCTGCAGATTAACTGTTTAAATATAGTAAGAATGACCTAATTTTCAGTGAAATACAAGATAAAGAAAATTAAATCTGTAAGTAATTTTTAAACTTATTGAAAATGCCTATCAGCAAAAAACTTTTTAGTAGATTTAATTATTAGAAAGTATGGATAATAGTTTAGAACCAGTAACACAGATATGTTTATTGGTACTACTTTCTATAATGGCAAAATGCTTCTTTCACTTGCATCCTAATCTTACGTCATGGTTTGTATTTGCATATTCTAAAAGATGCCGAGCATAATGTCTCCTTCACAGTGCTCTTTGCAGTGATCTTTTGGTTCCCAGTCACGATCTTTAAGTATTGCAGCAACGATCATGACTTGACATAGAGGTGCACTGTTCAGAAGACTATCAAGAAAACAAGTCATTCCAAAGATTGTGTTGAATTAAGTTGATTTTCTTAGTAACTCTGCCACCTGCAACACTAAAGAACAAATGTCTTCATGATGGACAGGTCAAACATAGTTTTTCATAAGGTGCCCACAGCTGTTCTTTCTTTTCCTAGTGAATTAACCACTTCATTGCTGTTCACTCATGCATGTGTCATTGTAGTTTTAAGGAGAATGTGAATGGAAAATGTAGCTTGAAGGTCTAGTCTTACTGAATCAGCCTCATTATCCTGAACATACTGATATGTCTTTTAGTCCTAAAGAAACTATTTGTGCCTTTCACTACATATATATGCAAGAACACATAACATTACTTAGGAGAAAAAAATCTGAATTTTGAATAATCGGGGTTGGCAATATCATCAAGAAAAGGTAACAATGTGGGTTTTTTTGTAACTAAGCCATATGGCCTATAAGATTGAATACACAAAGAAAGTTTAAGAAAACGTTAGGTAATGAAAATGAGACTTAGAGTACAAGCATATTTTTCCCCCAGTTTCAATAGTGAAGAAAACTGAGAACACATATTAAAGTTATGAGGTAATCTAAAACTAAACATAATTTGCATGGAAGAAAATGTAACTTAATAGGTATTAGCACTGTGTGGGTTATAAAATACAGTTCTATGTATCACTCAGACCAGATGTTGGTTGGGTATTCATCTATAAGTTCTCTGTAGTCATACTAATATAAGAAATTATCTGTTGTGCTACAGAATGTTTGAACATCAGCTAAGAGGGCTATTTGTAGAGTTTCAGACATAATATGGCAAATAAAAAAAAACCCAAATCCTTAAGCAATGAAAAAGTACTAATTCAGTGTTCCAAGTGCTATCCATCTGTTACTTTGCTCTGGCCTGAAGGTCTTATGTTACTTCTAGGATGCTTGTCATGAATAGCAGAGTCAGAGCAAATGGTCACAATCTTTTTGATTAATTCTTTCTAGTGTCAAGAATTCAGCCTATTTTATTTGCTCACTTCCAAATTCACTTTCAAAATACTTTAGAAAATTCATTGAAGTTTTGGGAGGTTCAGTTTTTTTGAATTTATATCCTTTTGTAATTACTGAAAATTTTCCCTTTACTGGCAATTCCAAGAGATGGTCACATATTTACAAGGTTATAAACACTGCAAGGAATGAAAGTAACAACCATTCAGAAATCATTCTGATTTTTCATATATATGAGGGGATATAAAATCTCTCTTATGACAAAATACGTAGTTGCAAAATATTTCTTAGTTCCTTCAAAAGTAAATCATCCATTAGGCTTCAAAAGTAAAAGTAACTAGGCTTGGAGATTCTTAATTTCTCACTTTGCTATTTACAAGAGAGCTCAAGAAGTTCTCAAAAATAGGGGTTTTCTGCACGCTTTCCTACTGTACCAGCTGGAAGTTTCCATGGAATTTGTATGAAATGCCCCAATTAAGGGAAAAAAAAAGAATATATCTGCTAATCTGACCTTGTAAAGTGTATGTAGTAGATTAAATATTAATTTCTTCCTCTTAAACTGGGCTTCCTGATTCACTGCAATTGTCCTGAAGTCCCAATCTGATGAGTCTTGCCAAAGGCCTGCTGGTTATTCCTCGAGACGAACACAAACTCACGAGAGTCGGGGAAGAAGGAGAAAAGAAAAAGGTTTATTTTAAGGCACACACACATCCTTTTATAGGCCTTAAGAATGTTATGATTCGCATCACCTGTTAATTGGCTATTGAATCAATACAATACACCCATTGGCTATATTAACTGCAACATTCTATTATTATCAAAACAACAAGGCAAAAAACACCAGGTGCAAGGTTGCTGTTAAATTCTTTCCCTATGTTTACAGTTCTAGCTCTTGTTTCTCACGGGTAGAAGCGTACTGTACTAAGATCTATTTCGGAGCTAGCAAGGCTGGCAGGCCTGCTATACTTCTCCACAATTCCTCATCTTCTTTACAATACCTACATGCAAGCAGTGGGAGGTCATGAGTCCAGCTGCCAACAAAAGCCTGAGAACAACTGATTGAACACATCCTTTTCAAAATCTATACCCAGGCTTCCTTCCACAGATATAGGGTCCTATATGAGGACCTAATGTGCAATCAGAATCACTATGAAATTAGCACAGAATTCAACGAGAGCAGTACCAGATGCAAATTACAGAGCAAATTAAAACCAAACAACCCCACGTAATATTTCTGTTATTCCAAAGACCAGTACAGAAAAGAAGGGTTTCCTGTGGTATCAGGTGAATCACCAGGGTGTTTCTTCAATACCCAAACTGATGGACTTGTGGAGTAAATAATATGCATTGTCTACGACTGCATTTTATGCTTAGAGAGAAAGACCTTTTCAGGTAATTCACAATTTTTAAATTTAAGCAGTGAATTTTCTGCACTGTACCTTAAGAAGGAAGAGGCCTGAGTTCAAGCTGTAATTAAAATGTTTTTTATCATCTTCAGCATAGCCCACAGTGAATCTGAAGTAACAGCAAGCCTGTTAAACAAGATATAATATGGTAATATACACTTTTTCTGACAAACATTTTACCTGTTTTCATAATCTTGTATAAATAAACCCAGAAATCTGTGCCAAGGCTCGTGGACTTTCTAATGGAATTTGAAATCTTCCAGCAGGAGTAAGCAAGCACGATAAGACAATTAACATTATTGCTGTCTGTGTTGACAATTTTCAATTAAGATATAAAGAACAAATTATTGCAGGTAACTCATTCCTAGAGACATCAAGGATTGTTGTGTTTCCATTTAGCCAAGCTGAATATCATTATCTGCATTTAGAAAAAGGCCATGCAACTGAAGTGAGCAACATCTGTCATAGGCTCCATTTTAGCCACAACTCAAGAATAGATATTTTAGATTGATAAATTTAATTATAAAAGGAGCAAATTTAATTATCTTGCATATGTTACATTTTCTGAGAACAAGATAAATTATTGTTTTACACCTCTTTTATGCACGCTAACACAAAAAGTTGAGTAGTTATTGGCAAAGGTTGGGTCACACTCAGTCTTATTTAAAACTTTTTAAAATTAATTTCAAGGGATTTTATCCACACTTGTGAAAAACTTATGGACTAAGAAAAATCACATTTATTACAGTATATTAAAATAACTTCTCTGAGGTAGATTTGTTTATGCTGACTAATTCTTGATTACTCCAGCAGAGGATATAAGACCTCTCCACTTTAGGACTGACCACAAGGTTACTGAAACACAATCCACATTTATTTATCTGTACAAAGTTCTACTTAAAATCAGTGCTGACAAAAATACACTAACTGACTAAAATCCAGTTCGTTTGGGTTTATTTGTTTTATTCTTACATTCACTAACTCTGAGTAAGCACTGAGACTATTTTAACATTTCTCACTGCCCAACACACTGAGAGTAGTAAGTTTAGTTCAGTGTTTCCATTACTGCTACCACTTGTGTTTCAGGGTAAGTAATTTGGTAAGTAATTCGACCCTTTTAAAGTGTCTAATCCAATGAACACAATCTAATGGTGAGTTAGAACTGAGTTTCTCTACAGGAGGGACTTGTTTGTGTGGAATAAATATTTACAGTGTTTTGTCCACTTACGTTCACAAATGGGGACAACTCTTTAGAGATTATGGTTCAACGAAGAGATAAAACTTTCAATAGATTAGGGGCAAAATTATTTATAAATTGATTCTTTTTTTTTTTATTTCCCAACTAATACCTTGATGGTTGTCATTACTATTATTAGTAGTAGTATTGCCAGTCTTCCAACACATCTAAATAGCATTATTTTTATTCATTCATTTCTAAGGTTGAAGCTACTCAGCAAATTTTTAGGTTGGGCTGAAAAATATTTTAATTTGTTCAAACTATATGTTGTTTTAATTTCATTTGTGTTACAGTCCCTTTATGATATAACTAGATTGATTTCTCAAAAAATGTTCCATTATTCAGCTTTTTCCTTTTTTTGTTTTTTAATCAGGTCATAAACTCATAAAATTTAAAGGTGTGTTTCCTAAAATTTCCAGATGTCTGTATACCTGTCTGTCCTGGAGGTTGCATTGCCTAAGGGATCTTTGTGGGTTTGGCTCTTCCATTTCTATATTTCTCAATACTTGGCACACAGTATTGCTGTGGTTCTGCTTTGTTTTGTAATTGGACACAGTGGCTACAGCAAATCTTGTAACCAATATGTTGAAAGGTTAACAAAATACACACAGCTCACTCTCGCTGTCTTTCTTGGAACTCCTGTGAATTGAGTTTTCTCTAATATGTAACATTCCTTGTGAGAAAGTGGCTTACTTTATAAGACATCTGTCAAAACAGCATTTTGGAGCTCCATGAAGTTCTCAGAGTTTACAACATGGGAATCTCCTCAGATAGGATAAACCTTTCAAGTTACCTCTTTCCATGGCTGATTGGGGAAGTAGGAGAAAGTGAGGTACTGAAGGTTTATACCTTGGGAAAGCTCCTGTGGGCACAGGAAGCCCACAAAGAGGTATTTTCTCTACCCTTACTCTTTACCTCCTGCTTTTCAAATAAAATGAAGGTCTCAGTCAGCTGTTGCCTAAAAATTTAGTAAGATTTGCCCTTGCTTTGGTAAAAGTATGTGAGCTTCTTTATTGTTTCTGCTGTGTATGAGATTCATTGTCTGACAGATCCTTCAAAGTTGTCCCTGGTTTTAAGGAAATCATAATCATGTTCTGCACTAATGTGAGCATGTTTAGTAACTTTTATAACTATTTTCATTCTTGCTGGTAAACCCTGCTTGTTCTTTGACAGTTTTCCTTCCCAAGGAGCCAATATGAACTAATAAACTCTCTCACAGAAGGGCAGAGAAGCACACCAAACTCCAGCTCACAATTTCCCCCCTTGTCATTTCCCAAGGAAATGAACTTCCCTCAAAGAGAATTTCTGTTTAGCTCAAACTTGGATAAAATAAATGCATAATGCTCTCTGCAGTTTAGCTTGTGTGAAAATTCAGATGACTGCCAACATTTAACAGGACTCACAGCAGTTAACTTTACCAATACCCCAAGCTACTGGCTAATATTAAATTCTGTACTAGACTGATTTTTATATTACCAAGAGGCCAGAACTTGATCAGCCATTCCACCTCTGATATTGTTATTTTATTCAATAATGGTTAACTTAAATACATTCAATGTGTTTTTTCAACCTTGCTCACATCTTGTGCTTATCTGATGATTTCATAATGAAAATAGATATGCTGTACATTTGATACAAAATGTGTAATAAACCATGGTTCTCTCTTTCCAGAAATTAGAAAAAAAAATCTGCTTCTAATTAATGTCAGTACTTTTGATGGATTTGGCACTGCTACCTTATGTTGATCCTGGCAAAATTTAGTCACAAAAAATGGGTTTATAAACCATAATCAATTAAATCCTAACTTTTCCTTGTATTATTTATTTACATTATAGTAGTGTCTAGAAACTCTAATCAGGACCAGATTTGTATTAAAAGAGAATCATGACCAGACTTGTATTAAAAGAGAGATTTATATGAAATATTTCAATTAAGTGATTCTGTGTCCTGAGTCAATAGTCAAATGCAGGAATGAAGCGAAAGAAGGAAGTAAATCTTTGAGAAGTGAAATCACACAGAATGCCTATGGCCAAGTAAATATCTCAGTCTGAAATTTTGATGTGTTGTTTTATCAAAAGGACTATGTTCTTAAATCAGTAGCATATCAGCTATTGTTTTGTACAACCTGCAATCAAAACCACATGCCTTAATTTTATCACCGTGGACATCATGTCCTATAAGGCCTTCCCAGGATGTTTAATGCGTATGTGCAGGACAATTCTTTTGCACAGGGAGTTCAGACGCCTATTGCACCTACACAAGTGACTTCCCCAGTGCACACACGCAGGAGGTCTTATCTCTACCCTTCCTATAAGTAACAGGAAAAATGAGGTAAATGATCCTCAGTCACAGGTAAGGTGCTGATCTAGAATTTGGCATCACTGTTATAGATAATCAAGATTTTTAGTGACCAAGAATTGGTATTTTTTTTTGTTACATTAGATACTTATGCATAGAAGAACTCTGAGTAAGTAGGTTCATAAAGTGGCCTGGCTTCATGCTGAATAGAAATAAAAGGTGTCTTAATATCACCACTTTAATTTACTGTACTTGCTCAGTAGATACTTGCTTAGTCTGATGAACCTTCTGCTTATTAATTTGCTGCACAAATACAAACCCAGCACTTGAATAAAAATTATTTTATTATTTTTATTATTATTAAAAACCAGAAGTGGTAGGGATGATGATGATGACGATAATAATAACAACAATAATAAAGCAAAAGATAGATGGTACCTTTCACCCTAGATTTACTGTAAAGTAAGCTTGCAGACCCAAATGATTCACCCCTCTGATTTTCATTTCAAGAGACCTGGATACAAAAAAAGTTCTAATTTACAAAGGGGAAAAAATAGATTTAGAAGGATTTCTGCACAAGTGATTTTCCCTGAAAAGTGTACAATTAAAAGATCAATTATTATTGTGTACATTAGGAATGTACAATAAAAATAAAATTATTTTGTAATTAATAAAAATATGAAGTAAAAATGTAAAAATGGTTTCTCACAGACCATTTAAAACATTTTTTACTTAATATTTTAAACAACTTATTCTTAGGACACAAAAGTACGGTTGCACAGACAGATGCAGGAAGGCATAAATCAGCAAAGACCTAGAACTCGATTTTCACATATGAGTCTCCATATTTCTATGTGTAACTTTGAGGAGTGTGGAAGAAGTAGATCCATATTTTTGCAAAACTATGCCTAAGCCAGCAAACCTAACACACAAGTTACTGAGTGAGCACCTGGCCACACACAAGAGTACACTTATTTCTGACTAGATTGTACCTACTATGGCTGTGCAACCTGTAATTGCTTCTGCTACAACAGCACACTCAGGGCTGGATTGCCATTTGATATTCCAGGTCAGTGTGAGAAGTATTCTTCAGCAGCGACTTTGGATCACTCTTTATTTCTGAGGTGATGTATATCGAGCAAATAAAAAAGCAGTGAATACTGTAAGACATTCAGAACATGTTTCCAGAGGAGAGAAGCAATGTATTACAATTAACAGCCTATGCTGAGCCTTTCACTGCCCCCCAGACCTTGAAAGATTGTGTTTCATGGCTTTGCTGTCTGTAAAGAGAGGGCTGGTCTACATCACATCAACTGGATCAAGCCTCTGACATATCTTATATGGTTATGTGTCAAGCAGGAAATGTTGAAAAATAGCCTAAATTACTGTCCTAAAGTACTTGTAGTTTGCATTAGCTCTATAAACAGATGTGTTGCTGCTGGTGTTCCTTTTATTTTTGTCACATTGCTGTTTACACAAACTGATACTTAACTGGAATTCATGCTGGGCATCCATTAATGTCTTTCCATATAATCCCAAACTGTAACAGATGTTATTAATCTTCAAAAAAAGATTAGAGAATTTTTCTCACCATAGACAAAAATACTACACTAGTCTGGGCAAAAATCCCTTTAAGAAACCAAAGTGAACCATACAGCCATGACAAACTGAGGGGGATAGATACAGTTATTGATTTGTTATACATGCATCTATAACATATATACTGTAAAGATGACCTACACGTTTTGCAGAAAAGTGTTTCATTGTGGTTTTACCATTCTCCTGATGAGAAATAATGATGTAACATCTGCTGTGCAGCAAGAGAAAGCTTTCTGTCACCTGCTCACTATATTATTTGTCACAGTGTGTAGTTATTAGGAATAGGTGGAAGAAATCACATCCCCTGACTTTAGGAGCTTGACCTCAGAGATTCAGTTCCCTCCACTCTGTGAAGAAAGGTGGATATTTTCAAGGGGCTATTCAGAATACCTGTACTAGGCAGCAATTAGTATTTCCACTTCAATTCTTTGAATCACCTCTAAATGTAACTGGTGTATTATCAACACCTTTCTGGCTACCAATACAAAGCACAGCTCTGTGAACTCCACCTCAGCCAGACCCAATGCAGTGACATCCTCTGTTAACCATATAGGGAGCCTAAAAATGCTCAAGCTTGGCAGTGCAAACAACCCTCTTCAGTTGCTGCACTCTTCTAGTGGAGCTGAAGGGAAATATCTGAGAATGAATCTTCTTCTTTATTCTGACTATTGAAGTACCTGCAAAATCTTCACAATCTTCAGTATCTGCTGAGTGATTTCAGGAAAATAAAACAAGATTCTGTGATTTAACAAAATTTCAACAAATTAGGTATGCAAGTTAAATTACTCACAACTTCATATACATTTTCTAAATGGTATTTCACAAGCAAGAGAGAGAACTGCTGAAAGTATCAAGGTTACTGAAGATTCTGAAGTAATTAAACTGTGTAATAAAAGTGCTCTGTATGAGAAAAAATATGTGACTCCTGTTGAATGCAATGAGAATTGGTGCAAACCTAGAGTCCCTGACATATACAGTACTAGAGTCCCCAGTATGTATGGCACTGTAGTGTTTCAAAGACTTTAACCAGGTCAAAAGGCTGTAAAATATTCAGTATTAAGATTATGTATGGCATTAATGTAGGAAAAATGGTTTATCTATTTTAGGACTTGGAATAAGCTGTACAAGAATTTTCCCCCCCTCTAAGCCAGTAAACCAGCACCATCTAACACTAAATGTAATTAGTTACAAATTGCCTGTTACAAGTTAATTAAACTTCCTTGCGTCTCTGCTGCTTAAGCAACATGTAGATTCTTTTATGTACTTGCCAATTAGTGCATGGGGATTCTGCTTTCTAATTGGATAAAAAAGTAATAAACCGAGCAGTGTGCTGTTGATATCCAGAATGACTTTGTTAAAAAAATAGTGGAGACAGGTTTAATGCTTCAAATATTTATCTCAATTGAAATTGATTAAAACAATTTGAGGTTCCATTAGATATAGATACAATCCTTTTGTTAACGAAGTCCATCTGGTCTAAGAAAGAAAATTAAGATTCACTAATTGAAATTTGGAAGCTTTTTTCCAAACATGCATAATTCATACTGACAGAAAACAGAAGCTGCAATTCACCACAAACTGTCAAGTAGATGAATGTTTCATTTAGATGGAATTTAGGATTTCACCCAGCAAGAATCTACAAATGCTTATATTAAGTCACAGTCTGAGAAAAGAAAATCTGTTCTCCTTTTACTGGCTCAGTATTAAAATCTCTTTTTCACTGTGAAGCCATCTTAACCTTCAAAGGCACAACATTTGACCTTTCTCATTGCCAGCACTAGAAGGACCTTTCTACATTATGAGCATTATTCAGCTGTGGAATCCTGCAACTTCATTAGCAAGTGATTCTGCTTTTTTTAAATTGTCATATATTTACCAAATTCTGCTTTTGTGTCAGGATACAATTCCATTTATAGGAGGGTTGCATTTAACTATTCCTCTCCTTGGTTATTTTTCTTTGCTCCTGCCCTGTACTTTGTCCCTTAAAAAACCATCTCAGATCACATAATTTATCCATTCTACAAAGTGGTGCCACACAGGTGCTTTAAAGGAGCCGAGTAAATTGTGATGAAGACTGGGAACAAGCAGCTGCAGAGAAGGCAGGCCAGGAAATATTCATTGTGGCCACCACACACTTCTCATGGACTATGGCAAGAGAGACAACAACATAAATCCTCTCTGTTTCACCCTGGGACAGACACTGGTGACCTTCTTCTCTGCCACGTATGACATTTACGTTTATTGTCATTTCTGAGCTGCTACTTTACAGCCCTGACATGTTTGAAACATGAATGAAACTGTCACTTTTTACTGAAGTGTGGAAAGTATCTTGTACCAACCATTTTGTTCAACTCAAACCATGTTTGGCTTTTGATGGATCTTGGCCTCATAAATATCCACAAAACAACGAAAGTTTGGCTTTCATAGAAAACACTGACATTTGTATCCCTGGCTTTATTGGTATTGTGTTTTGTTACCCCTACACAGTTCACTGCTCATGAAAAAAAATTAGATCTGAAACACAGTGGTTGTCAAGTGGTGATGGGGAGAAGTAACTGGTGAAAGAGATGCTATAATTGGAATTTTCCCTTCTGCTTTGCAGCATGCTCTGGATGAATTTTGTATCAATAGAGAGCTTTGCTGAGCCAAGGTAAGTAATCACTCGAGTCAATGTACTCAGGCAAGAAAAATCAAAGACAGAGCATTCTGAAGGAAACACAGGTGTTTTCTGTTCTTAGTGAACCACCTGCTCATGAATACACACTGTAAAGGTAGCAGGAGTGAGATCTGGTTTGATGATAATTTGAATATGAAAAAAATCATTAGGAAGTCAAGTATAAATAAATACTGTGAGAATTCAAGAAAGTCATATAATAGAGTGGAAAACAATCCCCCCTTCAGTCTACATAGCTACAGTGAGGCATAAACACTCAAAATGAAAAAATATAATGACACCACGGATGCTGAAGAGTAAGATATGAGCCAGCAATGATGTGGAAGGTGCCTGATCCAATTCAAGTATCTGCTGCAGCAGCCCAGCTGCATCCACAAAGAATTCCATAGTGCCTAATTTAGCCTATTCCTCAGGTACCTCGTCCTGTCTAAAAAAACTTATTGTATACATCCAGGATATGAGAGAGTTGAATCTTTTTTTTTCTCCCTATTGCTGGACCCAGAGGATGGATCTATTCAGAAACAATAAAACTAAATCTACAACAGTGAACAAAAAAAGTTTATTTTACTGATGTAATATTTGTGATTATTAATAATTTTTGACTGAAACAGGTAGAATTAATTTTCAATAAATATCCGGTTCAATGAGTAGCACTTCATTCAGAACTGAGGTGCATTTACAGAGCCCTGAAGACAAAGCTGGAAGATTGCTCAAAGCAAACCTACCCCAGCAAATGTAAGGGTTTTTCTGCTTTCTCAGCTTGCAATTTTCTCTCGGAAGTGTTAAAATCCTCTATTAAATATATATATGGGGCCAAATTCAGAAATATATCATATGAGATGTATTTTAGATTTCTCTATTACGACTATTTAAACACTAGCTGGTAGTTAGAAAAAGAACATGTCTGATACAATCCACAGATCAGAGGAGCAGAGCCTGTGTTAATGTGAACCCCCACATATCCAAAGGAGAGATAAGAGGTCCTAACTCAAAATAGCCTTTATGTTCTAATTTTATGTGATATACAGCACCAAGTAGGGAAGACAGAATAAGCCTAAATTCTATGATGCAAGACTTTGGGATTTAAAGTGGGAAAAGTTTTGTTTATCTATTAATTTAATTTTGGATTACATTAATTTTTCGTGGTTTTCAGCTGTATTTTTGCATTAGTGGAAAGATGGTCTGCATGACCTAAAAGCCAGTTACACTCTTCTACTTCTCTGAATAGAAGGATGTTTCCAAGGGAACCACTTGCAGTCCTGTCATCTGGGCTGTAGCCATTTAGCCACTGCTACCTTGAATATATTTGAATATATTTTCTCACTCCTTGCAAATTCTCTGAAAGGTTTCTTTCCTTTGTGCCCTCAGACTCACTTGCTACCCGCCCACCCTCCTGCTCTTTTTTCAACAATTTCTTGCTAATATGAACTCCATAACAAAAAGCAAATACAGGCTTTTTCCACCACGAGCGTGTTTTAATTGCCACAGTGCTGTCAGGCTATGGAAAACCATAACTGTATTCCTACTGCAGTCTTAATGAAGTGACAAGTGGCTTAGTATTAAACTGACATCATGGTTAGCACCAAGTGGTATTATTAATGGAATATACAACTCCAGTTTTCCCACCTCAATGCATAAGTATCAGACTGAGGTTAATCACCCATTTTGCTCATTTATGTCTCCATGCACTGGCCTATTTCTAACTAATGGCTGGAACCTTAGCCCCTACACTTTGCAATAAAAAGAAAATAAACAAAATATTCAAGAATTAAACAGCTAAAACAGGTTTATTGAACAGGCACTTTCCACTTGTGACATGATTTGAGTTGCTAATTTCAATGCTTGATTAAATATACTTCTTTCAGTAGTTGCAGAGACCTGGTAGATGGCCAGGAGGAGTGATTTATGATGAAGCAATCTCTCCCAAAATATGTCTTCCCTCTGTTGCTTACCCCAGCAGCTGTCAACAGGGACAGACTTCATTTAGTAAGCTACAGTCTAAGCATCAGTCCCAGGTACCCAGGGAAGAATAGTGAGATTATTCAACACACATAATACCAGTGCTGACTATGCTCAAAGCACAGCCTGAACCTTCAAAGCCAATTAAATTCTCCTGTTCACCTCAGAGCTTTGTATCAGACCACTGACTTGGTCCTGAAAGAGTGTAAGCTTTTCACTAAACATATTGAACAGTCAAAGTTCAAGGTGTGGCTTGGAGTTCTGCTGGATCAGGGCTGCCTTGTGTTCCTACAGAGTCTGTGTTCCTACACAGGGTTCCTATAGGGTTGAGTGTGTTCCTGCATGTGTCCATACAACCCACAACAGCAAAGTCTCACTTCATTTCTCAAACATAACATTGGTTATCTCCACACTGGTTTTAAGAAATAGGCCAAAGTGCTTCCCAGTTCCTTCAGAAATCATTCCTTAGTGTCAACTAAGGATATGACAGGATAAATTTCTCCATGCCTTCATCTTCAAGAATTGAATAAAGGTCAAGTGTTTTTTGTTGGTAGCCAGAAAATAAAATATTGCAAGGAATAAGGTAACACTGAATAAATTGTATTTTAAAAAAAATCTTCCTTTAATATTTACCCTCAGAAATATTCAGCATTGACCGGACAAATCCAATTTTCTTTAGCAAAGTTTATAGAAAATACCTCAGCTATAAAAAATTGTATGGCTAGTCTTCAATTGTCTTACTTTAGAATTTAAATCTCAAGCTTCCTAGTTTCAAACGACACTCCTATTAGTTAATTTCTACTTATATTTGGGAGATTAATTGGAATAGAGTGAATTGTTTGTAAATAATTTATTGGATGCAAGAATAACTAAATTGTTATAGGAAACAGCAATTTGAGTCCCTGTGAAAACCAATAATACCTTCTTGTCGCACTTGGACACGAAAAAACCACGCGGATTCAGCTCTTGTCAGGCAAGAAGCAAGAAGGGGCCGGGACGACCCCGAGCTAGTTTATTTATATGTTCTTAGAAACCACCGTGGATTGGAGGGTGATATTACCACCCCTCAATCACACTGGTCAAAGGAAAAGTCCATCAAACATCTCCTCCTAGGAGAATGGAATGCAAACAATACAGGACAGTCAGCAAAACATTGGCCATGTTTATAGAAAGTGTGTGGGAACTCTGTTACAGAAATGAAAAACATAGAAAAACTGCAAAAGTCAGGGTGACATCTTCTTGCCTATATCTATTCACATCCCTTCTTCCTTCACTGATATCATTTTCATAAACCATGTTTAGATTCTAGCTATGGCTTATATACCTGATTTTCTTATATAGCTCTTCCATTCAATTCCTTTAGTCTTTGTTTCTTTGTGGGACATTTTTGTCAGTATTTGCCATATATTAGAGCAACTTGATTAGGTTTCTGCTTATTGGGAGAATTATTATTTCTAATTAGTTAGTGAATTGCTAACAGAAAGCCTGATACAGTACAGGACAGAAAACGGATTTTACACAAAAATTAAACACTTGAAAGAGAGTTACTAAGAACATAAAATTGAAGAAATACTCAATAATAGGGGTTTTTTGTAATAATCACCCCGCATAAAAAGTATTGAGTTGAACGTGAAACATTTATCAATTTCCTTCACAAGTTTTTGTTGTGAGCTGGAACTCTGTCTTACTGTGACTCTGTCTCTGCCTTAAATATGAAATGTGCAAATATCTGCATGTGTGTTGGAACCCTGGGTTTAGATAAATTTCAATCCTTCAGCGTTGTAATGAAAAAGCAATTTGTTATGTCACTGGGTGGAATATGTAGAGATGTAGAAAATTAGGTTTATGAGTTATTAGTAATGTATTAGTGGCAAGATGGAGGATTTTGGATGTGGGGTTTTTACTTCTTTTTTCTTTCTTCTTCTTCACAAGTCAGAATAGTTTGGCATTGGCTGGAAAAAGCCCGCAATGCAGATGCTAAATGAATAGTCACTGGATTGTAAGTAAAAACATGTTACTTGGCAACTCATAATTGGATAGATTGGACTTTAAATAGCCTTGGAATTCACAACTCGAGGCCATTTTCCACCTTCTTAACTTAGAGAACGCTCTGTGCTGCTGTGCCATAGATAAGAACTTAATAAAGAACCTGATTAGAAGAACATCTCAGCGCCTCCTGCGTTTCACTCCAAACTCTGAGCAAAGAACTCTCGAAACAGTAAAAGAAATAGAAACAGTAATTTTAACACATGTGAGCCTCATGAAGCCAAATTCCAGGTAAGATCATACAGGATATTACTGCTGTACTTCATACACCAAGGAATCCATGGAAATGGTTGTGTACACTTCATTAAGGAGCTGTGGTTGTAGAAGATACATAAATTCTTTTAAGGTGCTGTGATGTTTGTTAAAATTTTTAAAACCAAAATATAAAAAATAGCTCTGCACACTGTAGTGTGTAGAGTACAAAGCTGCCATGGTTCAGCACCTGACAGGTCTAAACCTCATAAAGCAAAAGAAGTTTCAGGCTTCTTTCCAGCTTGCAAGATCAGGTCTTGCAGAAGGCACTGTATAAATGGATTATTAACCCTAAATAGTTAACTATATTAATACCTGTTCCCACTCTTTTGTCAGGTATCAGGCTGTCAACAGATTAACTCTCAATACTTAGCAGGGGACCTGTGAGTCAGTTGCCAAGTGTTTTAGTATTTACAAAGCTGTAGTGAACTGACATATAGCAACCAGAGCCCCTAGATGTGGCCAGCCCCAAGCATTTATTGCTTTGGAGTAAGATGAGAAAAATTAGAGGAACAGAATTAGTACAAGGGTAGCAGACACAGCTGACTGCAATGCTATTTTTTGTACAAAAATTCTGAAAGAAGAGTTAAGATAGAAGAAAGAATAGCATTGCCTGTGCTGGTGTGAGTGACATCCATGGGAATTTGTGAAATTATTTAAGTCTCGGTCAGAATGTGCAAGAGTGCCAATCTAATGGAGCCACAGATTGCCGATAATTGGGGTCCTTCAGTTTTGAAGGCTGTTAGTGTCAGCAAATAAAGAGCAGGGGCAGAAAAAGTGCCCTCCTAGACTAGATCAAGTTATAAGACATTGTCCTTGTAAGTAATGATATTGATATGCATATATATACACAAAATTCTTGCACAAGATGCTTGGTCCTCTTCGGTCTAAGATCTGGCAAGCTGTGCTAAATTATCACTAAACAGAGTGATATGAGCTCAAATACTTCCAAAAAACCTTCAGAGGTAGTCAGTCTGAGCACTTGTTTTTCTCCTTCACATATAGTCATTTCAACAATGTTAGACAAACTGGCCTCATCAGAGGAATATGAAGATCACCAATAATTTCTTTCTATGTGGCAACAAAGTAAAGCTGGTAAATGAACAAAGCATCACTTACTTGTTAGTGAATGAGTGGGACGAGTACTTCCTGGATTCCAGACTATATCATTAAGCCAGATTAAACAAGAAAAATGACAAAAACCAAAGGCAATGCCCATGTTTACTCTCAGAAAATCTCAGCTTTATTCTGCTTCTGTCATACCACATGTGTCTTAATTCCCAGTTAAAATCTAGGGGAATAAACTATTGCCTTTTCAGCTGCTGATTTTGCTTTCTTGCGTTTATAAATAAGAATGAATCTTCACACAGGGAAATTAAGGAATTCCCAAACCCTGATGCAATTTCCTCAAGGCTTTATCACTGAAATGTAGCTGGGCATGTGAGAAGATCGAACATTCATGGAGATTACACAGCATTATTGGCTGGACCAAAAATATCACATATATTTGTAATATTTCTTTCCTCAGCTTGAGCCAACTACAGAAGCACAAGACTATTTCTCTAATATGGACAGTTCCAATCAGCCTAATGAAAAGATAAGGCTTAACTTTGTTTCAGTTTCAGAGTTCTCCTTTGAAGTGATATGTGAAGTGATGGTCTTGGTTTTTCCTGCCTTGCAAACCCAAGCAGAGATGACTGGTGTCCTATGCCTCTGGACTTGTGTAGGACCAGCTCATCTCCAAGCATATGACATACCCCTTTTGCTGAACACAGCACTCCTACAGACCTTTTCCTGGATACCCAGGCACAGACATCCAAGGGTTATCTGTGAGTTAATCCAAGGGTCCAGTTGAGTAACTGGCACTGTGTTGCTACCCCCGTACACCTTGGCAGTGATCCTGCTTGAAGGGCCAGAATTGGTTAGCAGGGGGTTGAGCAGCATGAATTTGCCTTATTGAAATAATGACATGTGCTCTCACTTTAAAACAAAATAAAACATGTTCATTTTACCCAACAAGAGAGGCATCTGTGTTCGGTAAAGACATACAGGCTTTTTTTGTCATAGCCATTGCAGTGCTGTGAAACATTTATTCAGCTGCCAATGCTCCACCATCGCTTCATAAAATTCCTCTGTTTAGTTGCTGACCAGTAACTGCAGTAACAATTAAGCATGTTCCTTTCAGATGGTTAATTAAATGCCAAAAAACCTCACCACTCAATATGTAATTCACTCAACATCTTGTTGTTTGAAGGGACTAGTGTTCACAGATAGGATGGATTGAATTCCTAACAACATCTGGCATGAGCAATGGACTTGGCTGTCTCAGTAATAGCATTACATTCATGGTAGGAATGACAGCTAAATGTAGAGAGATGGATGGGCCTTTTCTCTGAAGTGGCAGATTCGTGGTTGCAGCCTAATGAATCAGTGTGTTGTAACCCCTGGCCATGTACATACTGGCCTGTTGGTAGTGACAAGCTGCATCAGGAGCTCCAGAGCAAATTGCAGTTGTCAGATCTAATGGAGAAGGATGCTGGCTTACAAGTTACTGGGAAAGCTGAGTATAGTTTCCATTCCAATAATCTGGATCAAAACACTTCCTGATCGCCTTGGTCAATTTATTCTGTCACTTAATTAAACAAAAAGCATTACAAATCTCCACAGTAAAAGCAAAGGACAAAAGGAGACTCTTTAACCTTGGAAAAAACAAATCTAGATGTTAGGTCTCAAGTAAAGTTTCTTTTTTCATGGGATGTGAGTTTGTAGAAAAATTTAGAACAACTATGCAGTTTTTTGTCCTAACTTTGTAAAGTGTTTTCTACTTGAAACCATTGGAGTGAAGATGCTTAGAAATATCCAGGCTTTCAACAGCATCCTTCAATCAGACACACAAAATACTTATTTAAAAATAGTAATTCTTCTAACATCTAAATGGATTAGATGATGATCCGACTCCTGAAGAAATAATTTTGCAATTAATAGATTAAAAGGACTATGTCCTGATTCTCTATATGCTTCTGATAGATTGAGAGTGGGGGAAGGGAATACAGATAAAATAACAAAAGAGAAGATGAGGTGTATTTTTTTTTTTTAATTGTGTTCTGCTTAGCAATTAACCATAAGTGATTGCTGGACTTGGGTTTTTTTCAGGTCTCCAAGGACACAGAAGAGAAATAATAGATGTTTTGAATGTACACTATTGACACTTATCAATATGATCCCTTCCACCTTTTCTTAAATTGCACTACATTAATTAGCTGAAGTCTAGAAGGAATGATGCCTGAGTATGCTGGGCTCAATAGACTTGTCCCTTGAGAAATTAATTCAGTATATACGTGTCCATCATTAGCATTTTCCTGCCTCACTGATACATATTGTGCTGTACGGTAAAATACCTAAAGCAGAAGCCATTATGCTGCTGACCATAATACATTCTGCAAAGCTCCAAAGAGTGAATTTTAACCACTCTTCTGTTTGTACAAATTTTTTTGTGTGTCTGCTGTTAATGTGTGGTGATTCAACTCTACCCCTTCGTTTCTCCTCTAGGAACACTCTTAAAAACATGATGATTTGGCTCATGAGGAAAGTTATTTTCTGGTTGCATTTATTTATTAATTTAGGAAATACATACAGTTATTGAGGAATACAGAAGCTGTTTTCAAGAGAAATCTCAAATCAAGATAAATTAATAATTTTTCACAGAAACTATATTTTCAAAAGATGCAGGCTTGTGTTTTAGGTTCGCCAGTGATGTGTCCTGTAGCAGACAATCCTGTAGCAGCATTTAATTCATAAACTGTTAAATTGTGAGTAAATATCTTTGTCCATAGGGAAATGTTGTTCTTATTTATAAAATGACATTGTACATTGCAACTCTCATGAAACTGGCAGAGGTATTAATTACACACAGGCACACAGATTTGTATTGATTGCTCTTTCTTACTGCTGTTATTAGATTGTACTGCATGGTTATTTATATCAGCAATATTAAATTATCTGAAGAATGGGCATTCTTGTGTTTTGCCACTGTATTCTGAGAGCCACAAAATAGCAGAGCTGGAAACTATTAATTTTTTTACAAAATGGGCCTGTTAGATTGTAAGATACCTGTACAGGTTCTTCTTATAGAGACTTGTCTTTGCACAGTGCCTGAAACAAGAAGTCTGTTAATTGGTGAGAAAAACCAAAAGTAAATAAGAAATATTAATCAATAATCTCTCTAATAATGGAAAAACACATATAAACATCAAATTTGAGGTCATGACAGCTGGTGTAAGAATAGATTTTCCATGTATTGGAGAAAAAAACCCAAATTGTTTTAGAACAATAATATTTTTTGCATAAAACACATTTCTGAAGGAAAAAGCTGTTTTCAAGTAAAAAGAGAAATTTTCTTTCTGGTTGGTCCAAAGTTTTATTTCTTCTCTCTTTTCTTAAACTGATGAAAATATTTTGTCAAAATATAAAATCACTTGGCAAAACATTTTTCCCTATAAAAGTCCTTGACAAATATACACTGTGTATTTCCACCTATTACAGGTGTAACAATGAGTGAATTCATTTGGCTATCACTGAATTCTAATGGAAACTAAAGGAAGCAAAGTCAGGGTCCATGAGATGATCAGGGTTCCCACTGATTTTATAATGAGTGTTATCACAGTGAACCTTTGCTCACTCTTTCTTTGGCACTTTACAGAGTTGCTTTTTAGCTCTACCCAGATCTGGGTAGAAGTTGGAACAGGCTTGTCACAGGACATTCTCAAAATGGAGTTAAACAGCTCCAGAACTCCCTTCTCAGTGTGGCTGATCAGGAGACAGATTAAAAACATACTCAAAACATACTTTCAAAACATGCTTTCTGATGTATCTGTTCTCACAGGTTTTATGAGGAGAAGGATGAAGGTAGGACATTGACCCATAGCATGAAGTAATTTGAGCTGTTCTTACTGAAAGGACTGGTGGAATTTCAGAGTTACTGGCAGGTCCAGCCTGCAACTTTAAGTTTCCTGCAGAGTTAATTTGCTAAATTCCATGTTTTCATAAAGGATCTTTAGAACTCTCATCAAGTCTCTTTGTTTTAGAAGTTTGATGCTCAATAATAAGAGGCAAGATGTGGAAGAATAACAAATAATCCTGATAGGAAGGTGCAAGACCCATCTCAGCACAGAAAGCTCTGTTCACCAAATACTAATGCATGAAGCTAAATAAAGATGGATCTGCAAAGTATGCAGGCCTTGACTGGGAGTGATGGCAGCTGGATAAAGGAATAGGCAAATATCCAGGGGACTGGACTGTAGGTCACTGTCACAGAGCAGGAGCTGGAAAGTCAGGAGGTAGAAAATCTGTGATTCTAAATGGAACATTATTGAAATGTGCATGTTATTTATTAAGGTGAAAGAGTTAATGAAGCACATTTTGCCCTGACTTTAAGATGGCACAGTACATAATACTGGCTAATGGTGGCAACAGGGGGGATGAGGAGAACCTACAAGATTTAATGCCCATTTCAAAGCCTGCTCTGTCAAAAAGTTTAGCCTGAATTAGTACTGTTTCATGATGACCATTTTAGAATACTTGAACACACAGTATGAAGAATATACAAGCCATTGTCACAGTGTTTAGTGGAGCATTTTTCTTTTTTTTTTTTTAATTAAACTGGTGTCAATATGGAAAGTGGTGAAATAGATCACCACCATTTGCAAACTAAAGAGAAAGCAATGATTTAACATTTTTCTAAAGTAGATATGAGTTCAGCAGCCTACTTTTTTTGCTAATCCGTGAAGTGCATTGTCAAAATATAATATGGAATGGCATCTTGGATTATGTTAATTGAGATTTTCTAGTTATTGAAAATGTTGCTTCATAGAGACCAAACAGATTAGCGTCCAGGAGCACAGTGAACTCCTTCTGAGAAGCTTACACCGGGTGAAAGAGAGAAATAATATCTGGAACAGAGAGGTTGTGAAGGAAGAGACTGAGATTCAGGTGGAAAGCTTAGATGGAAGATTGTTGTACATTTACCAAATTTAGCAGCTAAATGGATTCCAGGAATAGAAGACATCCGGAGATGGAATATCTGAACCATTTTCCTTCTATAGCAAAATGAGGATTGTTTTTTCTTACATCTGAATAGTTTTTCTTCTTTTTTTTTTGCTTTGGGGTTTTTAAAATTATTATTGTTTGTACCCTTCTGTATTGTCAATTAACTTTCCTGAATGTTTTAGGAAATCATAAAGCTTTTGATGACAGAGTGACGCTATTCTGAATTTGGTCAGACCCTCAAGAAACTTGGACTGGTTTCTAAGCTCGTGTGGAAAATAAAATTTTCCACTGATATGTTGAAGAAATTTTATGAAAGAAGTTCTGTGTTTCTCTTTCCTTTATTCTGCACTTTATACACTTAAGTCATCTACTAATGTACAAGTGCAGCTTCTGGCCTGCTGAATTTTTCAGGACGAGGAGGGTAATTTCTCTTATTTGGGTAAAGGAACACAATTTCTGTTAAAAATATATGGCATCAGTGTCACGACTGAAGAAATTTTATGCTTATTCTTCTTTTTTCTTCCTTTATTTCCAAAAGAAAACATTTAGATGTGAAAGATAATGTGTTGCTTTTAGACTAGATACAACCTACCTTAATTCTGAATTTTGCCCTTTGATTTAGTATCAGTTACCAAAGAACCTCCTGTACTTATGCTGCAGCCTGGAGAATATCTAAGTTTTTCTTAAAGTAACAGTATTCATTGTTTGGTTTGCAGATGTAAATTTTGGCAATGATTTTGGGCATTCATTCACAGATGCCTAAAGGATACAAATCACTGGCTTTATTGATTTCTTACAAAATCTGTGTCATTTCACCAAAGCTGAATATAGCCAAAAATGTTCAGATCTGCTTAAATGTAAGGTCAAACAAATAGACTTTTTAACTAAGGGTAAATAAAATTGTAGCTATTTCAGAAAATGTATTCCTGGAATACATTTTGGAAATCTATTTGACATGAACTAGAATTCTTTCATTTGCCACTTCTTCTATTTGCCACTTATACTTGTGTCTTCTTATTTCTAATATTTGTCACCCCAAGATGTTTTAAGATCTATATTGGCATCACCAGTTTCCCATGCAGAATTACATGTTCCAATTTAAGTAGGAGTGGCATCTCATTGCAAGGCCAGCAACGATTTAAAAAAAATACCATCTCCTGCAGTCTTTTGTGTGCAATTAACTCACAGCTACAGGAGACCTCATACCCCACGGTGTTCTCAAAAGAAACACTGTCCCATTAAAGGTTGCGTTCTTGTTTCTTCTGTCACTGAGAAGGCCTTGTTCTAGCTGAAAGAGCAGTTAATATCAATTTCTATTCTAATAATGGGTGGGGTTGTATCTGCAAGATCTGCTAACAGATGCCACAAGGCTAGGCTATATGTGAGCAGCAGAATGCTTTAAATCCTATTTACTCTACAAGTCTCTCATCTTCAAAGGAAAAAATTGCCAAGTACTTCATTGAATTTACTTTTTTAACATTCCATTACTTGTCACAGTCTTTTGGGTGTTTCATCACAACATGGTTTATTTTTAATACTCATCACGCCTTCTTAGTTTCGTTTTGTTTTTTTTCTCCCTTCAGGAAATGAGAAATATCACTGGTTTTCACTCTTCCCTTTGGGTACCACCATTATCAAGATTTCAGCCAGTTTGTGGGAATTGTTTTGCTCTACTTCATTTTGCTCAGGATTTGCAGCAGCAACATGTGACACACTTTGGGGTACATGGGTAGAGCTCATTGTTTTTAAATGACTACTGCAGAAGTATAGATTTTATAAAAAATGTTGAATCCCCAGCACCTTCAAAATCTCTTCTTGAAAATTTTTGGAAAGTCAGAATAGTTAATTAATAGCATTGATAATTCATTTAGGAAAAAAATATTATTTTTTGGGTGAGTTCATGCTGGAAAATCAATAAAAACATTTGTCTACATTGCTAAACGCCACTATCAACACTGATGTGTTGAGGGCAAAAAAAGAGAAAGCGACCAAAAAATCTTAGCATGTTGTTTATATTGTTGCTTTGAGGAAAATATTTCTCTAGAGGCAAATACAGGACAGGAGAAAAAAGAAATATTCTTATCAACTATTTTTGGGGGGAGAAAAATGCTTTTGAAATATCTTGGATAAATTAATAGCCACAACATCAGTGAGAAATTCATATTCCAGGTTTAGGTCTACTTCAGGGACATGGGAATGCAAACATTCATATGACAGTGTATTTAACCCACAGCCTTGAGTGATTTCTGTAAACATCACACTGGAGAGGAGGAGAACACTTAGATGTCCTTTCATGCCAGCAGTTCCTCACTTATTTTTTTTTGTGAAGGAACTGTCCATTTTTCTTTCATACTTAAATAGGGAAATCAGGCACCTCACAACAGAACTAGGTGTCACCTTGCTAAGCCTGTGACAATTCCTGCTCAGATATTCCATGCCCAATAGAGTATCTAATGTAGGAAGACTGAGATAAATATGGCACTGTATTTTATCAAAGCATTATAACGTATTCCTAAATGAAGTGGAGTTATGTACACACAGTCAGCTACATTTGATGGTCCCTACTATCCTGTGTTTTCAACACTACAATCACCCTTTAACAAAATTCCTTTAGGTGTGTCAGAAGAGCAAAAGGCTATCTTGGTCTAAAGAAACAAATATTTGTATGGGACTGGTTGTGCAGTGACATGACATGCATTTCTTCTGACACACCAGATGTCTAAACTCACTTTGTAACCTGTGGTACCTAAAGCATAGGTGTCTATTTTACACTTACCTGCATTATTCCCATGGCTCTTGCAGGTTAAATTTTTGCTGTCCGGTGCTTAAATACAGATATATAGTTCTGTTTGAGACGGCTGGGATATCATAGACACAAATCCAGGGCTGGCAGATACAATGTAAGATTTGGGGGCAGACATGCACCATTCTGGCTCCACGAGTGGTGAATTTTACCTGTAGGGAAAGAGCCAAAAATTTTGCCAAAGCTGGGGGAGAAAGTTGTTTTTCTTCCTTCTTTCATATTGTTTCCTCATAGTAAATGTGGGGTTTGCCATCAAGTTACCATGATTCATAACAAAACAGGTAGAATGGTGTGCCCACACATGCACTTATCCTGTGTTAGTACACTCAGACATAGCACACAAAGATATATGCAAGATCAATATAAATACATATATATACATTGAATTCTTCATGTGAAAATATCAAGTGATTTAATCCACTTTAGCCTTTTTTTTTTCCACAAAGTCCTGTTAGTCCATCTTCTAAAATGTCTTCAGCTGACCATAATTATTCACTAGCAACTTTTTCCCAGTAATCTCCCATCAAAGGAGAGATGCAGTTTGCCTTGCCTGACTGTTGCTTGCTGACAGGAGCAAACTCTCTTTTCCACACAGATCACTAATTACAATTACTTTCACACTTGGTTGATTCCACATCCTATGAATTTATGGGTTAGAATTTCATTAAACATTTAAAGAAAGTTTCATCAAAGAAGTGCTAAGGGCTTGATCTCAACAGATTCAGCAGTCCATTGCAGATGTCCTTACTGGAGGTTCTTTTGGTCTTTTTTTCCATACTTTGGCAAAGCTGGAAGTATGAGAATCTCCTAAGCAGTGTATTTTGCAGAGAGATCATATATCAGTCTATGTTCACAAGGATTCTTGATTCACTTACAGACCAAATTCCCATCCTCGTTTGCAAAAGTAACACTCTCAGAGGGCAATGTCTCCGTGCTGTCTCCGATTTCAAGTGGCTCCTATCTGAGCAGAACCTACTTGTCAGCTCTGATTTCAGTGAGTGGATGGAATAGTAGCTTAGCACCTTTGCAGATATTGCTTGATATTTTATGGCCTGGTATGTTTTTCTTTAGCCAGGAATGTCTAATCGCTCTTTAAAAAATAACCATAATGTAGTTTTAATGAAGTTTGAAACTCATTAGTCAAAAGTAAACAAAGGTTTCCTCTTAGAAATACATCTTTTCCACAACAATTACTTCTAATCCAAGTAAATTGATTTTCCAGTCTTTAATCCATTCTGGAATCTTGAAATTAATTTTCTCTTTAATATAATGTCAAATTGGCTGTTTCCTTTCTAACTCCCCAGACAGCCAATATGTCAGCCAACGTGGTCATACATAATAATGTCTCATATTAGTCTTGGTAATAGGGGAGTCATTCAGCACCCCTCTTCCTCAGAGCAAAAGACACAAAAGTGGGCCAAAAGACAGACTGCTGCAGAGGTGCTGACATCTGTAAACACAAAATGGCAAAAAAATAGAAAGTAAAGTGAGCAAAGAGTCTTTGGGGAAGCTTTGTGTGTTACCTTAATTTAACAAAGGTTCAATTTTTTTAATTATAGGAATGCAGAGTGAAAATAAACATGAGACAGGTATTGTGGAAATAAAAGTGAGTGGGCTGAGAAGGAGACATAGAAAAGGAGAATAGCAGCAAGGAAGTGTGGGAAAAGTTGTGGAAGAAGGAATTATCTAGAGTTTCTTATCCTGTACAGTAATTTATAAAGGCAGAAGTTGATTTCGTTTTGCATTCTTCTGGTTTTGCAAATATATACAGGTAAGTTCAGATGGCCATAAAACACAGGCAAGGTGACAGCCTTGCCCTGCTGTCACCACTCCAGCTAAGCAAACCCAGCCTGATTCAGCAGCTGAGGGGGACATGGGGGTTGGGTTCAGTCTGACAGATGAACTACACCAGAATTCTGGGCCATTGAGCAAATGGGAGACTGTTGGAAGCTGAAACAGGAATTAAATAATCCTAAACTAAATATGACTTCAAACTGGAGAAACCCAAAGCCAATGTTAGGATTTCCTGCCACTTTCGTTGTCGTCATTTTTAAGACTCCCTGTGACAAAACAGGCACAAAGGAAGCTTTTGTTGTGAAGAGCATTTGGGCTGTATGACAAGAGAAAACCCTTAATACAGGTGAATGCTAAAATTTTTAACACTGTAAAACTTAGAGTGAGCTATTTTAACTCCACAGGGGAAATCAGAAGAACTTAAGTTCTTCACTGCATCAAAATATACTCTGTAGGCACACTTTTGTCATAAAAGAATGACAAAATACAACACAACAAACAAGAAAATGACTGAACAATACTACTACAAAGGACTGATTTAAAAGTAGGAAACAGAATTTGAGAATGAATGGCTATTTTCTGCCCTTGAAGGGGAAGGCTACAATCACTTTGCTGTTGACCATAATTCTGAAAGTTCTGGAAAAATTAGCTGAACTGCAAACTTACAGTTTGCTGACAACACCAAGTAGGTACTAAAGGTAGTAAGAATGAGGGAAGGCTATGAAGAAATCCACATAAGTATTCAGTGACTGGGCACCGAAGTTACAGGTGAAATGCATTTCGGAGAAACAGGAAATTATGCACATGAAAATAAAAATTGCAGCTGCAACATAAAAAAATATTATTGCTTCTAAGCAGATCATTACAATTCAGGAGTAAAACTTGTCTGTATGATAGATCATCCCACAAAATATCAATGTAGTACTCCAGAGAAAATATTAAAAAATATTAAAAAAGGGATAGAGAACAAACCAGAGTGTCATGTGTTTGCCCACGACTTGAACCCTATATACACCTTAAAGAAACATTTATTAGAGATAGAAAAGGTTCAAATAAGAACAAAATCGTTGTTAAATGGTACAAAACTGATTAAGTTAACTATCTGGGGTAGACTTTCGTCATTACTGTCAGCACAGTCTCTGTGTGCAGACCATTTATTTATATACTGATAAACTTATTTTTAGCTCCCTTTCCAGCTGCAGTTACTATTGCCAAAATTCTGGTTTTGCTGTTTGTTTTTTTCTGGCAGATGACAATAATAAGTTGCTTGTGCTAGGAAGTGCTGTAATTCAATACCAGGAAGACCCAGCTAATATGCAAAAAAGGCATTAAATTATTCTCTTTCAAAGATGGAAGTGACATAAGTGTTGAGATCCTACAGGACCTTAGGTACAGCTAAAAGTAGATACTTGTATTGGATTAATAGCAATGGTGACAGGTAATTTACCCTTAGAAAACGAATGCATTGATAGTAATAATGACTGGGGGGCTTTCCCACATTTGATGAAGTCTTAGGCAAAAATTATTTTGCTGATTGTATCACTAAGGCCCAGGCTCAGAGGGGATACCAAGACTTTAGTACCCATCTATGAATTCCTAATTAGGAATCCTATGAACCAAAGCAGTATCTTTGCTTTACATAGAACATACCAGCGGTTTCTGGGCCTTCACAAGCAGATGTCCTGATCTTACACAGAAAGGAAGCAAATATAAGCAAAATAACATGTGTGGGGGATTTTTTTTTAAACCAGTATCGCTATTTATTTTTCTAAACATTGTAACAAACAGTCTGTTTCAAGTTAATTAATCTATTACTCATTTTCTAAAAAAGAAGTCTTGATATTCATATATTGTAAAACACTTCATAAAACCCCTCAACACACACCTTTTTCAACTAGAAGAATTGTGGTGACCAGCACACCAAAAGCCCCGCACATTATTCAAAGTATAGCATTTAAAGCAAGACGTATTTCTGGCAATTCATCCTCAATTGTAAATTTTAGGGGTAATTTTGGAGGGCAAGCAAAGAAGGCTACCATGAAGAAATGCAAGACATAACATTAAAACAATATGTCATAGAATCACAGAATAGTTTGTGTTGGAAGGGACCTTTAAAGGTTAACTAGTCCAATTCTCTGTGCAATGACCGGGGCATCTTCGACTACATCAGATTGCTCAGAGCCCAGGCCAACCTGACCTTGAATGTTCCAGGGGTGGGGCACCTACCAGCTCTTCAGGCAGCTTGTTCCAATGCTTCGCCTATAAACGTGCAATTTGCTGCAATTAGAGCTCAGAGGAAAGAAATGTTTCCTGGCTGAAATTGGAAGATTTGCAACAGTGATGGGTTTAATTTTCCTAGTATTTAATTAGACAGAGATAGAAGGGGAGCACAAAAAATTCCTCTAACCCTAAAAATTACACAGCAGTCAAAGCCAATTTGTAACTTATATATGAAGCCAAAAGTAGGACAAGGCATTATTCAACTTGTGAAGGAAGGCTTTATTTTCAAAATTAATTTTTCCCTAACCTCTTCTTCAAAACTACTGTAATGCCATCAAATTAATTTTCCATTCCAGCATTCTTCCTCATGTTCTAATCTTCTCTGGCATCTGAAACAATATCAAAAAATTGACTTCTCTTTCTCCCTGTAGACCCATGAAAATATTTAAGAATCCCAGTCTATGTAACCTAGAGTCTGAATTATGCTGGACAAGGTTTGCTTATTAAAACAAGTAGGAAGGAGTAGGAAGCAAAACAACTTAATAAAGTGGCAAAGCTCACTATTCTCACTTCTGAGTGCACTGCTCATCAGCTCTGTCCAATTTTCTGGGCAGACAAAATATATTTCCTAATCTGGATCTTTCCTAATAAGCTCAAAGTGCAAATTGTTAACAAAGAATCTCTCAGAGTCATGAAAATACCTGAACACATTTATTTAATTGGCTCCAACAATCTATTGAAAAAATAAATTCTTATAACGTGGCCATGTTCTAGCCTCTGCTAATTCTGGGTTTGGCACTGCAAAACTCAGCTTTTGTCTATAGAAGAGGGAATTGCTGCTCTTTTCTACAAAGTAGAGGGAATAGTACTTTTTGCAGTGAATGTGAGTATGTACAGAGCACAGCCTCTGTGTAGTATAATGCCAGTTTGCCTGACAGCTGACAGCAAAGATAATGCTGTACAAATGTTTGATTTTAAACTTGGAGTTTCTGCTAAAATCAAGTCTAACTGCTCAAATTTTCTCACCTTGAAAGTACAATGGCATTCAGAAATCAAAATCAGTGAAATTCAGCAGAAAGATCACAGGAATAAGCAGAAACACTTCTATGATGAAGCCCTACACATAAAGATCATCTTGCTCCTTTCTCAGTGGACTTGAATAAATCAAACTGTGCAACCTTTAGTATTTTAAAACATTATTTTCTTCCTTTGTTAGTGCCAGGAAAAAAACCCTGAAATGTAACTCTGCACCCAATGCTTTTGGGTAAGAGAATATAAAGAGTGCCTATGCAAGAGTAAAGCAAGTAATTTAAGTGCACTGTAGCATTCGCACTGTAGCATTTGTTTCTCTATAGCACACATAGAAGTAATAAGTTCAAGACTTCCTTAAGTGTGTGTGTGTTGCCAATGAGCACAAGAGTAGTTTTATAGTTTGTTGTTTATGCCATGAATCATCTGAGAAGCAGAAATTTACTAGAACGAGGGAGCATGGACAAAAAAAATTGCAATTTGCTGAAAAGTGGAACTATCTTGAAATAAAAACTTTCCATATTGAAAATATGTATTTTTTTAAATTATTTATATATAACTTCATTCCTAATTTATAGAAAAAAGTTTTAGTAATTAGATAGCAATGTAATTACTTTTCCAGAGTTGCATTGCAGCATTTATTTTGGCTTTTCTTCATAAATTCATATACATTAGATATCATAATATAAGAAGTTTAAATTCTCAGTCAAAAATGTGAAATCTGCTTAGCTTGTACACCTAAGAGAACTTGTTGCTGGTTTAAAATTTAGATCTGAGTAACATCGATGTATTACAACAATACAAATGTTACACAGAGATAATGATACCAATTTAACTTCTTCAGTCTCATCAGGTTCTCTTACTCTTTATTATTTGCTGCATCTGTAAATAATTTAATGTATTTCCAGTTTGCATGATCCACCTTGATTTGAACAGTGTCAAAATCCTGGGCTAATAAAATAGAAAAAAATAGTAGCTATATTATTAACAAGACAGCAATACATTGTGAACTATGCTGATTAAGTGTACAGATGCTATGCATATATTAAAACCAGAAATTAAGTAGAAGTTGGAAAAAGAAGGCTCTCCATTTCATGGAAGGAAATTAAACCCTGTTACAGCAGGTTATGGCACATTATGGAAATTCATTTACACACTTACTATAGTCCAAATGTTCTTGAATACAGAACTACTCCGTGCACAAATTGGATTTGGGTGAGTAACTGCCCTCCCCTCTCTGTTTGTGTATCTGTATGGCTGACTATATTTTTTTTGGATCATTTTGGTGAACTTTCCCACCATTCACCGCTTGTATAATAATTACACAGCTCATTTCTACATTCCAAAACTACAGGTCACTATAGTGTCTGAGTGTGTATCATATGACCTCAGAAACTCAGACATGTGTAATATTTTCTACAGCTACCACAATAAAATAATCTTCCAGGTTCTGGTTTTAAGTATCAAAAATTAATAAAATATTAATTAAACATCACTGTTCAATGCATATTGAAATGATGCCAATAATTACATTGCTTTGGGAGTGCATTCAGGATGGAAATTAGTATTGCAGATTTGTTTTAAAAATAAATCCTGAGCCAAAAGCTGCAGACTTCATTTCACAAGTCTGTGAAAGTGTGTGATTTTATTTTCCCTCCCCATCCTCCTAGGAGTTCTCACTATGCAGGGCTATCACTATCACTATCTCACTATCTTCAGGACATTTTTAACACAATATTACATTAATCCATTTTTGCATTATTTCTCTGTGACAAAGCAGCCTGTATTGCAGAGAGACAACACTGCAACCCAGCACACAAGGCAAGATGGTACCACACACACAACAAATAAACCAGCTGCTAACTTAGAGAAAACCAAATGGCCAATCCTGTGTGGGTTTGCAGAAAAGTACAACTGTATATATTTTGCATATATTTCATTTTGTCTTTTGTGTTCCGTATTAAAATAGCCCTTTACAGACTTCATTTCAAAGCTATAAGGAAATTTCAAGAGGTGGAAAGGAGATACCAGGCAAGATACTCAAGAATAATGAGGCAAGAACCAAGTAGGCAGTCTAGTAAGAAACAGGTTTGAGTGATGAGCTATAGATTTTAAAACCCTTCTCCACAGGTTTTTTATATATTAATTTTCTGTTAGAGAGTTAGTGCAGAAAAAAACCACCATAAACTGAAATAATCCTAAGAGTATTCTTTTGGCTTTCCCCAGCCACCAGGCAGGAGTCTCAGTTCTTCTATAGCCCTTGAATTCCTACTCTTGACTACCTAAGTGTATGAATTGAACTGAAAAAAAATCAAAAACTCATTTTCTCGAAATTCTCACCTTAATGGTTTGGGCAGTCTCCTGGAAGGCAGGAAATTACACTCAAACCTTCTTTGACTGCAAAGGCCCTAAAACATCTTGTGGATAAACCCCTTCCCACCAGGCTGCTCTTTAGGAGCGCCAGGGCTGCTGCCATCGGAGAACATCTCCCACTCAGTCAGGCTCGCTCGGTCAGAAGGCTCTCGTGCCTCTTGGTCGATAGGGTTTTTGGCAAAGAAAATGTGTCACTAGCTTTGACACATCCCAGAACAGGATGATTTCACTGGTTTTTCCTCAGGGAATGCTGTCCCCTTATCATCACCCAGGCATTGTCTGGGATAGTGATAATAAGGCTAACCAAAACCATGCCAAAGAAATATGAATAATTAAACACTATGGAGCATGAAAACGCTCAATTCCTTGCCCTGGCCTCATTTAGTTCATTAACACAGGCATACATGGATGGAGGAGCACCACATTTTCAGGCATCTCAATCATCAAAGAATATCGTTTGAATCTTCATTATTTTATAGCATTTTTTTTCTTTTGTTGTACTTATTGCTAGCTGACTTTACCAAAATTAAATTTATGATCTGATTTTCAGTGCTGTCAAGGAATTAAAATGTTTGCTTTCAAAGGAATGTTGAGTACCTGGAACATCAAATTTAACTTTGGCAAGGGGAATAAGGGCAGTGATGCAGTGAAGAGAAACACAGGCAGTCTCCTAAAAGGAACACCTTGGAAATAAAAACAGGTTACTAACAAGAAGACACAAGAGCAACACAATAAAATTAACCTAGAGTGAGAAGAAAAATTTTGTACATTTTTTACAGCATGAGAAAATTATAATCTTTTTATTATCATTTTCTAAATTAATATTTATTTTGAAAAAGAACAGCAATAAAAAATAAAACACGAGATACTTATGTTGAAATCAGTGTCAGTTTTGTCAATGATTTCAACAAATCATTATTTTGTCTTATTTTGCTGTAGCTTTAGTCTCAACTAGGTCTCAGTCTGATCTTGGACTCTGATGTAAACCTTGGTACCTACATGTTGCTAAAGTTGCAGCAGGACTCATAAATATCTATACTTTCCTAAGATTCACCATCATTCACTGGCTGTCCAAGATACATTGAGCCCTATGAAGGCTTATGTATTTTATTCATATTTTCTCATTTGTGTGGACAAACGTATAAAATAGACACATCTGTACCGACAATTGACAATCATCTATTTTAAAATGAATCTTGCTCTAACTCCACTTACTGTTGCCAAAACAAGTGAAAAAATTCTATGTTTAAAACCCTTTCAACTATCTCTATTAACCTTTCACAAAAGTCTTTGAAAAAAGTCAGCCTATATATTAGAGAGGTGGAATTTAAAGGGGAAATGAAATTGTGAAATGGTGATTGTGTTTCTTTTCTTTTGGCAGGTCCTTGAGAACTTATTTAGCAGTATTTCTGTTCCTACATTTTTCAGGAACACACTCAGATTGGATTTACAGTACAGTTCTACAGACAAACCGCAGTCCTTCTATGAGGATTGAGAGGATTCACAAGAGGCCCTGGACCTGCAGGCAGTCTGCATTAGTTGTGGTCTAAACATGGTGGAAACTCAAAACCTGTAGATTAGGTCTCTAGACTATTGTTTCTCTAAGTAGAAATGGATGAATATTATTCGACTTATTTAGTGCACATATGGTTTTTTTTTCTTCTTTACTAACAAGCTAAAAATGGTCATTACTAAGGCAAAGTTAAACTATTCCCTTGTTTTTATAGCTAGTTGTTCAGTTTTCTTTCCCTGCTGAATAAGTACTTTCCTAAATAAGTTATGATATTCAGATTGCTTCTAAAAGAATGCAAAAAATATTTGGGCTTTGACTCCTATTCTGTTCTTTAAAGCTATGGAAAGAAGATCCAGAGTATTGCGAAGTCCTAATTTTATTTTACTTTTTACCATAAATTCCTTACCATTTTCCACTCTTTTTCTGAAAAGGTGCTACATTAGGTTCCAAAGAACTGTAAAATGTTTACTTTTAATAGTCTTAGATTTTATTGCTGCTATTTGTTATTCCTTCTGCAGCTTTCATATCTCAAAAACAACTCGAAAATGGGAAGCAGTTGGCATTTAAGGGGACACCAACAACCTCAAAAAGAGAGCCATAACAGAGCTATATGTGATGACAATTTAAGAAGCCATTTTTAGGGTCATCAGGTACCTTGAGGAACTTCTTGCTTTCAGTACTAGGGGAATCAATCGTATTGAATGCCTTGATATAAATCCCCCAGGGACTGCCTGAGCCAGCTCAGTTTCTGAGTCACTAATGAGTCATAATGCTTTGTCAAAATTGCTCCCCAGCACTTCAGGTTCAAGTAGAGGGAATTCTGAACTCACACCGGTGCTCCATAGGAGGCCTCTAACAAAGCAAGGCAAGGTCTGCAGGCAGACACAGTACCTTTTATTCTACCACCTGGTGTGGCTGGAGAAATTAGACATGCTTTCAGGCACACAGGCCCTTTTTCAGGTCTGAAAGAACTTTTAAAACTAGGTACTAGTAGAGACCAATGACTCAGAGTTTAGTTAGATATGTATCAATTAGATCAACTTTGAAAGAAAAGATGGTTGGTGACTGTGGAGTACGGGAGATGTAATTAGGGGGAGGCAGAAGAGAGGTAGAGAGATGGTAAGGTGCTTTCAGCCTAGGGAAAAGAGAAAGAAAATCATCCTGTGGAACATGGAGGGGTTGAGAGGCAAAGGGATAGAGACTCTACTCTGGCATAAAATCAGTATCTCTCTATAGACTGGTTATCAGAAGAGACATAAGTTTTAGTTCTCACATCTCTCAAATATGTTTTGTAGGTTTCTTTTCCCCAACTACAACTGTGCTTTAAGGAGTGATACCTTCTCCACTCACTGCTTTCTCACTACCTTCCTCAAGTACGTGTCACCTTTGATCCCAACAAAGTTGCACTGTAGCAAAGCAATAATAACTGAAAACAATAATTGCCTATGATTGATAAAAGAAAGAAAGACATAAGTTGATAAGCTGCAGATAATTTCCATTTTTCACATGTTGACAAAAAATATCATAATTGTTTTCTATTTTTTTTTTTTGTAAGGTTGCCAGGTCTGGATTACAGGATGGAAGAAATTGTATCAATTTTACCTGTACACAGATGGGACAGCACAGCCTTTCACCTGTAAACTTGTGTATGTGCATAGTTGAAGGAAAGGTTATATCTACGTGTCTTTCTGCATCTGGCTTTTCTGGATTACTTTTCATCAAGGTTACTCTTATTTCTATTCCAATACTGCAAGCCTTAGTTTTAGTCAGTATCTATCATGTTCACAGCATACCAGATGTTCTTACTAGCTGTAAATCTGCACAATTAGCAAAACAAATTTCCATTTCTTCTCAATACCAATGCATTTATGTTATAATGAAACATGAAAATGTTAATCCTGAACATTAATGAGCACTATAGTATGAGTAGCAAGTAATAAACTTATTCCTGTCACTGAAATGCTTCTAATAAACACGGTGCAGATAAATACACAAATGTTGTAGATCTCAGTTAGCTAAGTGGTCTTTAGTTCCTTGTGGAAGCAGAAGACATTTATTCAACAAAGAGCTTAGGATAAAGACAAAATAAATAGCTCCAGGACTCAAACACAGGGTCAGTGCTTCCACACATCCTGAATGATTTGACAGTGTTTATTTCTGTTTCTAAACAGTAGATGCTTTCCTATATTAATGGTGACTTCAAACACTCACAAAAACACACATACACACACATGCATAATCACACATGCACGTGTTCGTGTGTGGGGAGATGTTTAGCACAGTTAGAAGCTTGCACTTTCCTTGTTTTCCTTTCTTCCTCTTTATCTTTCTTTCTTCTCCTTCCTTCCTTCCTTCCTTGCTTCTTTTCTTTCTCTTTCTTTTATTTCCTTCTCTTTCTTTCTCTCTCCTCAGGCACTTACTCTTTCCTGCCTTCCTGCCTACCTTTCTTCCTTTCTTGTTTCTTGGTAGAAAGGAAATAGCAAAAGGAATTTGAATAATGTAATTCTTTAGAGTGTGATTCATTTCACTTAGTTTTAGCCACCCAAGCTCCCTTAGATGAAGTGCCATGTGGATCTACTGTCTCTTGATCTCCCATTGCCTTTAAAAGAAATAGAGGAGGTGAGACTCCGCTCTCAGCTGGAGACAGGTAAATGTGAGTACCTACTCACGGGTGTCTGGAGAGCTATTCAGAACCCAGTGGGGACACCAACATCCAGTCAGCTGGGGAACTGCAGATTCTGTCAGCCGACTCGACTAAGGGGTGGATAAGGTTGCTGAAGCAAAGATTTCTGGTGTAATTTGAGATGCCCTGGAGAATCCAAGATATCCATGGGAGATCAACAGACAAGACTCACGAAAAACCAATGTTCCTCTAGAGCAAAATGGGGAAATCAGGTGAGAGATCCTAAAGCATTTCATCTGACACTAGGTGATTATTTCTAGGCGACTGAACTGAATGACTGATTCCTCTGGACTGTACAAGGAGTTTAGATTACAAATAATCCCCCAAGTGCAGCTGTATTAAACTGAATCCTTCTTTAGTTGATGGCCTAACAACGCACACAGCAGTGACTTCAGCTGCCTAAACATAATTACCAGTGCTATTTGAGAGGTTCTAAATCATCTGTAAGATCTGATCTTACAGGTGGGACACAAGACATCAGGGACACAATAAGGAATCAAGAGTGTCGAATGGAGACCAGGCATGAAACACCACAAAACTTAAATAAAGAGAAGCCTAAGTTCAGGAAACACAACCCACACATCCTCCGATTTTTATTCAAATAAGAGCAGATTCGCTAAGTCCTATTTTTAGTTATGGACAAAATTAACACATTGAAGGTCTGACTTTAAAAAGAAGAAGATCTAAACTACAGAGACTGTATGTTTAAAATAATAATATTCCTAGTACTCCTACAGTAGTTGTTAAAGTTTTGTAAACTATGTATTTACCTTAAAATGTCCCATAAAAGTAGCTTATAACATCAAGGTTTATTATAAATTCTAAATATCTATGGATTGAAATTTTTTTATATAATTGATTAGGAGTGTATTTTATGTAGGATAAAGTGGTTTCAATGGAAAACTTTGCACTTATTTAAACATTTCTTTCTGAAGATTGCAAGTCATTGTACAGCTGTGAATATATCTAAGTTAATAGAATTTCTGTAGCATCACATTGCAGAATCTCTTTTTTAAATGATACATCATAACAAGACGAAATGTTCTATAGGGTATGAATTATGTACTATGAAACATACACTTGCATATCTCATACCTGAATGCTATAGTATAATATATTTCCTGATGACAGAAAATGTATTGATTGATATGATTTATCCTGTATTAGTTCAACATGTTCTTTAAAGAGTTTATTTCACTACAGATTTAGATGCAGAGACAAAAAATTTTGATAAGCTCTCCTGAACCCTAGTATCCGAGTAAATCCATATTTTGACTATGGAGAAAACAGTATCTTCTACTTTCTGCTAATCTCTACTCTCTCAACTATCCAAGTATTCCTGTCTTTTTTGACAAGATAAAAAAGTTCACAAAAGTTTCCTTGTGTCTTGCTTAAAAACCACTATTCATGATCTCTTCATTAATACTGACATCTTAACCAGGTTTCATATTCTGAGCTTTCTGTGTCTCCTTATCAAAGATATAGTACTGTTCCTAGGCAAACTTCTTTTATTTCATCAGGTTCACTGACATCTCTCTTATTAAGCAAGATTAAAAAAAAAACACCAACGAAAAAAACCGAAACAAACAAAAAATCCCCACAAACAAACAAAAAACCCCAAGCCTCCCCTCCCCGCTCCCCCCCAAAAAAATCCAATGTCAACACTGTACAACAGTCTCAGAGCCAAACTCAGGTCACTCCCTATGGGATTTAGACCATATGTACACAGTACTTTTTACATGACTAAAAGAGGTTACTCAGGATACTTGTTTTTTGCAATGTATCTAGACTTTGGAAATCCATACGTTAAGTCTTGCCATCATTTTTTGAGCTCTGAAGATATCTACATCCCTAATCATGATTCTAAGTGTGCCACCCCTAAGCACCCCAGCAGCTGGCAGAATCAACAAGGAGGTGCCGAGTTATGAGAGCCTTTCAGTGTGTCATCACAGCACTTCTCATCCTTGCCACTCACATCCAGCCAAGGTGAAAACCCAACAGGGACCGTATTTCCTGCAGTGATTCTGCACAGCAGCACGGTGCTTAGTGCCTGGATCCATGAAGTAGAAAACTTGGACCTCCCCAGCCAGCAAGCAGCAGAAACCTGTTGGTGTTAACCCCACACCAGGGAACTAACTGCAAGTATGAAGTTTGGATTGAAGGTTGCTCTTCATCCCAGCCGTCAATACTAAATCACTTCTCCCTTTTATGACCATAATGTTTCATAACAGGAATCTCCTACTGCAATGATAGAACTGTGTTCTAAAAAATGTATAAGCAGAGGAGATGGAAAATTCAAAAGCACTGAGCCTATGCAATGGAACTCACTTTTCTACAAGAGATAAATAAACCACAGAGTACATGAAAAATTTATTCTTTCCATTTACTTTTTTATTCACATAAAGTCCCATACATACGAAACTCTATTAATGAATTAAAGTCTTTCCCCTACTTATTTTTAAATAATGATACTGACACTCCTGTACATCCAGTTATCCAAGCTTTGAGATCTGTTTAAAGATCAGACAAAAATTTCAGTTTTTCTTAACATATAGTTAAGAAAATATTGGGTTTAAACATATTGTGTTCTTAGGTTATCATTACCCAGAGAAGTTGTTGACATCCCATCAAGTGTTCAAGGAACACTGGAAGTGTTCAAGGCCAGGTTAGACAGAGCTTTGAGCACATCTAGTGGAAGGTGTCCCTGCCCATAGCAAGGGAGTTGGAATCAGATGATCTTTAAGGTCAGTTTGAACCCAAACCATTCCATGATTCTATTATTCTACTATTTGTTTTTGTATGTTGTAAATCTCCATAAATGAGCATTATCTTTTATCATTTAAGGAGAAAATTTAAAATGCTAAATCATAATGTGTTCTAAGAGAAACTGGCGTCCCTCTCAAACACACACAGAAAAATAAATCTGCCTTTTGGGGATGCTTTTTCTTCGAATTGGTTTCTTTATTTTAAAAATCCTAATAATTCTGTTACATAAGAGGGAAATGAAAGCTCCTTTCAAAGTGCAAGATGATGTATTGGTGAAGAAAAAGTCCATCTACAGCATTCTAACATTTAAATTTCTTTTCCCCGTATCCACAATTTTCTGTGTCTCTCTAGCTAAACCTTGTTATAATCATCACAAGCATTTACTTATCAAGTCTTCGGCTTTTGTATTTCCACCTCTGGGAAAGAGGTTGGAGTCGGGAATGTTTGGAATAACCCCAGCAGGTGGAGATAAAGAGTAGTGACAGACACAACGTGCCTTCAAACAGCTCAGTCTGGTTTTCATCATCGGGGAGTTTGTGTGGTTTCAGTGACAGCGCTTGACAGAGAAGGATGACGGATTCAGTGCTACAACCACTGCCACCCTTGGGCTGCAGCCCCAGCAGACTGCCTGGTGCCTCTGTGCTGGCAGCGCTTTTGGTGAATCCCACGCCGGCAGCTGGCCCCGGGACACCAGCTCAGAGCCAGCTCCGCTGATTCACTGCCTGCACCCGGACTGCCTGAAGTGACTAACGATGCAGGGAAACAAGGCCTAGCAGTAATGAAGCTGGCTAAAACCTCCTGATGTCACCAGTGCCTGCTTAGCATTTGTTTGTTCTTGCCAGCTGACCAGCAAGACAGCCTGGTTGCACAGGCAAGGTACAGCAATTTCCTGAAGGCAGCAGCAATGTGATTGAGAGGGAATAGGAATCTTATCTAGAGCTAGGCAAATTAAGAACAGACAGGATTTTTAGGTTATATTTGTAGCATGCAGTAATACAGACAGAAACAGAAATCTCACTGTCCCTTTCCTTGCTGCTCACAGTAATTCATTGAGGAAGAAGCCAACGTGAAAAATTAATTCTCCCTCTCACAGGCATTGAGTCAGGATAGTCAACAGATTGTGTAACAAAAGACATCTCCTCAATTATGATAACTACATATTGTGCAATAATACAATTTGTTGACTGTGAGAACATCATCATGAAAATATTGCCCCACAGCAAAACCATAGATCCTGAGATCCTGACACATTTATTATTGATTTCATTTTCCTAAAATCATTTTCTGGGTTGTGAGCACAACCTGGAGTCTTGCATAGTGGGATCTAGAAGACACATTACCCACAGCAGCAGCATTACTAGCAGTGTTTGTGTCTTCCCTCTATTTCCTAACAAACTTAAGCTGGGTATTACCCCCCTTTTCATCACTATGAGCAGGTAATCTGATGAGGCACACATGAAGAAACCAGCAGGTGTTTTTGACTCTTTTAAGAAGATGCATGCAAAAGATGTGAGTGTAACAGTGTGGTCTTTGAAGTATGACTGCCCGTGGTTGAAAGACATGGATCTCAAGCATCAATTTGTTTTCAAAATGGAAATGGCCTTGTTTATTGGTCTTTGTTAACACAGGACTCTCTTGCTGTGTTATAGATCGCCTGTGCTCTAACGAAGTCTCTGGACGCTGCCACTCACTGGATCACACAACGACTGTGGCCTCAGTCGTACAAAACAGCACCAGCTCCCATACTGGAGGCAGCGTTTGAGAGGTGACTGGAGCTGCATTGTGCTAAAGGGAGAAGTACCACTGCTATGATGGAGGAGCAGAACTTGAGACATTCTTCCACCTCACTAATCCGTTCCAAGGAGTGGATTTGGCATCGAACGGAAAGTTAAAAGGTCTTGTGCTCGTTTGAAAGGAGCAGAGTTCAGCATAGTCATCATATAATGTGTCCAAGGGAGAGGGAAAGTCACCTTGGGATGCTATTACTTTGGAATAGTTTATTTTTAACCTTTTTTTTCAGCATGTAAATTAGTATCCAACTCTTTTATACTGGGAGTGGATGTTAAAAGCTGTTAGAGTTGTTGTTCTTTACTCACTGTACCTGAATTTTAGCTTGTTTTAGCATTAAGAAAAATCTCAGTCCAATGTGAAAGAAAATTAGTAACGATAGACATGCTGATGGAGCAAAAAAAAATGTAAATTATACCTGTTTGCTTCTCACACTTACTTATTCTCATCCATGATTGGTCTTTAGGTTCAAGTATCAAAATCAAAGAGGCCACATAAATAATTTTATTCTGAGTATCTTGCTGAGTTCAGTGAGGCCATGTAATTTTATGTTCCCGAGTTTTAGGACAGTGTGTTTTCCTTACATAAATTACCAAGTATCTGGTTTTCATTTAATTAAGTATTTTAGTTTACTTCCTGACAACACAATAATAGGATCCTGAGTCATCTATCCCTCAAATGTCAAATTGGATTAGAAAGTTTTCAATCTGGAGATAGCCTTAATTATAGCAGCTTGATAAGGATTTAGTCTTTTTTCCAAAGAGAAAACTTCAGATTTTTAATTGTCATTTTCCATCCTTGGAGAAGAATTTACCTAAAGTGTTCGGAGAAAGCTCTGAACTACATCGCAGGAGATACCCTTAAGTTCTTAAATTCTCAGTCTGATTCCTTTAATAGCACATTTTCAATATTACTCTCTAAGTCGGTAGGGTCTATAAAACTGGATTTCTTTCCCAAAACGTATGATTATCCTGTGAGATCATTATTAGGGATAAATGTAGTTTCTGCTGTCTCAAGAGCTTCTTCTATTCCAAATATTTTAAATGCAGAAAGACAAATTCCTGTCATTTTAATTTGTGTTGATTTTATGATTCTACAAGACATTTAAACCCAGCATTTTAAAATATACAGTTTAATCCTCTCTGTGCCTGCTTTTATAGTCCATTTTTTCTCAAGTTAGGTACTGTGTAACATCTGGGATATGATACATGGTAGTCAATACTGAAATCTATCTTCAAAATACTAATAATTTTGTCATATAATTTTCAACAAACTTGAAAAGCAGATAATTTTCATGCAATTTTTGTTTCTTATTTCAATGACCAAAAGAACTGTTTAATTCTTTTAGTAGTATGAAATTCATATAGACATCTACATAGGCACAACAAACCACACATCACATCCAATGAAATAAAGCTCAAAGTACATACGTCGTTTATTTAAAATGTTACAGAGACCTATAAAGTCTTCAAATCCTGAAGTTTCTTTTACAAATGTTTCTCTCTTATAAGAATACATTTTTTTGTGTGTGGTCTTTAGCATTGCAGGAGAGCAGTGAGGGTTTGTATTGAGCCAGTACTGTACTTTGAATTCAGTAGTCTAATGCTTTTTAAATAAAAAATACTCAAATACATATGTAGACAAGCTGATACTGTTCACTTTGTTTATTCTACAAGTCTATCTGTGATCATAAACTCTTGGTAAATATTTGCTCTTTGGAGATTAGATTTAACATACTTGCATTTACTTGCAATTAAAATGTTGCTTTCCTGATGACTGTTGCATGAGCTGCTGTATTTCATCAGTGACATAACGTAATGTAAAGATAAGAGTTAAGTGGAAACAAGTCTGTTGTGAATATAGCCTTGGTCTGTTTCTGAAAGCAACAGTTTATGGCAGTCAGATTTGAATAAATTTCCAAGATTTACAGATCTCCAATCTGTAATCATTTTCTGGTGTATTCTTTTCTTTTTTTATTTTTTTCCCTTTAAAAATGGCATCATTTTACAGCCTTTACCATTTTTGTTAAAGAACAAAGGCGCTTTTCTTCTTTCCTTATATGATTTATTGACTATTATGCACCCAACACTTTCAAATTGCTTCCAAAGGCAATAAAGTAGCATGATAAACGCTAAGAAACAGAATTCACTTGTTGACTCTAAAAACAGAAAACTCAACATTAATGCTGTATTTTTTCATGGTATTTAAGGTTTTTAAACTAAATGCAAAAAGGTCCTTTTATTTTGCCATACTGCATCAGTCCAAAGGGATTAGCTTAGTATATGAGAGATATTTATGATGCAAGGAATATAACAGTCCTTCAGTAGTTCCAAGCCTGTGATGGCAATACCCTTTTGCATTTCCTTTCATAGCTTTGTTTATTAAGCTAAAACATGCCTAAAGCAGAAGAGGTTATTACAGACATCATAACTGTACAGTGTATATGTGGACCATGTTTTCAGCTGTTTTAAACCAGCTTAGTCCTGCTAATTGCAGTGCAGTCACCCTGGTGCACACAATATGGCAATGTAGGAGCCACACACTTGCATGCAAACACCTTCCTCCCACATGAGCCCACTTCCACACACGGAGTTATACCAGGCAGTTCCAAAGAAACTGGTGGGTGGCACTGCTAACTTTAGGAACTTCCATTTCATAGAATTAGAAATAAGCACCCACTAAAAATAATGATATATTTCAAAATTCCATTTCAGTAGCAATTTCACATCTAAAATTTTAGATAGGGAAACAAAGCTGCTATCATTTAATCTTATTTTCCCTTTCCCTTATTTTCCCTTTCCTCCTGCTTGTGAATTCATAATTTCTACTTCACCATCTCCACCTTCTTCTTGCTTGCCTTCTGCTTTTCAGCATTATTCAACAGAAAACCAGTATTTCCTCACTTCTAAAAAATATAGTGCGCGTCTTCATCTGAATTAATTTCTCACACTTTTTCCTGCAAAAATTCGAACTCTTCTCATCTGCGTCCATGATTTTGTTTTACTTGTGCCATAAAAACTGTATAATTTCAGTTCTCTGTTGCAACTTTATCATAGATGGTACATGTTTATGGAGACCTAAGCAAATTTTCTGTCTTCAGTCAATTGTTTCTGAAATCCCTCCTGACCCACTCTTCTGACACTCCATATAAACCGTGTGCAATTAACTGGCATGAACTGAAAAAATTTCTGGGTTGTGCCATAAAGCAGTCATTGTTTTTCCTTTGTTATTTTAATACAAAATATTTATAATTAAGTACTGTACAAGTATATGGAAATTCTATTTAAGACGTTTCAAATCTAGTGCATGTTTTGAAACTACTGAGCTATCACCAGGTAGAGACACTACAAGAGACTTAACAATGTGTATAAATGCCTCTGTTCTCTTCTCCATTGGACAATACAAGCACAATTCCAATCACTGAATTTTTACCTTCTATGAATCTGTGGAATTACATAGGATAGAGAATTTTTATTTCCTTAGTTTTGCCAGCTTATAACAGTGAAATGCAAAAATGCATAACTTTTTTATAACTGATGATTATCCTTCTCCGTAACTTTTCTGTGAGGGTCATCTTCCACTCCAGCTACCCACTCCCACTGCACTAGAATCAAATACCACAAGAAACTTGGAATTAAGAAAACAAAGATAATGGTAGAAAGAAGGTAATGAGTAGAGTAAGAGGCCTGATACAGAACATATTTCATTGATGAAAAAGATGTTGTCCTCCAATTTGTAACATTATGAAGAATCTCCACAGGATAACAAGTAATTCATTAATTCATAATTCATCCACAGGATGGTTGGGCACTGGATCAGGGTCCCCAAGGAAGTGGTCACAGCACCAAACAGGACAGAGTTCAAAAAGCATTTGGACAACACCCTTGGGCAAATGGTGTGATTTTTGGGGTGGTCCTGTGCAGAACCAGGAGTTGAAGTCAGTGTTCCTTGTTTCCTCCAACTCAGAAACTTCCATGGTGCATGTCTGCAGCTAAGACATTGCTCCTTCATTGACATTGAGGAATTTATGGGCTACCTCTCACAGAATTGAAAAGTTCTCACACCTGCAAAAATAAAGGTCTGTAATACAATAGGATGCATTAATGTGGTGCTCTGCAAATGGGTAGGAACCTAGGAAGCTGATGTCTCTTCAAAAAGCAGCAAGAACTCAATATTTTCCTTAAATTTAAGACAATCCCCATTCATTGAGAATTTGCTGCTGCTCATGTCTTTTCCTCTTAATCAATAAAGAGTTTTCTTCCAAATTTTTATAATGTGTCATTTTAGTTCTCACCATTCCAATGATTAAAAAAAAGGCTAAATTTTAAAACAAGAGTATTTTTAATAGGACCTAGACTTTTTCAAAATATTTTTCCTAAGAGAGAAATGAGCTCAAATTTTGAGCAGCTCTTATGACACACAGTTCAAGGTGCTTTTCCTTTTAGGGGGATAGAAGTACATCTTTCCAACCTCAGTTTGTTTGCAAGTGAACTGCAAAGTCCTGAAATGTCACTTACATCATCAGCAAATATCTGTCTCCTTCTTCCAGCCCTACCTCACAAGATCAGCCAAAGCATTCATTTTCATAAACCACCTCCTTATTTTGGTTGTATTTCTTGATCTGCCTGGCACTGTCTTTGTGAATCTCCTGACCTTTAGATCACTTTGTAAGGCGAAATTTTTTTCTGTTGTATCGCACAAGGAGGTAATTAAATACTGTGCTAAAGATTTCATTATGAGTCCCACTGAACTCTCCAGCTGTACTTAGCTCAATTATTTAAAATTACGCATGTGATTTAATTAACTCGTGGCATATTTGTGCATATGGCAAGTAATATTTCAAAAGTTTATCTTATAAACCATGTTTTAAAGTGTTACTAATAGCTGCTAATAGGTAAGCAAATGTAAGGAAAAGGCAACCCAACTCTTACAAGCATTCACAGCCTTTTCTGCCTCCTTGCTCCTCCCTCTGCTTAAACACTGAGCTTTGAAAAACAAAAGTCCTACATCTACAGGGTGTCTTTATATTTTGATAAGCTAAATAATATTTGTTCAAGCTTCCCTCCTATGTGCCATAAAATATTTTGATTAATGAAATAAAACTTTGAGAAGCACATTTATGTTCAAAGAAAAAAAGATTTTTATTAAAATTTGTCGAATTGCAATTGCACAAGACAAACTTTATCTGATAGCAGCTCACAAGTTCTTTTTAATTAACTACATTGCGATACATTGATCGCACCTTTCCGATTTCTCTTAATTAATATGTGCCAAGAATCATTGTAAGAAGAAGAAGGAGGATGAACAGCACTGATGGTATCAACATTACCTGTCACATCTGCCAAAAAAGTAGACTAAGTTTCTAAAAAATAGTGAGATATATTATAATGAAGACTTAGGGGAGAGAAAGAGATGAATACTGGCATTTTAAACTTCTATACCAGCCCTTGCAGAATTGATGACTGCGAGTGGGTGTAGCTGTCAACTAATATTCTCTGAATAACTCTACTACCTAGGGAAATCAGTGACTCCAGTGAGTTTATATTTTTACCCTCCTGAAACTAGTGTATATATACACTGTGTCAAAGAGATATCAGATTGCTTGCTGTATGGTGAACATAGATAATCCACTATCCCATGTACCTCTGGGTTAAAAATCAGGAAAATATATACCCTTTGGGGTAGTGCATTTCTTCTTTAATTTCACTAAAAATCACAGGCCAGCTCTCTTCCATTTGTGGGCATGCATATCTTAACTTTTGGGAGAGAGAAATCTCCCTGATCCTTGCAGAAGGAATATCCCTGTGATCTCACCACTTTCCTTCCCACTGCTTTGGAGAGTCCATAGCACAGTGTGGCTCTACCATTCCTTTCTGGATTGCCTGTCAATCAGCTAGGTTTTGGGGAACATAAATCATTTCCATTTTTAGTTGGACAGCTGGTAGGTTAGGAAAGGAAAAAACTGCTGGGATGTTATGCAGCTGTCAGAAATCAAACCATGATATTTTGGTTTTATAGCACAGCATTTTCCCCACAGAATGTCCAGCTTCATATCCACATACAAACTCTCCCTATAATGTCCAGAGCTATCATCTCTTCCCAGTTATTCAAACTCTCAGAAGCATTTTCCCTGGCACTTGGAGCACAAATAAGGCAGGGTTTACTCAGGAATCTGTCATAATATCAGTGATAGGATACAAGGTGGGAGATAGAGTAGATTTAAGAGCTTGAGGAAAAATTAATGAAATCTTGATGATTCTCCTCGATCCGCAGATGTTTCACATCATATTATGAACAATGTCACAAATTCACCAGGTTATGCTGGTTATCTGCTGTCTAAAGTTTTCTGTGTTTTACTAACATTGACATTTCACTTTGTTCCTCAATGCAGTATTTCAGAAACATACTTAACTACCTTCTTTATTTAATCAATCACCTCTCAATTCAATAAACAATTGAATAAACAATTCTTTAATTCAACTTCTGTGAAATCAACCATTTTCACTTCCATCTCCCTGTTCTCTGTCCTCCAGAAAATTGATTCTTAATTTGGAGGGGAGTTATATTTTCTCTATGTGGAGAGAATCAAAGATCACTTTTAAAATGCTGCTAAATTTTAGTCTTCATTCCTCAGCCTGAGTAAAACACCTTGTACAGAAAAAACAGCCAGCTGATTCAATGCCCCCCTGTCAATCTTTTCCACTCATATTTTTCTTCACTATTCTACTAAGTTTTCTGCCACTTATGGGGAGGGGTATTTGTTTTGCTTGGATTAATTTTGATTGCAGCCTTCTTGACTTCATCTTAAGCATTTCCCATGCATTACTGAATCCCAGCCAAATCACTTTAACTCATTTCACATTCATTCAAGTAGCTATTGACTAAGTAAAAATAATACTGCAGTGCATAAAAAAACCTGAATAGCTTTCTTTCTGATTAGTGTAGCAGTTAAAAACTCAGACTAACATCACAGAGAGATCTGTTCTTCTGAATGTAAAGGAATAGATTTAGATCATACTCTTTAATCAAACACTTAGAGATTTAATTCCTAAAATATTTACAATTTTGTGAAGTTCTACAGCTTCAGTTTTTGAAATCAGTCGAGGATTTCTGATTCAATCTTTTAGCTGTGTGACAAATTCAGTTTTGTCAGTAATAATATGTAACACTTTTGGTCTTAAAAGAATTCGCATTCCAAATGGCAGCTTCCATCAGTCTGAATCAATATGCTTTTATCAAAGGTGTATGAAGAACTATCAATAATTCAACAACTAATGAGCCAAATTGTCTAAATGCCAATCTTTGAGAAGTGTGACCTACTCGCAAGGGCCTCATCTTGTGCTCACTTGCTACAGAGCTTAAGGAAAGAGCAGGTTTGCATATCGAATGGGTATAATCACCCCAGATATGTACATGTGCCTTTCTGGTCACAAGCTTATGTTTCTGCATGCACTTCCTTGTGAGATATTTATATTTGTTTTCAGAAAAATAAAAAAAGTATATTAAAGTGTCTGTTATGAAAGAGATCCAAACTAAGGTAATAATTTCCATTTAGGAGAAAAACATTGAACTACTGACTTAAGGCATAAATATGGTGGCACAATAAGAAAAATAATTTCAGTTGGAAACTATTTTTATCTTTTCATATGAGCTATTTAGTCAGACTACCCAGGACCCAGGTTTCCCAGACAATTCTTCTAAAGAGCAGGCTGGTAGATTTGGAAACAAGTTCTTTGACCTTTGGCTAGTAAGTGGTACATTGTATTTTGTCTGAGTCTTAAGTAACTTTCTGTACCAAGACAATTCTATGTATCTAATTACAGCATTAGTGTAAAAATTGTTCCAGCTGTCCAGAAGGTTTTGCTATTGGATGATATCATAACCAGAGTGTTATTAAATCTCACAGCAGCTGGAGACTTGACTCCAGTCAAGCAAGAATCCTACAGAGATATCGAGTAGTGATGGATTTCCTGTATATCTTTCAGTGAAAAAAATTAAGATTTTTAAAGATGTCATAACATTGGCAGAATTTCTAAAATAAATCTATATCATCAGTTGAAACTATTTTTAAATTCATATGAAGGTAAAAGTCCTTGATAACATTTCTTTTGAAGGCTAAAAACTGCCATGTAGTAAATCAAAATCACACAATAAATACATGTATTTCTTCTAATTCATGTTTCCATACATTGCTAGAAATAACATGGAAAATATAGTGCCGGCATATTTTTAAGAGATGAGATAACTTCTCCAACTTTATCTGGAAACCATTCATTTTGTTATGAATGTAGAATATATCCTTTCAATAAAATAATTACATAACACACAAAGAAGATTTTTAATTTTCATTTAGAATCACATTGAAGAGCTTAAGGCCTGGCAGATTTTTCTGTGCGTTTTATATTCAACCAAGTCAAAGTATAGTCCAGCTGGACAAAGAAATACCATGCAAGTGGCCGTCAACTCTGATTTTCATCATCTTTTGTTATCATGTCATGAGACTTGGTCGATTTTTCAAATTTAAGTGCCAATAATGATATTACTTTTTTTAAAATACAACCTTTTTAAAGAAATCAAGTTACTGCATATTAGCTTCCATGTTGCAGTGCTGTAGGAAGCCATAGTGCCCGGTAAATACACATCCCCAAAGTGATAATCTAGTGGAAAGGGGGACTACTGATCCTTTCTAACTTCATTTTTACACCTTAATGATGAGATTTAGGTACTCAGTTTTTCTTTTAGATAATGGAAGACATGTGGGCTCTTGTTTTGTCTGTGAATTAGACAATATAGTAGACCTATTCACTAACATGAATTAGTGGATTATATAGTCCCCATACATTCATGCTGATATATATTAATGTACAGTGTTAGGTTCTTGGCTTTGCTTTCAGAATAACAACATTAAATTTTTCCAGGAAGTTTTACTTTTCTTATCCTATTCCCATACTCCTATCCGTAGATCTTTTCTCTATATCCACAGAGACAGAGGGAAACTTGGAGTAAAAATAGTTAGAGGCCAGAAAAATAAAGTTAGGGAGGGATGGGAAAGCTGATTTTGCCAAATTTAGACCCTATCAAAACCCCTTGGGTTCTGTATTGCAAAACAGACCTGGAAACTTCTGAGTACTACTGGTCTATTCTGCTGTTTTTTACATTTCTTTCCCTCTTTTTCTATTTTCTTTTTCTTTCTTTCTTTTTTTTTTTTTTTAATATTCCACTGGAAACCCTAGAAACAGAGAAAGGATTGTTTTCAGGCAAGAAACACTGCCTGCTAGAACAAGTTAACATTAAGATAGAATACGTATTCAAAGTTGGGAAAAGAGGGCAAGTAAAAATGGTTTCTTTGCTCAGCAAGTTCAGGGGTTCTAACTGGTCTTTTCTGTGCTCAGACAAATTTCAATCCTTAGAAACCTTTTACTCAAGAAGTGGCCATTACTCTTCAGTCCAGCTGAGAACTCAGGACAGAGAATATTTATGTTCAGGAATGGAGTCCTTATTCAAACAGACAGCTTCATTGACTTCACAGAGGAAAGACTGATCAATGTTTTACAAGACTAAGCTTTTTTGCTTTTTCTATATGCACTTCGGAGGAGCAATATGTCCAAGAACACTGCTATAAAATTATATTCCTTCTTTGAAAACTACCACAACAACAAGAACAGCAGTTATATTCGATCCTATCATGACCACCTTCCTTTCCTGATGGCTTAGACTCGGAAGAAAAGGATTTAAAGCAGAAAGACTTTTGAAAACACTAGTTAGCCTGGACATCTTGGGAAAAAGAATATATAAGTGGACCAAATTTTCAAGCTCACTCTGGAATCCAGGATAACATGTAGTCATAGTGCCCCAGGTGAATGCTGGTCAGAATCATAAACAGAAACAGGTTCACTTTCCATTCTGTGCTCCACCTGGAAATGATCTTACCAACATCCATCTGGAAACCCAGTGTTGGCACACACCTCCCTAGAATTCAAGTTTGGGTCTTTGCAAGGAGACTGATTTACAACTGCACAGTGGTAAAGAATTTCACCTAAATTTTCTGTAGAAATTTTGATATAATATGCTTTCTGCTGGTAATCAATTTCTTTTACCGAACTGTCTTAGTTGATCACTTAGAAGTTATGCATCAAATAATTTAATGAAATCAGGATAAGTTAAAGAAATACTGCTGAGATTTGTCCTTTTCTCTTTTCTGACATACACTAGGCTGGAATTTTACTGGACCAGCTCCAGCCTGTGCTGTACACCTAATTTTTCATGAGGTAGCAGGCATGTTGCCATTATTATTCTGTGAAGAGCATTCACCTATGACCTGAAACACAACTGCTCATCACAATCCTGCTTCTGAGAGGAAACTGCCCTAACCCTACTTCTTCAAAAGAATTCCAACAATTTAATGAGAGAACAATTTAAGATTTGACTTTCAGAAATTCTACCACCTTGGTAGAATAGACTCTATCATGCCAAATAAGCACAAGTTTTCCATAGGTGATGGATGAGGACAGTTAGCTATCTAAGCAGATGCATATGTAAATACATGCAGATGAAAAAAAGCCAGCCTCCTCCCACTCTGAGGGACAGCACGCAGCTGTGCCCCTCATTTCTGCCTTTCTGATGTTCACATCCTATACTGTAGGTAGCAAATGTCTGGTCAAGTTGGGATGCGAGAAAAGGAGCTTCTGTGCACCTTGCTAGTCATGGAGATTTGCCATAAAAACTATGATTCACAGAAGTCGATTTGAAAACCAATAATAATCTTAGAGTAATTATAAAAACAGGGTGATCTTTGGAAAAAAACTGTTGTTGTCTGGAGTTGGAAGAATGATTTTGACTTCACCTAGATTCACCTAGAGTAAGTATGGCTGGTAAGTGTTCGTCATAAAAACCGGGAATGTGAATTCTCCTCTTTATATCTCTAGGTTAGTGGTCAGTGCACTTGCTCACACTCTGAAACTGAGGTTATCTTCAATTTTGCATGAGGGAATCTGAACCAGCAACTCTAGGGTGAAAGCTCTAGCAATTAGACAAGAGAGTATTTTTTCTCAAAACTGTGGATATAAAAGAATGATCTCATATGGGAGCTGCAGGAATAAGCCTGTGTGTTAATTTCAAGGCGAAAGACCACACTTTCTGCAAGCTTTCTCCCATTTCATTGAAGAGTGAGAAGTTCTAGCTTATCAGGGAATTCAAGAAAAAAAACTCCACAGTAGATGGTAAATTCAAGGATTTCTAAGGCCAGGGAGGATCATTATACCAAGACTGATGTATAACATTACCCTGTACTAGACCCAGTTCTCTCTCTTTGATTAAAGGCAACGTGAGGGAAGGATCCAGCCTTTTTTTTTTTTCTTTTTCATTTTACCATGAAAATATGAATGGTCCAGTATTTCCTTTACTAGTTTGTGAAAATAGTTAATTTCCTCTCCGGCAAAGAAAGACAGAAGGACAGAAAGACCAGAAAGACAGACAGAAAGGCAGAAAGACAGACAGACAGACAGAAAGAAAGAAAGAGAAAGAAGAAAAATTCTTCTGTGCTTTTCATGTTAATATTATTGTAATATAATCCACCATGTCTGGCTATAAAAGTAGCTTGACCATTGTTAACTCTCATTTCTTCACTAGAAGAATAATCATTTCCCTGTTTCAAGATTTTTTTGCTAGTCTATTAATCACACATTTCCATCTGTTCATACTAATACCTCTTCAGTGGTTAAATATGATTGATTTGAAATAAACGATTACTCTGCAGAAAAAAAGGTACTGTTAGAGTTCAATTGTCTTATGCACTGTTTCAAGTGCAGCCATGAGCTGACATACACATAAATTGTTTTGATTATTTTCACTAAGCTTCTCTAAATTTGTCAAACTATTTGAGCAGATGTGCTTGACTAACATCTTTGTATTTCCTTATTTTTTGGCTTCTATATCTATACATGTAAATCTATATCTATGTCCGTATATATAGCATTACATAAAGCATTACATTTAACATTATATATAACATTTCTGAATGTGTTCACCTCTAAATGTAATGCTCTTGGACACTTGGCACCTGCCAGATCTTGTCAGCTTCAAACTAGTACCTACCAGGCTTACTGAGGATGAGCTGTCAAGTGCATTTTCCCAATCAGCAACGTAAAATGGTCCCCTCCTCTCTAGATCCCCTCACCCAGTAGCTCAGCAATTCAAGCATCCACTCTTGAGGTGGGCGACAGGAGCCAAATGTTCATTCCTGGCCACAGTGTGGAAGTTCTAACCATGAGGCAATACTGCTTTTGGTGGTGAGGTGCTCTCAGGCTTCCTCTGTGATGTAATGATTTTGCACAGGATGTGTGTTCTGGTCACCCTTCTTGTTACATGGGATCCACATACACCCCTGATCCAGTTGTGACCAGCAGGTCACATCCTCCAACAACAAAAGCCTTTCTAAGTCTTTCTTTAGCAGTCAAGGAAGGTATTTTCTCTTGTAGTAGCAGCTATGAATTTCATTTCAGATTTCCTTCAAAACAGTTTGCTGCTGAGGTTTACTCTCTCTAAGTCTTCCTTGCCATAGCATTCGGCAGCTGACAGCATTTCCAATCTAATGCCTTTAATTGCCTGGTAAGGCAACAGGGCCTCCAGCTTCGGTAGGGGGTACCTAAGGCAGGAGTCAAGGAGAGATTTTTGCTTTTACAAAAGGAAGCCTGCAGTAGCAGAAAGAAATGATTGCTGGATTAAGTAGGATATAATTGCACTCTAGAATAGCTATCCAAAAGTTCTTGTGTCCCATTCAGGCTTTTCCCAAGGCCTGTCAGTGATTCAGATCACAACAGGAATACTGAAAACCAAAATATTAACAGCAAAAAATACAGTTAATTGAGGATGCTAGCAAAGCCTTATCTGGATATTTTGGACTATGTCCGTGTGAAAAACAATTGCCTTTTTCTCTCCTATTTAACTGAACTCCTACAACAGCTTTGTATTGACACAAGATCCTTGATTGTGCTGGGACTTTTCCTGGCTCACCACAGGTTCCATCCTTCATTCTTGTGAAGTTAAAAAGTGAGTATTGTGGTTTGTGTAGATCTGTTACATCAGTTGTTATGTTTTGCTTCTTAACATGAAGGAATATGTTGCTCTCCAGAATGGCAGTCAGATGCGTAAGGTTGATGTTTTACATAGGTTGCAAAAGGGCTGATTCGCCCTGTTTGTTCTTTGGTAATTAAATTATGTCCTATGTAGCAGACTCATTAAAGCTGGTAAAGCCAGACTATTTATCTCTTCATAGTAAACACAATAATTTAATTTTTTTTCCTGATCTGACTTCTCCCCATATTTGGACTGATTTAAACATTAACTAATGTTTTGCAAGCTTTTGATGTCTATACAATAATAACTATCTTTACCCCAATAGAAAAATACGAAAAACTAACCTTCTCTTATTGATTTCTAGCTAATTTTGAGCTTTTCCTCTAAGACATTTGGCTACAGGAACTTTTTGATATACAGAAGCAACACTCAGTTGACATGATCAGATAAACCACTGACTGCCCCTCAGCTCAGCACTCATGATTAACACTCTGTTTCACTCCTGCTAATTTGCATTAATGTACTAATGAAATGTTTCTTAGCCTGAAACAGAGTCTGTAATAAAGCACTGCCCCATTTCAATGGTTTTATTCCATATTATGACTATAAATACAATCTTGGTGTTATCACCAAGTAGCTCACCAAGATAACTGGAGTTGGGGTAATTAATAGGACGTGTGTAATAATGGATCATCATCAACATCTAAGCACAGTGATGCAAAGGTGCTGCATAAGCTGTGAAAGAGGCATTAGAAGGAGATCTAAAGGGCATATTTTTTTTTTATGGAAACCAAAACTGTCCCTAGAACAGGCCTTGTACAAACACCCACAAAGGGGCGGTCCCTACAACACTGCTCACCTTCTACTTAAGGACATAAATCCTATTGCTTCAGTCTTTGGGGATGATCTGAAAATAAAATGCTTTGTTAATCAAGATATATGATGGGAGGAGTGCATTTCATCCTATGTGTTTTGCAATTTTGAAGCACAATGTTCTGTGAAGGCAGCAGTGTTCTGCTAGATGTAGTTTTACATAAACACTTTTCAGTTAGTTTAGAAAACTGATGTTAAATTAAGACTTAAAACACAAACTGGCTCTATCCTGGAAGAAAAATGTAAAACAGAAATAAAAGCATATTTGGATGAGTTTTAGTGTATAGATACAAGACCAATCCTTTGGATAATATTCTGCAGTATTTTTGAAAATATTGTGTACATCCACACCAAAAAAAAATTTGAACCTTAAATAAATACAATTTATCTGAAACTTTTGTTTTCAACTGACATTTTTGAAGGTAATTTTAGTTCAAGGAATCATATAGTAGACATAAGCTCATGTTTTCCCCCTCCTTTTCAGCAAATAGATTATTCCTAAATTGCCAATCATCATTCATTAAAACAGAATTGAGCAGCCGCTGCCGTTGTCTCATCATGGTTAATTTAAACTCTCAAATCCGGCTTCCTTTTTTAGGGTCCTCAAAGTTTTATCCAATTGATTAATTGCAACCAGTAAATCAGAAAAACAGTAATTTTATTTAGCAGGCCCCAAAAATTTCCCTGCAGCTTCCTGAGATAATTAAACACATCTGCTACATTAAAAATTTCCTACATGTAGCAATTCACAGTAAGTTTGTGATAAGTCATATCTTCAGAGGTTTAGTAGGATGTTGAATTATTTACCAACAGTGGAGTTTTAACATTTTTTGTCCATTACAGTTATTTGGGGTGTATTTTTCGGGGAAAAATTCAGAGGGAAATTCTGTAGGAGATAAAAAGATCTGGATATCCATATGATACCTAGTATCATATAGTCTGTATCATAAATGTTCTCTGCTGGGCAGTAGCAAAGTTTGGTATGTTATCATTTTAAATTCATAGACTAGTAATAGCAGAAGTAAGCTCAAATTATTAGTCAAAGATCAAAATGAAGATGGTAGTTGCAAATAGATCCTAAATTTTGAATGTTTTTCCTTTTAGTTACTGAAATATTCCCAAGTTTGACCGGTTAACCAGTGCTGACAAAAGTTTGGAATGGAGAGTGAAGTCTCAAGGAAGCTTCCATTTTTTTGGTACATTTGTTCCGTATTTTGGTTACATGCATAGGTCCCGCTTCTGGGTAATTGACTTAATCCCTTTGTTTTTGTTCTAGTGCCGCCTCTGACTGCCCCTGGACATCCCGGGAAAACCAGTGGTCAGAAGGCAGCCCATTTCCCCCAGGAAGCCTGAACTATCTCCCACCTGGAGCACAACAGTGAACCACACAAATATTGCAACCAGCTGACTGTTAAGAGGCTGTGGTGCTAATTGCTGCCTGTCAGAAGAAATGGGTGTCTGCTTGCTTGGGTAAGTTGTCTTTCAATCTTTGGTTGAAATATATCTATTAGATGTCGTTCTTCTCTACTGAAGCAATGGTTGCATAGCTCCTCCACAATCCAGATTCAGTCTCAGCAAAAAGACAGAAAATTAAACCAGTGTCCTAAAGCAAACACAGTGCACCACAAGGCTCATTAGGATATAAGATCAAGGTTAGGCATAGGAGAAATATTTAATACGAATACGCTCTGTGTTGCCACATACACAACACATACATATATGTTACTATATACACATTAAATGTGTATCTGTTACTATATTATATACATCTCTTCATAACTGTGTCCAATTATTTTATTAGTTCAGGTGAATAGTGTGGTTTTGAAGCAAATGGTTGAAAATTAGCTAAATTAGCTAATTTCAGTGAGTTATCCGATCAGCAAGAGTAATCTGGATTCCTTGGAGATAAAACTAAATGAGAAGGTATGCTCCAAAATCACACCTATTCACACCTGAAGGGAATTCAGTTCAGCAGTTCAGATTAAAACTGGCTTGAAATCAATCTTCATGAAATCCATGGTGTGGACATGGATCCTTTGCACCCTATATTTCACTTTAGAGATCCTTTCTAATAAGGCCGTGTTACAGGCAAAAGTAAACAACCAGTGTCTCAGTCAGAAATGCCTTTTTTAACCAGAATCATAGAATAATAGAATGGTTTGGGTTGGAAGGGACTTTTAAAGACCATCTTCAACAAGCCCCCTGCAATAAGCAGGGGCATCTTCAAATAGATCAGATTGCTCAGAGCCCTGTCCAACCTGACCTTGAAAGTTTCCAAGGATGAAGCATCTACCACCTCTTTGGACAACCTGTTCCAGTGTTTCACCACCTTCTTAATTAAAAAAAATCCTTCCTTTATCTAGTTTGAATCTACCCTCTCTTATCTGTAAACCATTACAACTTGTCCTCTCACTACAGGCTCTGCTGAAAAGTCTGTCCCCATATTTCTTATAGGTCTCCTTTAGGTACTGGAAAACTGTTACAAGGTTTCCACAGAACCTGCTCTTCTCTAGGCTGAACAGACCCAACTGTCTCAGTCTCCCCTCACAGGAGAGGTGCTCCCACTCTCTGATCATCTTCATGGCCCTCCTCCAGACCTGGTCTAACAGGTCCATGTCTTTCTTGTGCTGAGGACTGCTGAGCTGGATGCAGTACTCCAGGACTAACCAGAGTGAAGAAGGAGGGGAACATCACCTCCCTCAACGTGCTGGCCACACCTCTTTTGGTTCATTTAAGGATGCAATTGATTTTCTGGGATGCAAATAGACATTGCCAGCTCAAGTTCAGTTTTTAATCCACAGCTACCCACAAGTTCTTCCCTGCAGGCCTGCTCTGGGTCCCCAACCCTGTATTCATACTGGAGGTTGCCTGACCCGTGTTCAGAGCCTTACACTTGGCCTTGCTGAACTTCAGGTACACTTGTGCCCACTTCTTAGTCTTGTCCAGGTCCCTCTGAATGGCACTGCATCCCTCAGGTGTGTCAGCCACACCACTCAGTGTCTGCAAACTTGCTGAGGGTGCATTCGATCCCACTGTCTGTGTCATTGGTGAATATATTAAACGGTACTGGTCCCAAAAGAATAAATACTGGTCTCTGTACATAGTGTATGTGAATAACTCAAAGCACATTCCTCGTCTAATCAGTCTTTATCAATAATAATATAAAACCAAAATGCTGATGATCCAATTACTTCAGTTTATACTTCAGTTTATGCTGTTCTGCTAAGCCTGTCATTATCAGCTCATTACAGCAATTTCCATGTCAAATTCCTGATATATCTGGAAAGGGAGTTTACATCAGCAAATATTACTTATGCAAGTGAGAGTTGCAGAGTAAACCAGGGAGCAGATTCAGCAGTTGCACCTTTCAGTATTCATACCACCAATAGCTATCTATAATAATCTGTACACAATTGCATTATTTTGACACACTGCATGTAATGATACAGGATTTCACAGCAGGTTCACATACCCCTCCACAACCGCCATGAAATATCAACTCCATATGTTTCAATCAGGCCATATGCTGTTGAAACAAGCATAGATAAAAAGATACATTACAATGTATTACTGGGAGGTTGACAAGGACTTGTGGACTAAAGGGGACATGTCTTCAAGAAAACAGGCAAGTATTTTCCCTCAAAGTTATAGCACCTTTAAGGTAAAAACCAAACTGTTAAGACAGAGAGTTTTTAGGCAGCAATCATATCAACAGCAACAACTCTAAGACTTCTGTAACTTTAAATTGTTCAGAAAAGCACGAATTTTAATTTACTCAAATTTATCAGTTAAAAAAAAAGACCCACAACTTTTTTTTTTTTTGGTTACATCAGTTGCCTAGATTTACTGAGACAGCAACACAGAGCAGAGATGATGGAGGGAGTACAGCTGTAGGTCGTTTCTGTCTGAAGCCTCCAAGTTCTTCCTGAAAATCCATGTGTCCTTAAGGATCACTCTATCATCCAGAAAGCACTACGTGTGCCTTTATGTGCACAAGCAAAGGATTAGAAAAAGCAAAAAAAGATTAGCAGCAGGCAACCTTTCTATATATTTAAGCCCATTTTATAAGGTCATTGGCTTTAGGAGGAAACATAACCATACTATTTTGGACAATTTTTTGTGTGTTACAAAGAGAAGGAGGTAGGAAAACTTGGACTCTACCTGTCTGAACTGTAGGAGAGGCCAGAGAAGGGGGATAGAAAGGTCAGAGGGACACTGGGGACCTTGAACTCATTACCCTCACTTCTAATTTGTGTATATCTTGTGGGGTACATCAAGAGGATGAGGTTGGCATTTGTTTGTTTTTATCAGCAGTGTTGACCTATGGCCTCCCCTAAAATGAAGAAGTATAATCTCCATGGGGCAAAACGAAAGCCAGCAAACCTCCTGCCAAGAAACAGACAAGGAGGAATGGTTTCTGGGCCTTCCTCTTTGGGACATTTGCCAGGTGAAACATTTTAGGATTTCTCCACCATTTACATAAACATGTCTCTCTTGTTTTCTTAATCATAGGAGGCTGGGAGTGTGGTTTTTTCTGTACTTTTGTGTTTCTCTGCTGGTTAGGAAAATAAATTGCCATTGCTTTACATACCTTGGTTGTCCAGCTTTAGGATTTGTCTTCTGAGAGCATGGTAATAATCATAGCGTTTTCTCACCAGTATTGTATTGCACAAGTGCAGCCAAATTTTACGGTTGCAGAGAGCATTAACAGGCCAGGCCAAGAGGCACTTTTGACTTTGTTTTAATATGAAATTTTACATTGCATCCCCAGCTCTTTGCATCATTACTATAATTATTTGACATGTTTTATTTTTCACACTGACTGCAGAAAGGTGGTCACCCTGGCCCCCAACTCAGATCCAGGGAGGCCAGTTAGTCAACATGTTTATGCATGGTGTGGTATTATTAACTGCATTTCATAAATCTTAGCTGTGCAGATTTCCACTCTAAACCCTTTCTTATTTCTTGCTGGTATTTGCCTATCTATTTTTTTTTTCTACTAGTTCGCAAAGTATTTCCTTTTTAAAACTCAGTCAATTATTTATAGAACAATACAGAGGACACAACATTTAACATATTGAACAAGGATGGATTCCCTGCTTAGAGCAACTTTGAGCGTCAGGGCTCAGTCATGCTGTGTAGGCACAACTGAGATTATCATGCTTTGACAAGATAAAATTGCTGTGGAGCTTCAAGGCACAGAAAAGGACTACACCCTCCTCTACCTTCCTTTTGGAAATTCCTGACTATTTCTTCACTGCAGCTGACCTATTCTTTGTAAGATAAGGAAACCAGTTTATTCTTCCCCTCTTCCTATCCCACACAAATCCTTCACTAATCCTTTTGGAACAGTTTTCCCCTATGATAGAAACCACAAGGAGAAATTTTTAAAATGGCAACCAAATAGTATGGGGACCTTTAAGGAGCTGTCACCACCCAATTTAGACACATGTGAAGGCCACAGTTCTTCTTCCTGCCCCACTCCTAGGAAAGTACAGAGAGCTGAAAGTTAAGGAAAACCTACTAAACCATCAGAAGTACAGCAACACCATCTACCTCTCTTTAGAGCAGTATAATTGGGGATGTTTCCTAATTTTATGAGTGAGTTACAAAGAGACATCATATTAAGAAGAAAGAAAAAACAAAGCTGGAACTGAGGAAGAAAGACTGGTAGAGTGTGAGGTCTATCCTCAAGTGTCTCTGACACTTGTAAAGCTCTGGCTTGGAAGGAAGCTCGAATTCTTACATAATGAATAGAAATGTCGTGGCAAGAAGAGACTGGGCAGAGGTTCCAGGCATACCAGTAATGAGTCTTTAACAATGAGACCTTTGCAAGTTGGGCCTCACTGCAGACCAATCTGAGAAGATGTCTGAGCAAAAGATATTAATTACATATATAGGTATGTAGAAAAGATCTTAGTTTCTAAATAAAATGTCCCAGCTTCTTTCTGACTACAACATGATGCAAATACCCCACTGCATCTCCAGGGGATACGTTCAGTCGGTGCCCAGCATGGCACTAAGAGAATCTAATTTATTATTGTTGCTATTTCTATTACAGTAGGTCCACTGGGACCAAAAAAAAACCAACCCTGCAATTTCAAGGTTTTTTTCTACTTTTCTCTTGTTAAGTTTAGTGCAACTCATAGCTCCAGAGAAACCATCTGGGATTTCAGGCATAGAGACTTGTCAGTCCTTCTGTATGAGAAACTGAAGTTCTGGTACAAATAGTGGCTTGTCTCCATTTCATATCTGGATAACTTTATCATTATGCATGAATTCTAAGCATTAATTTTTTATTTGTTTATTATGATACCAGGTATCTCACATGAGGCAAAGGACTATTTTACAAAAAATTGGAGAGCAGTGCAAAATTTAGAGGTTTTAATGCCATGAGAATAAATTATTATTTTTCTTTTGGCAGTTAAGTTGCTAAATAAAAACAGAAAGTCTGTCAGATAAAAAAAATTATTTTAGTAAGTTTTGTTGTAAAAAGTAGATATTTCGCTTCATTGGCGGGGGGGTGGGGAGTTGTAATCTAGTTAGTGTAAAATGTTCCGTGATTTTGTGAGAAGCTATAGAAGAGTAGAAATTTGAATTTTTTCATAGTTTTTGAAAGATGTTACATTTTTCTAATTCAACCTGAATTTTCAAAAAAATAGTTTTGGCAAAATATATTTTTTGACCGATTATGGCTCCTAAAACACAAACAGTTTTATCCTGTACACCCTATACAAGATTTAATGGTAATCTGGTCAATGGGTAAGCATTTCTTAAAATGCTGGTGAAATTGAACATATCACATCAGAGAACTCCTCTCCATAGACTACTAGCTTTGCAAATGAGTCTGAAAGTGCTGAATTTCAAATCAAAATGATCCAACAGGAGTTTTTGCCTCTAGTGAGAAATTCGTCATTCATTTAACAACATGAATAAATATTAAATATTAGAACAAAAAAATATTGGAACCCAGGATCCTCATAAATATTAAAATAGGGATTTGTTGAGCTCTGAATCCCTGAATCTGTTGGTATAGCTCAGGAAAATTAAAACTTGTTTCAAAATGGCGAATAATGGGTGTACATTTTGTATAACAGCACAGTTTTTTATATGGAGCTTGTCAAGTTTGCAGTTGACTGTATCCAAACCTAGGGCAATTTCTCAGTGATGCGACCTAGTCTGTGTTTCACCCAAGGCTGAGACTTTTGGAGAGTGGTCCAATTTCTTTCCTTTTGTCTGCTGAAATGTGCATTTTCATGCAAACCTATTCAGCAGGAACAGACATTTCTAAACACCCTCCATAACTAGTAGCTTTTGATACAAACCAAACACACAAAATAAAGGATTACAAAATAAAGGATTAAGTTGCATTAGGGCTTCACTGACAATAATTCTGTAAGGCTCAGCCTGCCAGAAGGGAATGAAGGCCACCTTTGTAATATTATCAGGAGAAGCAATATAAACTTCATTCTTTGTTTGCTTGAGAATAAACAACTTAAGAATAGTTAAGCATGTGGTGCCAAGCTCACTAATGTGAGTAATTTCCTCAATTTGTTATTTCTGTGATGTACTAAGCACCTGAAAAAATACTTCCTGTTCTTTGCCAGAATTCTCTCTCTCCCCACAAGCCACACATGCAAAAAAGAATAATCGGCTCTTTTGCATAAGTGTCCTTTTTTTTTACCAATGCATGAAGAAATGCATTCTGTGATTGACCTGTCTTGGCAAATTTCCATAGGCAATAATTCCCTATAAAAACTATCTGTGAAAATGTCCATTTATATTAATACCAGATGAATGATTGTTTGAGCAGTTTTGCTGTCTGTAACTGTGGCTTTATCTCAGTAGGAGAGATGTAGTCTCTGAACTAGGCTTCAAAATACTAGGGACTGCATGGCTTCAAGTCAACACCACTAAATACAAACTGTTTTGTTGCTATCAGTGTAAGTTCCAGGTATCAGCATTCTGCAGTGCTTTCATTTTCCAAGTGGTCTAAGATACAATCATGACAATAGACTAATCCTGAAGAGATAAACACATGCCTGATAATACGGCAGTGGTGAAAATCAAATGTCAGATTGTGCTGACAAGGAACAAAACCAGAATATTTCACTCAAAGTTCCTGCCAGACCTGTCAAAAACTACAAAACAAATAAAATGATCCCCAAATTCTGAATCAAAATTGAATTTTGGCAAAGGGAAGAGGTAATCAAACCTTTCTTCTAGCTCCTTCCTGCAGTCTGCTAACCCCCCTGACCCAGACACACACTCACCATTCAAATAACCTGAACTTCTTTGTTAAAACTGCCCTGGTGGAGCCTGGCATCCTCAGATGTCCCTGACCCATCAGCCTGGCCTTGCATGGGGACAGGGGGATTGAGAGACGAATGGGCATAAATATAAATACTTTATATTTATTTGACCTCCTCGAGTCTTTGCTTATACCCTTTCTTTCCCAGTGAGAAAAATAAAACGCTACACTATCAGGATGCCCTTAATTCATAGCAGTGACTATACATTAAAGACTCCTGGGTCTTTCTTCTCTCTGCATGTGAAGAACCATTTTTGTTGAAAGCTGACACGTTCACATACTGTTCCACTTTATGGCATCAACTTTTGAGCAAATTAAAAAAGAAATTAGTGAGTTCAATGCAGGTACCTGGCTTGTTCATAAGGCAGGGAGAAAAGAGAATAGAGTGAAATATATATTACTATATAAACATTTGGCATTTTAGCTATTATAAAATCTCCAGTATTCAGCTGTAGATTCTTCACTCTCTCAAACAGCTCTGGAGCAGACACATTTTCAGAGGAAGGTCTTGAGAAAGATTTAAAGGGAGAGATGGTAAAAGCTGGAGAACTTTTTTATGTGTTTGGGGGGATTATTTTCTCACATTCATAAGCTGTTCATAGCCAGAACCTCTGATTTGCCATAACATGCATTAAGAGTGTGGCTGTAAATGAAGATAAGAGCCTATTATAGGAAAAATTGTCAATGAAAAGAATAATTCATACAGCAGAGAAGTACGAAGGGACACTGCTGGAGGAAGAGACTTGATGACAAGTGAAATAAGAACAACTGACTACCTAACAAATAAGTAGATTTGGAAAAATGTGTAAGTCAATCCATGGTGAAGTTGCAGGAAATTCAAGGAGTGCTTTGAACAAAACAGTCTCTTTCTGTTTGGCCTGAGAGTTTTCCTGTTAGAGCCAGGTCAGTGAATACACTTTATCTTGGGAATCCATTAAGTGAAAGAGTAGAGGGCTTTCTGCCTGCCAAAGAAAGCCTAAACTATTTATACTTGACAAGAGGGAGTAAGAAAATCTTATGGAACAAGGCATTTTTCAGGGATTTAAATGACTCTGTACGCAATTCTATGATTTACAGTTCTGCCACTGATCTATTGCATGACCTTAGGCAAGTCACTTCACCTTTATGCCTCAGTTAACCTGTTATACAGACATAATAACACTGAGCCTTACTGGGCTTCAAGATGATGAAACATTTCTTTCCTAGAGCTAAATCCCCTCTGTGATGTGAAAAAAAACCCCTCACCGGTGATTAATCCAATCCATTGTTCAAACTGAGCAAATGTACTTATATGTTTGGAAAAAAAAATCATTTCAAACTTTAACAAGCTGGTGTTTTATTTGTAATCTGAACTAACAACTGATGTGGAAAGGTTTGATTAAAAAGAATCATGAGGGTTTCCTAACATGAGCCAAGGAGTGGATGTGCAGGGATCTCAGTGGTAGGGAACATGCATATAACAATTCGGAGTCCCTTTGCATTCCCTGCAGCATGCCTCTGGCTGTAGGAGCCAGAATCTAGCCCTAAATTAATAATTAGCACTTTCAGTTTAAGCTCTCCAGGAAATGTCATGAGGACAGACAGAAGTAGTAGAAAATGTTAGTGGGCAGTGTAGAAAGATAAGTGCCAAGAGATTTATACCCTGCATTCTTGACAAGCCAGAACAGAATATCAGGATTTAAATAACCCACTGGCAAGACCTTTCACATCAATTTGACTGTGGTGGGAGGAGAAACTCTACAGGGATGGTCTGTATGTGTCTTCACAGGTAATAAGAAAGAGGTACTCACATCAGCATGCATGTGAGTACAGAATGGGCTAAAACCTCTGCATTTGCAAGTGGCTAAAGTCACATCCATCAGGTTATGCTTACCCTTAGCTGTGTAAGCATTTTGAATTTAGAGGGAGAAAGCAGGGCCCCAGAACTTTCTGATCAACAACAAGAAAATAGATGAAATTCAGCAATGGAAATATCACAAATGCTCTTTCAAGGCTGCTTGTAAAAATCTCGATTTCCAGTACAGTGTGGTGACATATTTTTCTTTTAAGATAATACTGCCAATGTTCGCTATGACACATTATGGATACATATTTAATGAAGGCCCAAACAAGCATACAATTTTATATACAGAATTAGTCCCAAGCACGACATTCTTGGTGCAATTACATAAATCTTGCCAGGATTGCCACAGGTATATAATTAAATTAGATTTTAAAACATCGTCCACAAATGAAAAAAAATTGTTTTGAATAACATACTCTGCAAGTATCCAGTAAATTGTCCTAAACAAGGAGGCACTAACTTTTGCAGAGTTGGTATTTCATTCCTAAGTGTTGTACATGCCACTGAGTCAGCTAGAGAATATTTGATTTATTATTAACACATCTATTAAACTAAAAATGCACCTTTTATAATTTATGTGTGAATAACACTATTAAAATGCAACATCTGGTTTACTCCTTGATTTCTCAAGTTCTGTAAGGTAAGAGAAACTTCTTGAGATGCATTTGTGACCTAAGTTTATTGAGCATTACATTAGAATAGGAAGTAGTTGACACAGAAGTTGCAACACTGTGCATGAAGATCTGTAATGGAATACAAAATGTATTTCACCCATGTATTTAAAAAGGTTTAAATCTGATGGACCATAATTTCATAGAATTTTGTATGTGTTTGTATCTGTCAGTTTACGTATAAATAAACTAAAAATATACAGTGGATGTACATGTAAAAATATATGCATGCTGTGTACATGATATGTATACATATTTTTCATATATATATATATAAAAGAAAATAACTGTAGATGATACCACATTTTCAATCACAATGTTTGGCTCAAATAAAACAGACCCTTGCATTCAACAGAAACAAAATTGAGCCTCTTTATAAAACCTGCCTACTTCATGCGTCAAAGAGCTCGTCACAGGGGGTCATAGTCATATTAGAGGAGCCTGTCTGAAAAGGGTCAGAGATTTAGGTGGGTTTTAGCCATTCAAACACCCTTCTGGGTTAGCAGAGGTTTGCAGACAGGTCTATAGATATGTTAGCAACCACAGCAGCACTTTCACCACAGCACAGGTCTGCTCTCAGGGTGGGATGCAAGTCCTGACAGGGTTCAGCCCTGAGCTGACTACTGAGCTCTCCTGGCCAAGCTGAGCAAATCAACCCTGGCAGCTTGGCTGCAGAGCTTCTGGGGTTTGGGATAACCCAAATTTCTGTGCACACGCAAGCAGCAAGTATGTGTAAATGAGCAAATAATCTGTGCAGCTCTGGGTGCCAGTGGTCTGGGGCACAGAACTGTGGAGTACTGTCATCCCTCAATTCGTGCCTGCCTCGCCAGGAAGCCTGCCGAAGATGCACTGAAGACTACATGGGTTTTGAATCCTTCTGAGGCTGAAGCATGAGGAAGGGCTGAAAGCTATCTCAGCATGTTAAGATTTACTTCTATGTGTGGTCCCCAGTAGAAATAAAGGCATTTTTAGTGGCTTGCTGGCAGGAACAGAGGCATCTTAAGGGTAAGACAGCGGCTGAGCTGCAGTTTTGAGAATCAGAGTGATGCCAAAATGGGAATTTAGCTATTGATCCTCATTTAGGTACTAAAATAACTTCAGTTAGCTGGCAAATTTGAAACTGCTCCTCAGAAAAAATCTGGCTTTAATTGTGGCTGATGAGCAGTTTCAAAAATCTGTACAAATACACTGTAAATGTAAGCAAATACTGATCCCTTGCTGAGTTCTCAGATCTATTGCAAACAATCTGAGCTTTCATAAAAATACACAATTTTTCACTTATCCTATATTTTGCCTCATATTAGGTCATTTGCCAGAAAGTCTCTTGCCAGCAGTCAGTTTATTATGAAGAAGGAAACAGTCTTATTAGTTTAGTTTATTTATGATGACAAAAGGAAAAGCATGAAAACCCCAAGTTGGAAGTGGTAATTTATTCCTGATAAGTAGTAAATCAGCAGGATTTCACTGCCCACATGGGGACGTGCAGTTAAATAATTAATGATAAATAATGAGCCTCATAAATGTTCACAGTGTTTTTGAGCAACTATTTACACATGAGCTCATTCTACAAACTCTCCTGCTGCTATAATCATGATAACCTGGTGTCCTTACTGCATTACAGAAACATAAGATGATAACACCAACCATCTCTGTGGTTAAGTTTATATTGTTCATTGCCAGGTTAAACTAATTATTCACTGCCTCCAAGGCAGTGCTGGGTTAATACATCAAACTGATGTATCTTTTGTCATGATAAACTTAGCTCACACTGTATCATCATGCATTCCACTGATGTGGCTTTTGTCTGGAAAAAAAAAAAAAGTGCAGAATTATTAAAAGAAATGAGCAAAGGGAGAAGACTGTAAGTGTTTATGTTCTGGGCCACAAACTAGTAAAAAATACTGGTATTAATATAAGAAATCTAAAAACACAGTAAAAATAATTTTTGAAGTATCAAAGGGTCTGAACCTCTGTACATCTGCATGCATCCTTCTTCATCATCACTGTTCAGCACTGGGCAGTAGAAGAGCCAAAAATCAGCTCTAACATGGTGATCTTCACATTCGTGAACCTGGGAAAACCTACAGCTCTTGAGAAAATAAATCACCTGAGAATACCCTCAGTCCTCATTGACTCATATGCTGATAAAGCAGCCAGGATTGTGCCAATGCATTTTTTTCCTTTCCCGAGGTCCCTAGGTCCTAATCTTTTTTCTCCTCAATTGTCCAGCTATTACATCATGAATTTAATGTGAAATAAGATCAGGAACTTCAATAGTTCAAATCTGTTGTGCTGTTTATCTTTTGTTTTGCTTCAGAAGCATCCAGCATGACTCCACAATGACCTGACCTACAGGGGCTGAGGGTAATCATCAAAATTGTCTCTGCTTTTGGGCTTCCATCATCCCCAACACGTAGTTCTTCTGTGTGTACAAATTATTACATTCAGCACTGAGTTGAAGTTCAGAGTCTTATTAGAATCCATCCTTCTATCTGGACTGTCCACGCTCAGAAATACTTTTGAAAAGGTTTTGAAGTAAGCCCTAGGCATTAAAAATCAGGCTGTAGGGTGGTCATGTAGGAGGTAATGCTGTTAGGTGTTTGGCATGGTGCACTGCCCGAACACATGTAAATTCGAGGTAGCAAACCACATGGCCACTCAGTTACTCTCTTGAAACTGAAAAAAACACAAATGAGAGGTAAGAAGACAGCTTGGCCCAATTTTTATTTTTTTTTCAGTCTGAGAGGAAAGGAAGGGATGCAAATGCGGAGAAAACAGAGAATGATTTTAAAAAGGTAGTGCATAGAGATTCACCAAGTCATATTTTATAACAGAAAACAGAAAGAGGGAACTGAATGCATGGGGCAGTTGTTTGGGTTTGTTTAAACAAAAAAAATGCTAAAACTCAAAAAACCAACAGCCCAGACCACAGCTGATGTATGAGGCTCTGCCCAAGCAGAGGGGAGTGGCTGTGTGAGATGAGCCGAAGCCACAGTCTCCCGCCGCGGGTGAGCAGGGAAGAAGGGACACGCCAGAGCAGGGCGTGGGGACAGCCCCACACCTGCCTGGCTCCCGACGGGAGGGTCCAGCTGTCTCCTGGGGGATGCACGGGGCAGGGGCAGAGGCCGCCCAGGCCAGTAGGGACACCTGGGCAGGAGATGGGGGAGCGGTCCCCACAGGCTGCACCAAGCGTCCCCCCGGCACCAACAAACCCGCATGTGTTTGATTCGGTGGAGTTGAAAAGCAGCAGCCTGGGCCTTGCTGGCCTTCTGCTGGCAGGGAGGGCAGGGTACGTGGGGACAGCAGCCTCCTGCGGTGTAATCACCCCTCCAGCCTCCTGCTCCTCAGGCACCGCTGCTCCGTGGAACTCCTGCCCCTTTGCTCCCTTGCTCCTCAGGCACCGCTGCTCCTCTGCCTGCTGGCTCCTTGGCCTCCCAGCTGCCCACAGGTCCTACAGGGCTCACAGCCCCTTCTCGCCACAAACAGCCCCCTGAGAGTGCTCTGTTCCACCACACACTTGCCCTATCCTGCATCCCCTCTCTGGGTTCCAGAAAGAGGTTTAATGCTGTACTTGCCTATGTCTATAGGTTTTCCTGCTCACATTTTCCTTCCCAGCTAACCAAATTGTAATTATCCCAGTCTCAGGTCATAGTCTCTCTGAGCAGAGAGAAAGCACAACATCTTTTCTTGCTGTCTATTCCTAGGAATGATAAGCATCCTTCAAAACCTCCTTGCATTGTTAGAAGGGAGACATAGGCACACTGGGCATGTGTTTTTGCTATGGAAAGAGAGATTAAATGTTAAACCGTTTTGCTTCTTGAGGCTTTTTTGTTTTTATAACAACCTTTTATTTTTAGGTCTCATTGAATTTCATCCACCTGGGAAATAAGGGCTTGAACCCAAAATGAACTCAAAACAAGGACTCTCCTTCCATGTATTTATGATTGAATAAGCGTGTAATTTTTTCTGAGTCTTATTGGTTGTACAAATTCTGTAGGTAATTGTGTGTAGCTTAAAAAATGGGGAAAAAAAGAAGTTTATTCTTATACTGTTACTCCAAAAAGCCCAGTTTTCCCATCTCAGCTAGCATGTAATGACTTGCCTTAAAGAAATAGAAAAATTAAAAGCTAGGCCTTCAAAATAAACCACATAATAAATAAGCTATGTAACTGTCACCTTACAACATTTGTTTCTTGACACTGCTGATTTTGTCAAGAAGAGAAATAATTTCTTCCTCTGGGACAGACTTATTTTTTTAAAAGATTACTGAATTCAGGTTGCACACCCTATCTCTGTAAAACAGCACTTGGCATCTGCAGTCCTGTGTTCAGAGGAGTTGTCTACAAACTCAGTGCATCATAACGTGATTTTTCATATTGAAGATGTTGAAATATAATACAAACTCATTGTATTTATTTACAACATGTAAGAAATTAGAGGGAATGTAAATTTATGTGTGTATATATTTTCCCATGCACACATAATATACATATATATGTAAGAATACACATTTGTATATACACAGCTGTGTGCATATCTGTGAGAATATACATATTATAATTACATATACATTATATACATATTTTTAACAAGTCTGCATTTGATTATTTAACTTAAAATTATTCAGAGTTAGAATTTTGTACTTTTTAACTGATAAACCACTGGGGAAATAAAAGTATTTTTCAAAGGAGAAGAGGCAGGTCAAACAGATTTGCACATCCCAATCAATGTGGGAAAGCTGCTGAGACTCATTTGAGTGAAGTAACTTGCAAGGAAAACTAGCACTGTCCCTAGGTTTCCTGAAATGTGACATGAAAATTGTTTCTCTCAAACCATGCTTTGTGCTGGACTAGGAGCATACAAAATTTAGTTACTGAGTGTAACCTGAAGGTCAGTATCTCCCATCTGAGAGGTGACAACTTCATAAGACACATTGGCCTGATCACTCAGTGAACACCCAACTCCATGACAAATTTGTTCCATAGAAACAGGAGAGTACCACGCCATGTCAGACCATAAAGTGAAAATTTCTTCAAATGGCTTTATTTAATTCATGGGGAGCAGAAGTGTTACCTTCCTTCAAAAACAAGCTCTCCTAGCTAGGATTATGGCATATGTTCCCCTTTGAAATCTGGGAATCTTAGAATCCTGCTAAGCCCGTGGCCTCAGTAACATTTTGTTACAATGGTGTTTACAAGGCAATAAAGAAAAGGTATTTTGTTTAATAAGTGTTAGATCTGCTGCCTTTCATTAAATGCCCCTTGTTCTTTTATGTCAGATTACTGTATTGTAAAGACTGAATGAGAGTTCCTGTTTTATTTTCTTAATATCATTCATTACATGTCACCTTTTCACCTTTTTCTGGTCACCTTTCTAGTAAGTTCCAATATTTTCAATACTTCCTCCTACTGAAAGCTTCTGAACCTCTAATCTTTTTTGATGTTCATTTCTGATCTCTGTTTTGCTATCCATTTCTGCATGCACTGCAGACAGTCATCTAGCTGAAAGCAGACCACTGACACTTCTATTGTTCTGTGACCTCTCTCTCTCTCTCTAATATTCTAGCATTCCATTGTTTTAAACTAAGGGACACACCATCACAGATTTGTTGGGCACTTGAACCCGTAGGCAGGTCCTTTCACTCTGTTCTCCACTAGAATAGGTAAGCCAGTCTTCTAAAGGGTTTTAGCCAACTCTATTTGTTTAAACTGAAGTCATAGTGGGACTAAATTCAGGCACAGTCAGAAGAGGAGGTAGTGAAGATGAGGCAACAATACGATTCCTCTTGGAAGATAGAGTCATGTCATCACATCACACTGCACGATGGCATTTCTAGAGGAGGAAAAAGGAAGAGGAGAGAAAACCTTTCATTACTGCCCTGCTTATGCTGCCAGCAAGGGTAAGTGCTGAGACACATACTGACAAAATCATTATTATTTTTCACTAAAAGCTATTTTCCCCTTCCTATTTCTGTGAGGAAAGAGTCCTCATGGAGATTACTTTCTGAAAAGGCATTCAAACTGGAGTTTGAATGACTGGAGTGCAAGGGCCAGGGACTTGAATTTTGCTGAGCAGTACTAGAGTATGCTCAGACATTTGCTCCTCAGCACAGGGACAAGGACACTGAGGGCTGCCTGGGAGACACTACGTCAGCTGAGATATTGGGAGCACAGGGTACACTACTTGCTGGGATCTGTCCCTTCCTAGACAGTCCTGCCCTCTGAGGCTTTCAGAGCACAGTGCTGTTTTCTACAAAATCCTTCTTCACAACACTTATCATGATTATGAGGGATTTTCTGCAAACTCTGTGTGCATTAAGTGCGAGATAAGAGAGGTGTAAAAGCTCCCTGCTGTATCTGCTGTTACTTTAGGACTATATGCTACATTAAAACTTTCCTATGGAGCACAAAGATCTTTCACTTTACCATCTGAATAATGAAAAACAGACAGATATCTGCTTTTGAGATAAACCACCAAGTGGAGGTTTCTTGTGTTTGGTGAGCTGAAAAACAGAAACTCTTGCCCAAGCCACCAGCTATGAATTATCTCACTGAAAAATCATAGAATAGCAACAAACTATTAATTATCTTTCCTTACTATAAACTACTGAAATCGCTCTGTAAATGTTTTTCTTTTATAATGATAAACATTTTTGTCACATAGTTTGTATAATTAATCATTTTTCAATTTAAGGGACCATCTCATTTTCACTGGGAAACAGTTTATAAAAATACTCGAGAGTGAAAGATTGTTAATAAATTTTTCAAAGTACACTTCATGTTTTTTTGGTTAAACAGTCACTCAGTATTTGTGGGATGTTTGCACTGACATTCTGACTATGTCAAATTATGCAGCTAAGCTGTTTCCACAGAGGAACTGGCATTAAAAAACATGGACTTGGGAGCTGTTCAATGATTCTCAATTTAGTTTCTGTAAACGAAACTTAAACTTGTAAAGAAATGTTGTTGGAAGCAGCTTTATGGGATGAAAAGTGGGAAAGAGATAATTAAGATTCTCTGGTTTCCCCAAACTAATAATACTAATTTTAAACAACATGAGAAACCAACTATTCTATCTTCATATTTCTTGTGTTCACATAACAGAAGACAAGGGTAAACAAATGGTATATGGTAAACAAATTTATGATATACGCGCGGCTTCCTTAGCAGCTCTGCAACTACTCTCCCATGAGTATGTTCTAAGATGCCAAGTTTCTTGAGAAACAACACCCCCAATGTCTTTTCAGTTATGAACCTACAATAAAACAATCCCTTCCTTCAGTGTAATGATGGGATATTTTTTTGTCTTCCTTGGCTGAACAGGGCTCCTTCCATCGCAAAAGCGTCTTTCGTATTGCTGACAATGTGAAGTCAACCATCGCGGGACACTGAATGATTGAAGTGAGAAATTAATTTGAAAATACAATTTTGCATTTGTATTTCCAAGATTCCTATGCTTTGTTTTCAAATTACCCAGGACATAAGTTTGGTAAAAGACAGGTTGTGTTTGGCTTTTAATGAAGCTTTAATTGGCATTCATTGTGCACTGGCATACTATTGCAAGCAACCTAAACTTTTGAACTCAATCCTTCAAAATAGTTCAAGTATTTCTTACAAATGATATTTTTCCAGACAAAATTTTTAAATATGTAAAATTAGGATGTATTTTTTTCCTTTTAAAAAAGTGTTTATAAGTAAGCAAAGTTAAGCACTGTTGGCTCTCACAATGGGTATAACTCAGCTGTTCCAGGACCTCTTCTTTATAGGTTTCCTGTTACTCTTCTTTTCCCATAATAGTGTCAAATTTCCTACATGTTGCATTCACAGAATTTCAAGAAATTTATCCATCATGGGAACTTGACACTACTTGTGCAGATAAAAACAAGCCATGAAGCAATGAAACTGTATTTCCATGTTACAACAGCTGTGAAGGACACAATATCAAACAGAGAAAAAAGAAGAGCTTTTGCTTGCAGAATATCAGTACATTATGATTTAATATTTTATGCTAAAGTCAAAGTTGAGTGTCATGGCACTCAAATTGCCAATTTGTTTCCATTTCAATTCCCAACTTGCTTCATTTATTTTCAAACAAGTATTTTGATACTTGATTTCCCATCTCAGTGTGAAAAAAAAAGATTTCTAAATATTTGTAGGTATTTGAATAGAAATGCATATACCTACTTGACATACAACACAATATTGATCACAGTGTCCGTCCAGAATGGAATTCCTTCTACTGTATTCACACAATACACACAGTCTCTTTTTCTGAGTTGCATCTCGCACACGGCCTCATATTGGCTCAGTTCCACATAATACAAAGACAAAGACCATTTCTTTCTGGAGATATGCCCAGAACAATTTAACATTGCACATGTAAAAATTCAAGTAGCACCCGTACCACTACAAACCTCATCAGCAGAATTAGACACACACCTCAAAACCACAGCCAAAGCATAATTGATTGAATCACACTTAAGCTGGTGAATGCTGTGAAAATTTATGACCTCATATTTTTTTCCTCATGTGACAATGAAAACAGGAAGAATGCACATAGAGACAAGAGAGTTGCTTCCACCAAGTGTGACAGTGTAGTGCACAATTTTAACTGTGGCAACAATTATAACACCTTCATTCCTTGATGGCTGTTGTTTTGCTAAGCATGGTCTTGTATAATTGTTTGCACACCTTATAGAGACTGCCAGAAACAAAAGAAAAAGAAGGGGGTGGAAATTGAAAAAAAACCAAAAACAACCACAATAAATAATATCAATTCCTGTGTCATGTTTCATGTGAAATTTAGCCACAATCTGACATTACTAAATTCCAGACAGACAGTCAAGACACGTTCAGACAGCAATGTGTTCAAGCACATGCGGGTGGAATTGTTTGAAAATTTGAATGTATGCTTATTTTTTTGTTGTGTGATATTTACTCCAGAGATTTTTGTATGGGATTCAAAACTTCTCACTTACTCAATTTATAACTAGCTCATACATGCTCCAGCACTGTGCAAAGCAAACCATGGCTATAATGAAGAAACACTTAAGAGTGATGAACTACTCATTGTAAGTATACATGGGTAAGGCATAATACTAGTGAGGCTATGCTTGTTCTCAGCGCACAATGGTGAGAGTTCAAGGATTGCCAGGTGAAGGATTCTTAATCATTTCCCCCATGTTGCCCCCATATAAATGAGAATACTGAAAAGCTACAGAATTAGAGGCCATGCTGGAAACTGTCAGTTCTAGCTTCTCAAAGCTTTCATTACCCATGTCATGTGTGATGACATAACAAAAAATTCTTTGATCTTGTGAGAAGAGAAAAAACCTAAATTGAATGTGAATTGTAGTATGGGAGACCTCACACGGCTTTTTAAAAAGGCAAAGGGTTCCTGAGATCACCCATTTTATCCATTGTTGGAAAGGCCCACCTCTATCTTGGAAGCCACCTTCTCTGGCATAAATGGTGAGATATCACCTCAGACAAACCGGGTAGGTTTTCAAAGGGATGTGCAGGAGGTTCACTAACAATTGCCAGTATTTGTCAATGGGTAGTTAACAAACACACTGCTTTGAAAATTTACCTCTGCATGTCCACTCTTCTTTTAGCTGTACAATGGCAGCAGCCAGTTTTCTAAAGAAGCTCCACCCAGTCAGCCTTTCCAGCTGGGAGGGCAGGAGGACATCTGTCTCCAGAGCCAGTGTCAATCATATTCTAACAATGAGTGCTTCTCCTTAGCTGAATTTATTTGCACTAAGTGATCTGTTTCTCTCAGTTAGTCTTCTAAACTCCCTCTTCCAAGATTACTGATTATGAGATATAAAAGTCTGTCTTGCGTGATTTTTTTTTCCCTAAAAAGTTTTTTGTCATCAAGACACTGAGCTGAATTCTTTATATATGAGATCCCAGATTCTTTCCTCATGGCTCTTCAGTGCTTTTACCCTATAATATCTCTGCCTGATTTGTCCCTTCCTCTAATGCTATGTCACTCTAATTGTGTTTTCTTTTGCAGTAAGACTCCTTTTTAAGAGAAAGGTCTGATGTTTATTTCACACTCTCACAAGTAGAGAACTTGGCATTCTGTGCATTTCTGAAATGCCACATCTACCAAACAGTAAAACAAGAAACTATTAAAATAACACACAAAGTAAAAATGATAAACTGAAACATGCCTCAAATAGAAATATGATTCATAGCTTTCAGAGTATGCTAAAAACAAATCCAGTTGCAATGTGCTTGTCTGTATTAATGAGTTGCTATACTTATTTAATTTACTCATCCAAAATGTTTATTGGGGGAATTTTACTCTTTGACATATATACTATCATGCAGCCAAAAATATATCTTACTTTCGTATTTTGGATATAATTTGCCATATGATGTCTCTCTCCATCCTAACATGAAATCATCAGAAACACTTAAAAACAGAAGGTATCAATTCTTCAGGGGCCTTTCAAACAGAAATAAGATTTTTTCCTGTGCACAGAGGCTAACTGGGAATTTGACATGTAAATTAGCAAAGAGGCTGATGTCAGCTTCCATATTAACTTCTTTGCAAAGGTAAGACTCTAATTTCCATTTCAGATGTTCCCAAACTTATCCCCATATGTTGAATTTTAAAAGGCCCACAGCTGGTTTTGCTTGGCTCTGTCTCACAAGGGTTCCTGACAAGCAAGATACTGAGTCTAAGCAGGTAAAATTGCATGTAACATATGCCTTCGTAAATAGCAGCAGTTTATCATGTGGTACTTATGTTTGTGTTTACTGATGTTTGAAGAATGATTTGTGATGGTGTTCACACCATCCTAGAGACCAGGAGCCTTGTTTCACAATACACTTATTATTTCACTGTAGTAGTGTGCAGCCTTAATCTTTCACCTGCTTTCATAACAATGTTCCCTCTAAAGTCTGTGCACAGGTCTGTCTAAGGCTCCAGCCACCCAAGTAGGAAAAGGCTGATAATACATATCTGAATAACCTGCATAGCTGGACAGTCAGCCAGCACGAAAATCTTTGCAGGATGTTAGTGACCCAGAGGCAAATGGAGATTTAAACTCCTGGTAGAAATAGAGAGGTACAGTCTGATTTGAAATTTTTCACATGCACAGTTATCTGACAATGCTTCCTCTCTTGTGTACCTCTGTATAGGAACTGCCACAAAATACTGGATGGTAAATAGAGCAGCTAAACCCAAATATATTGTATCACCTTGACCTTAATGAAATACTTATTGAAAAAATAGTAAAAACAAACACACAGTTATGATGAGTAGGAAGTTCTTACTGATATTTCATCCCATATATACTTTTCTTATTTTTTTCCAATTGTCCCAAACTACGTAATCTCTTACTATGTTAAATATTTTCTCTCCACTTTTAATGTTTAGACAGGATTTTGTGGAGCTACTATATCTTTCACTGCTGGTCATTTAGCCCAGCAGCAGATATTTCAGCTCATTTTATGCATTATTCCTACTCTTTGTGAACATTTTCTTTATATTCTAATTTTCCAATACAACAAGGATTGCTTTTGACACAGATAAAAATCAGATATTGGACAAAAATCTCAAATAAATTTATATCTTAGTATTCTTGTTTTAAAAGAATCTATTTAAATGTTCCTTTTTTCGTTTTAAAAGTGCCACGTTACTTATCAGTTGGTGAGTGAGCAGATACAAGCTCAGGATATGCTCAGGAAATCACATACATCCTCAGCAGTCCTAGATAAGACCCTGTTTATGTTAGCACTGTACTGCTCTTAGTATTTGAAAAATATGGTCAAGGATATTTCAAGAGGATTTGAAAACAGTCTCTTCCAGAAAAGATTTAGGGTAAAATGAGGCCATTCTGAAGATTGAGGGAGCTGTAATTATTATTTGGATGATCTGGAGAACAGCTTTTTACCCCTAACCTTTTTTGTCTGAAGAAGCCTGGATGATTATGTCAAATTAATTCTGTGGATGTGTGCAAAGGGTGAAGTATTGTTAGTAAGAGCCTCAATAGTTAGTGGATGTTTAGGTTTAAGACCTGTTAGACTGGTCTTAAAGGATAAGTCAGAGTAGGACTGAAATAGGTAATTATTAGGCCAAGTTCAGAGATACCACATAAAACTGTCTTAAGAGACAGATTTAAGAGTGGTGTCTTAAAGCAGTAACCCAACAGGAGAAAAAGTGGCAAGAGACTACCCTTGCTATTTCTGATTTATGTTTAGCTGTGCACTTCAAAAATCCTTGCAAACATTTCTGTAACAACACCACAAAACCTTAATGTCATCCTTCTAATACAATCACTATAGGTACCATGAATTTGAGCAAATACATACTGCAGCTTAGCATGTGGCCATTTTTCATACAAGCAGCTGCAAAACTGTGGATTGTGTGAAAGAGGCCAGTACAATGCTGTTCTGTCCTGCCTTTCCCCCTGCACTGTACTTCTCTCGTCTTCTGGAGCAGTACCTATCCACCTCCACCCACCCACACTGAATTCCTGAAAAAAATCACATTTGCTTTTGTTTTGAATGAAAATCTGCTCAGAATTACTTTTATATCTTTTTCAAATGGGGTCTCACTGAGTTTTAACAGTTTCCTGTTTATTTTCTCATCTCTCTCACAATGGATTTTTCATTTAAATCATCATCAACATTAATGCTCAGCAGCGTAAGTATTCTGCCTTAAACCAAGACTTTTAATACCATTTTCATCTTGGTCCATTGCAGAAACCATATACTGATAGCATAACTTTATATTAAGACTTTTTTTTTTCCAAGGCAGCCACCAGTTTAGGCTTTCAGACTCTCACTCATATGTGAGAGTGCCAATACCATTCTGATGCAAGTGAACCTGTCATCAGTCATCCAGTCAATTGTGCATGAATCTTGATCCCCTTTTCTACAACAGTCCTTCACACTGAGATCACAGTCCAGGACAGGAGTGGCAGTGTTAACCAGCTATACAAGCTCATCCTTAAATACATCAGCCATTTTTTCTGTTTCTGAACTAGTTGAAACAAATGGGGAGGAGGGACTTTATTTAACCGTCAGTTGTGCCGAGAGTACAGACTGCACCTCTGGGAATACGGATACAGCACAGAATGCCTGGTGTTCTCATGTTAATATTAATACTCTGGATCCTGTTCCAGCTGACTTATTTTAATAATGGAATTTGAGCTTAGGGAATAGACCTCGTTTGTAGAGTTTTACTTTCAAACAGGAACAAACTTCACATAATTGTATTTCTTGTGCAACTGTCCCCATCTCCAGAAAGGAGCTGAGTTATCCTGATTTCACTGCTTAGGGGTAGAACCGAGCAATGAAGAGGGCTTCCAGGGGTACTATAGAACTCCTTCAGAACGGAGTAGTTCAGGTTTGTATTCCACCTCTCAGCCACAAGGTTACAGAAATGGGACACAGATTTGGCCTCTGAGTAAGGAAACTGTATATGAGCACAGATTCCTGCACAGAGTGTATAGCTGGTCACAGCTCTTAGTTTAAGGATTTATGGGTGGATATATTATGTCTCAGCATCTGTTCTGCATCACAACTTCTGACATGGAGAAAGAATCTCCCACAGTGATTTGAGCAAAGACAACACTGCATTCATAGACAGTACAGCAGACAAAATGTTGGCCCTGAAAACAAACTATTTGGTTCATTGGTTGGTTGGTCGGTTTTTCTGAATATAGTCAGGCTTCCTGCTTTAAAATTCTGCATATGTATTAGGCATCAATAGCTAAATTCAGGTTACAGCGTGGTTTTATTATCATCTGGACATACTCTTCCAAAATAAAACAATTTGCATTTTAAACTATAAGAAAAGAAAGTACAATATAATTTCATCTTTATCTCTACACAAGTTTGGCATTTTTCTTTGTCAGAAGCTTGGTAAGCAGCCTTTTCCGTGTATGCAGTGTATGATGTCTAACAGACATAGAAACTTACTTCCGACTGAAGAATTTTCTTTTGACAAAGTTTTATGGAGAGGTGTCGCTCAAAAATGAGCTTTGTTTCTTATTTTGTATGACATTCTCCTCTTTTTTTCTAAACAAAAGTAATCACTGTCATTGATTGCGCAAGTCTTCAAAGGTTTTGAATCAAGAGTCCAATGTTTGGTTTCTCAGTCACATCATAACAATCACCAAGCTTGTACCAGTGAAAGATTTTCTTTTGTATCTGTCTGTTAAAATTAAAATGTTTTTCTGGTGTTGTTATTGCTTAGATACTGTCATTCTCTCTGGCTTCTTTCATGACCTTTATCATTGTCAGATTTGAGCACGTAATTATTAAGATTAATCCAGGCAATCTGATAAGTCTAAAGTTCTATGGAAATGGTGAGAGAAAGGACGTTTCGTTACCTTACTTAATTTCATTCTGCTGAGGACAACACAAAAACTAAATACTAAAACAGAGAAATTCTAAGAATCTGTTTTATGGTACCAGAGAGAAACAACCTGGGCAATAAATGATCTCTAGAAAGAGACCACAAGAAAACTATAATCAAACAAGGACCAAAATTTAAACATTTTTAATACAGACTAAATCTCTGAGGGGTAACATCAATGGCACCTTACCAAAGGACATTCTGGCACACCAAAGGCTAACCAACAACTCTCTCACAAAGTGCAATCTGGTCCCCTAGAAGCTGAAATATTCAAGTCAGAATTCAGTCAGAACACTACAAATGCTTCAAATGTTGCTGTGATGGGTCAATTTGGCTCTTGTTTGAAGGCATAATATGGAACTGACATACTGTATTGTTTGTTGTAATTTGGGAGGAATTGGTATCAAAGGAATACGGACAAATTTACTTTTAAATGATTGGACCACATATTGCATGTTGTAAGGCAATGAGACCAGGGGTGCTGTATACAAGAAGGAATTTAATTTCTCAGAGGACAAAAATACGACACAAGAAAATAGCTGGCTGTCAGACAGTAGCTTTGAAATTGCTCATTTCAAGGGTGGTAAAGATATTAATGAATGCACAGAAGGGTTTGTGTTTAATGGAAGCAAACACCATTTCTGGGGTAATTATTGAGATATCTATTTCTCCTAAAGCACTATCCCTCATTTTCTTCATCCTCTGCCAAATTTTACAAAATTGGCAATAAGAATTATGGAAAAATATCTCAAGAATGGCCGAGCACTTTCAGCCCCCTCCTGCAGTCGGAATGAGCAAGAGTATTAAGAAGCAACACCCGAAGAAAAGACGTGTAATTATTCCACTGCAGAGCTTTATACAGAATGCTTCTGAGTGTGGATAGATTATGAGCCCAGGTTAAATTGTTCAAACACATTTAATAACAAATGGGCATTAATGCACCATCTGGTAATGTGTGTCCAATTTCTATTTATCTGATAATTAAATTCCTTTCCTTTCTGATGGCTTTTACCCTGAGAAATTATCCTGTACGTAGCAGTACAAATGCTGAAAAGCTCAAATATTTCAGATCTTATATGGTTTCCTGAAAATACTCTTCTGTTTTGCAGAGACCTAGGTGCCAAGCACTCACTGCCTGTGTCTCTATACAAGCTGATTTCTTCACACATGGGGTATTTGAATGTTACCATACAGTGTCTGTTATGTGATCTGTCCTTTAATAAGAAAATCATAAAATATAAGGAATCTTTGGTCTTTTTAGTCTAAGTATAAGCAGTTTGAAATTCTGAATGTCCTTGATGTGAAGTCTGCTGCTACTGAACTCATTTAAAGTGCTTATGAGCAAGATGTAGTGTATGTGGGTAATAACCTTCACAGAAAGAAAGAAAATAGTATAGAAATAGAGAGGGATGTGCTGCACTGAGCAGCTGAGCTGCCAGCTCTTCTGATCTCACCAATGCTATTTTATTAGCAGCAAGTAGAGATCCACAAGTCTGCCTGCTTTTGAGGGTATGTCATTAAGTACTTAAGGGTTTTCAGTATCACAATATGAATGGGAACACTAATAACCAAAAGACTTTCAAGATACACACTTCAGTCCACAGTGCAGTGTCTTTTCCAGCCCCTTGGAAAACCGTAAATTGGAACTAACCATTGGAAATGTCCAATGTAAATATTTAAGTTGATTATTCTTATCTTACTTGTGCATTAGCTAAAAAGCCCAAGAGGCTGCCAAGCAAACAATCCTGAGCAGTTCTTATTGAAGAACAAGACATTCCTGTTACTGCCATGAAAATACAAACAGGGTTTCTCCCAACAATTAATGTAAGAATAGAAACAATGTGGGCATTCCACTAGACACAAAACAGTGCAAGGGGAAGTCCTTGTCTGTTGAAAAACAAATCTTTTTCTGAATAACTGTTGATTACATTTAAATACTTGTTAACTAAACTAGTCAAAAGACTAATTTCCCTTTACCAGTCACAGATATGCTTTTTACTCCCCCAAAATGAATCTGTTTTAGGTAAGTGGTACATTTTTAATAGGGCTTGTATTTTTGTATTCTAATATTGTAACACTTTAACAAAAACAAACAAAAAAAGGGGGTTGGGTTTGGTTTTGTTTTTTTTTTTAAATTTTGATTGTATACAATATGAGGCAATTCTGTAGACCTCTTATTCATGCAAGAGGAGTGCTTATTAACATGCATAGTTCCATTTGTGGCAGTATGTTGAAGGATAATTTTCCCGCCTCACTGTGGGCACCACTACAGACATTACTGACGCAGTGTCATCAGAAGACTGGTTGTGCCACTCACAGCATTCATGTGACAGGACTGCCCAGAAGTTCCACAGGAGGACATTCTCTACCATGTATGGTGGTCTGCACAGAAGTCCACCCTGGAAACATGGCTATGGAACAAGTCCCTCTACATCTAGTGGCATCATGACTCCATGTAACACTGCAGAGAAATTTGTAGCTTACCTAATGCCACTGCATCACATGAAGCATGGATTTGATTCATCCATGAGTGTTCCAGCTCTGCCCACCTATAAACATCATAGAGTTCACACATCCAGCTTTATCTCAGTGTGCTGGTTTTCCTTAAAAAGCCATAGTGGTGTGCTATTTTCAGAAGTCCTTTTTGCCCATTGATGGCACAATTCATACACTTGACCAAGAGAAGTTGGCTCAGACTCTGGTACTCTAAAGAATATTTTCTGAATTTACTTTAATGTTTTAATTATGGTTATTGAAGAATATCTTCTTCAGCATAAAAAACCTTCTAGCTTAAATTGAACCAAACTATTTCAAAAAACAGTAACAGGGAAATAATTCCTGAGAATATTTCTGTATTCTTTCACTAAAGGCATTTTCCTGTAGCATGTTCAGCCACTCCTGATGACTGGAGGAGGAGTAGAAGTATTTGATAGGGTATTGACACTATCAAAGACGCCTATTGACTTTACTGCCTGGAATATTTGATGCACACATTCCCATGATCTTTTCAGTAACGTTGCAGCAACAAGGTTAATTTGTGCCACAGCCTTTGAAAAGTTACTCCCAGCATTATTTTACGTTTTTCTTCTCATGGGAAGAACAATTGAAAATATATGAAAATTCACAGTATTTTTTTATTAAATTATTTTCACAGATTATTGATGTTACGAACTAGAGCCTCATTTTTTTTAAAGACAGGGGTTAAGAATGTTTTTTTCTTGATCAGTTTTAACCTTTTTCATCATAAAAGGCTATTTCATCATAAATACTAGCCCAGTATTCCAATTTCCTGGGCTTCTCATTACAGAGAGGAATTGGTATCACCAGAGTGTGCAACACCTCCTATATCTGTAACATCTTAGACATACAGAGTGAATCCTTCTTTTCTTAGGTCTGTCTCTTAGACTTGATATGCACCTGCAAAATCAATTTCAAAGTTTCCTCATCCATTCTGTTTCATTTTTTTGCACCCCAGCCTACATATATCCGATGTAAGAAATATCCTTACACAGACAGATTAGATGCAGTCAGATCCTCCTGGCTCCACAGACTTCTCTCTCAGTATATCTTCGTTTCCCATGCTGGGCATAGATAGCTTAGATATTCCTGCACATCAAGAATTCCACTTAGTCTAACAATCGAACATTCTGAATCAGTTAATTACTGTTGCTGAAATACTTACTTGAAGTGTGAAAAATTGCATAAAAGTAAGTAGAGATAAATCAAAGGGAGACTAGAACAAATGTCACTGTCTTACTGACAAGAACTGAACTCAAAAATTACTTGAAAAAAATCCAAGTTAATTGTTTCTACTCAGATTTAAAAAATAAAAAATGATAATACAAGTTTAGGAGGCTGAATATATATGGATAAAAATGCTTCTACGTTACACACAAAAAAAAAATCTTCCAGAGAGAAAGCACATTAAGTTTATGTGGTTTATATCTATATATATATGCTCACATGTATGTGTACCTGTGTGTGTATATGTACATTGTTGGGTGTGTACACACATACATGTTGTGCGTGTGTATGAGGATGAAATGTGTGTATTAGTTTGCTATTATTTGCAGTGTCAAATAATAGCGAAAACATCACTGCAGTTGAGCACACAAAGACACACTTGTCACTGAAGTTCAGTCACTTCTCACATGTTCTCCCAGAACTGAGCGTAATGTCTGCAGCACAAGACAGATCATTTCCCTTCTTCCCTTCCCTCTGAACGAGCCATCTGACCTAAGGGCTCCTCAAAAAAACCCAACACATGTTGCTGTAATTTCCTGGCTATAAAGTTTGATCACTTCTCCCTCTTTTTTTCATCAAAAAGTCCAGGAATAATCTGTTCCTTTTTCATGCAAAGGAACAGATTCATTCCAAAATCCCTCGTTGATAGTTTCCATTCAGAGAGCTCCATTGATGTTACAGATTCATTGACTATTTTTCTTTACTGCACTATGAAAAAATAATCTTCCTGCAGAAACACAGTGCCTTTGAATACTTCCCATATACTAATTTTATCCTTAATATAATTTTCTTCTTCTTTCTCCACTAGCTGTAGCCATGTCCTAATTTTAGGTTATTGAACTTAGTCCATCGAACCTCCTTCTACAAAGAAACATTCCTCTCCCACATAATTATCTTTCCATCATCTCTTTTAACTGCAGAGTGGTCCAGAGCTATGTTTTCATTTGGGTCCTGTGTATTTTGATTTCTGCATGTAGTTACTGAGGGTTTTTTCCCTCACAAAAGGGTATTTATTTTATGACGATCACCTGATGATGGGATAAATGGTTTTTCCCACTAAGCCAACACCAGAAAGTAAGCATTTAGCTTCTTGTGCTCCAGATGTACAAAGATCTATGGAAATTAGAGGAAGTTCATTCAAGCGCTGGAATGAAAGTTAGAGGAGGAATATTTAAGCCAAATGTGTGAGAAAAATGTCTCTCAAACCTCTTGCCAGAAAATGGGTGCCAGAGAAGGAGAGTATGACCACGAAAGAGAAAGAATATTCATCCATTTCTAATTTGTGAATTTTGTCTAATTCAAAGGCATGAGGCATTTGACATTATCTCTGAGGTACCTCTCCTGCTGTATGGCATTGAGATTCACTTCTTCTGCGCCTTCCCTTCAATCTGAAATGCAAGAATTCAGTGTGAGGTCCAAAATAGTACCTTTGCCATCTGAGGCACCAAAACAGATTGGGTGGGGGGGTTTTGATAACTGTCCTGAATCTAGGTGTCTAAATTGCCATTTGGGCACCTGAGTACTAGGTTAAAGCTGCAGTAAACCTATTTAGCAAACTTCACACACCCAAATTACATCATTTCCGACATGCTGTGTGGGCAAGACCTTCCACCCACCTTACCGCTCTCTGCCAAGCTGCACCTGCTCCCTTGTGTGCACCCAAATCCATGCTCCAGGGATGCAGGGATAGTGGGCGATAAAACTCACAGTCAGAGTTAATGATGGCCAAATGTGCCCCAACAAATACTCACAGAACTGTTAAGAGTGTGAGTGAATTTTCAAGGAAAGCTAAAAATGTCTCATTGAGTTTACACAAATGTGACCGAACTAATTTTTGGAAACTAATGTATTACATGGAATTCACAGACTACAATATTAGTTAGCAAGATAAAATATCCAGATTCAAACAACTAAGAAATCCCTAAGTTTCTAAGCTTTCTCATGTAACCTTTAAAATGCAAAGCTCTTCAAAAGCAAATTTGGAAGCAGAATAGTAAGTATGGGTAAAAGTAACATCAGATTATCAGATAGTAATTTATATTCTAACATCACTTCCCAGCTGAGACTCTACAAGTTGTGAAAATTTTAGGCTGATTCAGTAACAGTAAGTTAGATTGTCCTAGATGATATTTCCTATGTTCTTATTAGTGTATCTGTGTGTGGGCCTAAAGATAATTTGCATAGTACAGTCTGTATTACAGCAAGATGGGGCAAGCACAATCTGTTTACTTTGGTTCAACAATTGCTCGTTCTGTAGCCAAAGAATAAGGTGGGGCTGGTTCCTTCAGGTTCTCTCTGCTTAACCCTTTTTTTTTGAACCATGTTGCGTCTCACATTTGAGGTATGGAAAGCAGCATTTTGAAAGCCTAAGGTAGTTTCTTCGAGGGCTCTCTGTTTCGCTCTTATAGCTTCTCATCAGGACTGCTTGGCTAAAGAATGCACCACACTAACAGAAGACATCCAGTTCCAGGTTTACCAACCTGTGGTGAGAGCCCTGCCAGACCAGGTCTGCATGTGAGGGCATCAATGGTTGGGTAAATAAAACAGATGAAGCACTATTCCCTCACTCAAAATAGGATGGTATTGCCCACATTTGTGCGGGCAAAGATCTTCTCTCACCTTCACCTACACTGTGTGTACATACAAACAGTATGTGGCCTGTGCTATGCCCTGAACCACACTCTAGTGTGTCTGAGAAAGCCTTAGCACAAGTTTTGTGCCACGCAGACAACCAACAATTAATGAGTCAACAAAGTGACAGATTGCTTGAAACTGTACTGCAGCCCTCAGTTTATTATTTTAGATATACCTCTGGCAATAGGGATGGGGAGGTGTCTGCAGGAGTGGGGTATTTTGTGTGTTCTTTTTTTCCATCATGGAGTGAAATTAAGTCAACATGAGCAAGACTAGGGGTTCCAAGCAAATTTAGCAATTGTTTATATCAACATCTTCAAAAGCAGAAGCTGACTTGGGACATCACCATTTTTCCATGCCTATCCTGAGGTCCTTCGTTCTTTATTTGCACAGATAGGGTGAATATGCATTTCTGAAACACCATTTGGGTGTTTTAAGGAGACTCTCAAAATTAGAAAGAGTCCCCCATTAATAGTGTTAGAATTTTATTGCATACCAAGTACGTACTCCCTCAAGAACTTTATACATTTGTTTTAAATGGCCTGCTCTTTTATTGTTAGTTGGATTTGCCAGTGTTAAGTTTATGACATTCTAATGAAACCCTTATTTGGGTTTCTTTCTGCTGGAGAAGTGTCCTATGGCCTACACCACGTCTAATGTGGTCACAGCTGTTTTAAAAGGTAGTTCCCAGTGGACCTCAGAACAACTTAGTTACATAAATGGTGGCATTCCTTCGTGACCTTAATGAATGACTGTTTAACTTTCTTTAGTGGTCATGAAAAGGAGAAAGACAGCATCCAACTGTGTTGGATGACAGGATGTCCTGAGAATTTCTGCCTTTGGATCTGCAAACTTATATATCCTCTTGCTGTGGAGCACAGCCATGCAGCATGAAAAGCCATTATTTTAAGTGTCTCTAATATTTTAGAGCTGAAAGCATAAAATGCTCCCAATCTGCTTAGTCTTCCGTAATCAGAATTATTTCAAATGTACATGGGAAACAAATTTTGAGAAATTTTTAATAATTTTGTTCCACTGCTTGACATGGCAAATACCGATCTGATGCTGCCATGTTATGTAGTTTTATATTCTAAGAGTGGTTTTGATTTAGGCAGCACTTTCAGGTTCATTTAGACAGCCCTTGCCCCTTTTAAAAAGAGTTGATGCCCAGAAATCCTGGTACTGATTCTGTGAAATGAACTTTGAACGCCCAAACACCATCTCTCATGTCTTTTATGCACTAGACTGGGTCAAGACATGTCAGAATAACTGAAAAAGGGGCACTCAGCAGCAAAGGTGAGCAGCTCTTTGTCATGCCATATTTGCTTCAAGGCTGTATGATCACAGACACAAGACGTCTATGAAAACAATTGGGTTTTAGTAAATTTACATAGCAACAGTAATTACTCTAGTTTCAAAAATAGCATCAACTATACATTTAGTAGAAAGAAAGATCTAGAGCTATAACTGCCTTTCTGGTTTCTTTGACATAGATTTCAAGGAAAAGAGTAGGCACTTTGAATATCTCAGAGCTGAGATGATGAATTTAGGATTATTTCAAGAGGACTAAAATTTGCCCCTCCCACCAAGACTACATGCTTTAGGCACACACATGCTGAAGATGGGCATATTAGAGTTCCTCTGGGCTACTATAACCCAAGAGGCAGCAGGCACTCAGGTATATTTTAAACCAAGCTTGGGGCTGTCAAGCAAATATAGTTTGAGATCACCTGAGGACATGGCCCCTCTGGGACATGCAGAGATGTTTTCTTACGCTTCACCAGTGGAATTTCAGTACAACCAGTGCCTGGATGGCATTGCAGAGACCTCTGTCCAGGTTGTGCTGCATATCCACTTTCTGAGAGCCAAGTCCATTTATGATATCTGACATTGTAAAATTAAAAGTTAAGGCACCTAGGACTGCTATTAGATGTCAAAACTCATTAAAAAATAAAGACAACTGTATCCTGGTTCAATTAAACTGAAAACTTGACAAGTGTCCAAATCCTGTGTCTGTTCATTCTTGAAATATCTTTTGAACTTGAGATTCTCTATGTTGGAAGCGGTCTTACTGTCTTTTGTGTAAGGAAATTTCCATTGCCACCTGTGTTGGAAAAAAATTTGGACATAAATGTATAAAATATCTAAAAGAAAATTGTTACCAATTAAAAATATGTTTGGTTCTTCTGTACAGGACAAAGAATAAGCAGATGGCATAATAAGATGAGAACAAGGGGAAATTTACAGATCAAAATATCTAATTTTCTGTATTAAATGGAGCAAATTACTTCAGGAGGTAATAAACAGAAAATTAAAAAGATGAGAGAGAACAGTTACTTGGCTTTTCCTTATCAGCATGCACGGTAGTGGAGATAAATGCTTACGTTATCCATTGTTCTGGTCTGGTTTCCTTTTTGACTGTCCTGGAAAACTCTTAGTAAGACATTGACAATTGATGGAAGTTCAAAGAACAAGCAACTTAATTTTTTGTTTGAGAAATAAAAATCAGAAACCATTTAAAAATGTTATTAATTTAACTTCCTCCTTGAATCTTTAGGTCATGTTTTGCATGTCTTTGCAAAGCAAACACTGAAGAAGGCAGCAATCAAACGCTCCCTGTAAAAGGCATTCAATCGTTACTTTCAGAGATAAATATGTTCATTTACTGTATAGTTCAGGGGTTTGCAGAAACAGCTACATGTTTCATCGCCGCTTCCAGGAACTTGTTTTATAAATCCAATGAGGTTTCAGTTCACAATTCAACTGAAAAAATATTATATTAAAGAGTGAGAGTCATATGCAGACAATTGTGCTACTTCTGATCCCAGTTGTGCTAGAACTGTGCATTAATTTTATCTTATTAGAGTATATTAAAGCCTTGACCAGGGATTATTTTAGAAGTCTTGCAGCTATATCATAGCTATGTTGTGTGAGTTGATCACATTTCTGCACTTCTGTCTCAATTCCATACCTAGTTTAGTTTTACAAAGCTGCTTAGTTTATCAAAATGAAAAAGAGTTACAAATTGACACCATGTTATAAATCTTTATCTGTAAATCATTATATGAAACAATTCTGTAATATCTTGTGGAAGAAAACAGATTTAAAGCTAACACATACCCCAGAAAAAAAACAATATGTGCAGTAATTTTGCAATTAGCTTAAAAATAGGGAATTAAATACTAGTATTTGTTACATTATTTACATGAAGGACTCAGGAACACTTGCTATCATTTTATAGAAAAGGAATTGTCTTCAAGTGTTAAAGGCAAACCACAAAATTGGTTAAATTGTGTTCTCCTGTCTACCTGAGAATTTGGTGCATAAAATAAGTAAAGGAACCTAAATCCATGGTCTGACTAATAATCACTATTCTGTACGAATTCTTCTCTAGCTACAATTTCCTCCTGCACTCTGACTGGTGACGCTGATACAATCTTTAAGAGTAATACTTCTCCTTTTACCTTTGTACTGTCATGCTTAACAAGGGCAAAAGGTGAGCAGCCTGAGGAATTATAAGTGGAAATGAAGAACACCTTTCCAACAGAAAAATTGCTTAATTAACTTATTTGGAGAAGCTATAAGATCTTGAACTTTGGTTGGATTCCTTTCAAAAGCACGTTTTAGTCTGGCACATCATATTGTACTTAGTAGAGATGTAGAGGGAATTTGAAATCAAGAAGTGTGTGAGAATAACTGGTTCATTCTTAAATTTAACTAAGTGTACCTAAAAGTTTATATGTGAGAGAGGTTCTAAGATTACATAGACTGCAAACATTCCTATCATTTCAATATATGCATGAAGGTTGCCCAGGAAGTGGAGTCTCATACTCGTGCAGAACATCCATCTCAGCATTAAGAACAGTTTCTACCACTGTGCCCCAGCAGTAGGAATGCAGATGACTATGCAGGGACTCATTGGCATAGCAAAGAGCAAGTCAGTGCAACAGTGTCTGCTACTGATGGCAAAAAGAATAAAGGGTACTGTACGTTCTGAAGTGATAAGTTGTTCATACTGATGATACTGGTTCTGTCTCAAATAATATTCTGTTAATTTGGGGGAGGTGGTTTCTAAAATAACACTCATAACTTAAAAAAATCGGTTTGCTCTATGCATTTTTTTTTATGTCTAAGACCATATGGAGATATTGTGAATATCTCCTCTGTGATTTATTTTTTAATTCTGTTTCTCACTAGGACTGTAAGATTAAAGACACTTTCATCCAAGGACTATATTAGAGCTCAGCAAGTGTTAGTGCTGGCCCATGATGGTATCAGCTTTTATCATCCCTGTGTCCACCAATATTAGGAATGAAATCTTGGATCCACTCTCTGTAATTAATAATCCTTTTTTGGCATCCCATCCATAGGAAAGAATTGGATTACACAGAACTAATTTAAAGTCATATCTCCACTACATATATATAATCTTTAGCTAAAATTATATGTTTTCTTACCAACTGGTATATTTACATGACTCGAGATCCTAGAATGGGTTGTGCTCTTCTAACTTTGCCAATATTTCTGTACCCAAAGACTTGGCTATGGTTATACACTATTTCTGCCCAGTGCTGACAAATTTAGATTGTGTGTCCTTGGAATGATGGAAGATGCAGCTAATAGTGTGAATCATACGGCTGGTCATGGTGAGTTGTATTTAAAATATCTTGGCCCAGGTTTTTTCTTGGAGCTCTGTTAATGAGAATTATTAGAAGATTATCCAAACCAAAATGCCTTTGAAAAACATAACCAAAATTTGGATAGTTTAGATCTATTCAGAGAGAAGAACCACAAACCTATTGGTTTCTTTTCCTGTGGCCTGCCTTAAGCCCGAACACAAAATCTGGGTAATGGTAGACGTACACAGCTCTAGTGCTGCTTTGCTTTGATTACTTCTAACTGCAAGGATGGGTCCTGGGCAGTCCTGATAGCCAAAACATTAAGGAGGCCAAGACACAAAAGGACAGATTGTGAACATCACACTCTCCTAAGTTACACTCTGCAGGTATGTGAGTATATTTCTCCTTACAAGGGAATATTAAGAAAGGATGCGTGAAGCCAGTATGTACAGCAGCTGAGTGTGTGTAGGATCTGTGTGCAGGGAAAGAACCAATTACCTTGTTTAACTGAGCTCCAAACTAGACACTAAAATTTTTAGCTGTCAGGAAAGCAAGAAGCGAAAATTTCACCCAAACTTCCTAAGTCGTTACATTTTTAGGCAACAGTAAAGTGACATCAGTATGTGCTGAAAGTGACTGGGAAATTTCAGAATTTAGCTACAAACCATGGTGCCTTGCAATATATGCTTCATTATATCTTTCAGTTCTCATAACATAAAGCTAAAGAGTTAATGCCACACTTTGAAAAATGCAATTCTTTTTTTTCCTCTAGTCCTCAAAATCGTCCCTCCCCAAAATATCCTGTTGGATCAGGTGTGGAAAAATTTATTCTCACAGCAGAGTGAGCTAAATTCTTTCTGACTATTAATTCTTTAAAGTATGTGATTGCCTTGGTTGCTCCATCTGATTCAGTTGAGATGAAGCTAAAATGTAAATGAAAAACAAAGTTTCTGCTTTAATCTTTGCCTTGGGCTTAACCTTGAATTCCTCAAGTTCCTGCTTGTCTCGTTCATTCCAGTACAAGATCTGGAAAAACTTCAGGTTCATTATTTGGGACAACTATTCAAAAGTGGTGAAAAATGACAGAAATTTAACAAAGACAAAAATTAATTTTGGTGATCTCATTGTGCTTACCTATTCCTGTTCTTAAATAATTCAGGGAGAGATTAGGATGTTTATCCTCTCTCTGCTCTGATACTGTCAGTGTTGCTATTATAGGTGCTTGATTAATGGACTAAATTTCACACCCCGAATTCAGCCTGGCAAGAGTAGTCTCCTAGTAAAAGACTGTATCATCAGACTCGTCATGGATGTTGAAAAGGATACGTAAAGCTTATTAAATGCCAGGTATCTGTTTTAGTGAATAACCAAAATGTTCATGCCCAGAGAAATAACTCACTAATAAAAGAATGTGTAAGTTGTGTTGTGAAATGGGGATTAGTAAATGAGTAAGATAAATTATGTGTTAAGGGATTAAAATGTGAATTTATTTGTTGTGTAATGATGCCTGTCAGTGTTCTATATTAACAATTACTAGGTCTGTTGTTGATAAGATGGGAGGTTATAGCTTTGTGATCCCCTGATGAGTAGAATAATAGTAGTATGTGGATGACAGAAAGGAAAAAAAAAAGGGAATAAAAATAAAAAGAAGGTACTAGAGGGCCAGGAGTGTCAGCCCAGAAGCAGATTGAGTTTACAGCTGGTGTTACAGGCATGGTTATTATTCCAAACCATACAGTATTTTTACAAAAAGCACTCCCTGTTTCCAGCTACTTAAGGTGAGTTTTATCTTCCCTGGGCTGAGAAAGAGTCTCACTGAATTTCTTATTACCTTTTCATTCCAGAATTTTTACATCTGGTCCTAAAGACATTCTGGGTTCTGCGAAGGAGGTGATGGAGAAGGGACTCCAGCAAAGAAAAACCTTCAGCCAGTGTAGAAGTCAAGAATTGTCACTTCTTTCAGAAAAACTATTTTCTGAATGAAGAAATTCACAGGAAAGGTGTAAGAGAGGTGCGGGGAACATTTCTGTGCTCAGAGTTTGAACAGCTTATATGGAAGAACTGTGGCACAAAGCATCCGGTTATTTCCACAGCAAGAATACTGAAGACCCTAGAGATGGTCAGGAGACAGAGGTCTTTGTAGGAGAGGAGAAATGGATCTGATTAGTCCTCAGCAGAGAAGGGTAAGGGGATAAGGGGAAATCTTATTGCTGTCTGCAAAATACCTAATGCAAGGATGTAGGTAGCACAGAGCACACTCACCTTTGCAGTGCACAGTGATATGACAAGAGACAACAAACAAAACTTGGGAAACAATCTCTCTGAGCTATTTGTTTAAAAAAAAAAAATCTGTTTATACCTCTACATTATAAAGGGTAAACAAGTATTTTAACATGATTTTCTCTTTAAATGCTGAAATGCCATACTTTTTTATCATTAAAAAACCCGACAAAACAATACCAAAATATTTGTAAATGGACAGAATGAGTCTGGAAATACACAGAATTCCAACTAAGAACCTGAAATTCATCCTTACATAAGTCAAAATATACATTGATTTATGAAAAGAATGTACAAATAATGGAATATTTATGATTAAAAACATTGTAGCATCTGAGAAAACTGATGTGATTTAGAAAAATGGTGACAAGAAAAAAGAGAAAGACAACAGCATAAAGAGTAAATGAAGGCCTCAGTTGCTGCATATTTACATTTTTCCATTTGTCTTGGACTTAACCTCCTTATCTGCAGGAAATGGGCCACACTTCTTGATATTTCACTGAACCAGTAAGTAAACATTTAAGAAGCTCTAAATTGTATAATCATCTTGAATTGTGGATATATGTATTTCATCATCTGTGAAACTTTCTCCGTGCATTTTATTGCCAAAGGAATTCAAAGGGAATTTGGATGGAAAAGATTTTCCACTGCAGAAATTCTGGTGACATTTTTCCAAAGGAAAAAAGTATAGCCTGCTCATTTTCTTGCAAGATAGATTCTGACCTACTGAAATAGGATTGGAAACATATGGCAGCACTTTCTTGCACCATGGGATGGATTATTTAAACTCCATGAGAGGAGAAGCCATGAGAGCTCTTTTCAACAGTTTTGTTGCCTGCATTTAGACAGTACCTGGCTCAGGGTCTTAATTGGTTTGGGCTGTGAATCCCCCCAGCTCTTTCCTTACACTGCGTTGTGAAGGGTTTCAGGAAATAGAAGAAGGTCTTAACACTGGTCCAGATCCAAACAGTTGTAGACTTTCAGATGTCGTTGTCCTTTGCTAGGTGGGTTACTTAATATTTGCTCTGTGTTGTTCAGCTACAATAAAATCAAGAGTGTTTATTCTCTTCTGTCTATAATACTCTGGCATCGGTTAATAAATCCTGTGCTGTTGTCAGGCTTCTAAGACATTGTAGGTAAGGATGATTTCCTGAAGTGTGATTTTAAAGGATGAATTTTTTAAAAACTAATAGATTTCAGGTTCTTTTCTATTTACTGGTTCTGTTTTTCAAGACTCTGGATTTCATACCTGCAAACTTTTCTTTCACCTACAAGGCTGGAAATTTCTCTTTCAGTCTTTCTCTTTGTTTTTTTTTAAATAAGGGCAGAGAGATTTTCCTTAGCTATATTGGTAAGGAAAGTGTATCTTGGTGAAACCCAAAAGTTTTTATACATATTTATATATATAATATATTTGAAAAATTGAGGCATGTGTTCATACACCTCTCATATGATGCTGTACCTATTTTATATCTGTGGGTTTGCTTGCCATATATATTTTAAAATTAGGAATATCAAGGTTGCTTTGTGCTATTACTCTTCCAGATAAAGTGTTGCATGGTATTCTTCATAGCTTGCATTGGAGACTGGCAGCTTTTAGAGAACATAATGTATTTGTTACCCAACAGTGTGCTTTGTATAATTTGTCCTTTGTCCCAGAGAGAAAACTAGGTTAAACTTAATATGGTTTGTATGTAGATAGGTGTTAACAGAGAACCACGTTTTGTAATCAGATATTGGGCAACAGACCATGAATTTCATTTAGTTTGGAAGCAAAAATCCTGTCACTCAGGTAGAATTACCCTTTAAGTACATTTATTTTCACTATTTAAAGGAGGAGGGTCAGATTCTTCTCTCACTTCCTGACTTAGGAACACAAGTCACTGGTAATGCAAGTGGCTGGAGAAGTGGGAAAAAGACATTAATCTGTCAGTCATTCTGGATTCCTATTGCATGTAATAGCAATTACTCCTGCTCTTATATGAGGACATTACTCACAAATAACAACTACATCTCACACCACCTGCCTTACGCAATGCAATACACTGTAATATACAGATGAGAAAAATGAAGCTCAAAATTGAAGCAGCCAAAGTTATCATTATATTGTTAATAAATAAAGAGTGCTTTATAATTGATGTTCTGCTGTGGTAGAACAAATAATATTGTCATGTATCTTCCTTAATATCAGGATACTTCAAGTCACATCTCACTTACTACCAAGAGTTCCAGATGCACTTTGAGTTAATAAAATGTCTGCATAAAATGAAAATTGAAAAATTAATATAATCTGATTCAATCACCCACTATAGGGTCTGAAAATTCATAAATTAAAAGTAATGCAGAGGGAGAAGGCAGACAACCAGAAGGTGCTGAAATTATTTTTTGACCTGCTACATTTGGAGCCTCTAACAACAGCCTGTGTAAAGTGAAAAGAATATTAAATCTGGCAAGGGAATAGTCTTTCCACTAGCTGACTGCATGTCCTTTGTCAACTGCCCCAGTATACTAAGTGCAAAGTAGCCTAGTTATGATTAAAAAACAAAACAAAAACATAACAAACAAACAAAAAAACCACACGCGCGTGTGCGCGCAAAACCCAAATCAAAAACTAATAAAAACAAATTAATGGCCACTCTCTACTGGACAGTCAAATGAGTGGCTATTTGATGCCTTAGCAGGCAGGGATAGCCAAGTTCTGTTTAACATGCTTCTGCAAATAGCCCAAAGACAGTGACGGAGGGCTAAAAATTACTGGCAAGAATATTATGTATGCTCCCGAACACATCAGCAGCCAGAAGTGTATTGACAAATCAGAACATATTTGGGCAAGGCTCTAATAGTCTAAATTCACTGGGGTGACTCAAAATTACTCAGATGATGACTAATGACATCTTCAACATTTACCACTATTTGTGGGATAGTGGAAGAACCATGTACAGGTAAGGAGTAAATTCATAAAGCTTAAGTTCAGAAAAAGGTAGGTAGAGCATAAGGAGTCCTATGTTAAGAGAATGCTTACATCAGTTAATGAGGTGTTTGATACTATTAAGTATAATAACGAGGGAAAAGACAAAGTCTAGAGCACATGGGGGAATGAATCTGGGCCTGATATCACTTCCTACAAAAACCCAATGGACTACCTTCGTAAAAAATGTGCAAGCCCTGGTAGTCAGAGAGAGATGCCTTTTGTATAATAAAAATGCGCACTTTTAATGAAGGATTAAAATGTTGTTCATGTAAAACAGTCTACACTATTGTAATGCAATACCTGAATTATACTTAGTCAGAAGCAGCTGCAGCTTGGTTTTGGTCTTGTATTCCCTGAGTTTCGTGAATAACAAAAATATCTCCCACAGATCATTGGATCACCTGCTTAGCTGCTGCAGCCTGTTTAACTCTCCTTGTGAAGAAAAATGACTCACAGAAATCACCACAAGGAGTCACTGACTGGACCCATATGGTAGATGTCATATATTGAATATGATAATGATCGGGGTATGTTTGGACCGCTGTGCTTTTCTACTTTCTGGAAAAGACATCAGAATGACACCTCTAACAGCCTTTGTAGAAAAAATATTGGGTGATATGCAATCAGAAATATTGTTCATTCATGACCTGGGGGTTTGGGAATGAAGCTTGGTTTTTGCACTTAATTGTCAGGAAAAAATATATTGATATAATTGCCTTTTTTAAACAATGTTCAAAGAAAGAGTCAACCTTTTAACCTAAGAATAATTATAGGGTAGGACAATATATTTTTAAACTCTGGCTCATGCAGGACTGAGGCACAGTAGTATAAAATGATTCTCTGTATGCCTTGCATTGACCAAGCACAACTTCCAGAGGGCTGAAAGCCCATTGCCAGCTTTGTGTTACTGGGGCTCAGTGATCCTCTTATCTATTCTCTCCTCTAAATTGACTATTGAATTATGCCTTGCCTGAAGCTGCTGGAGGTGTCTCTGCAGAGGGCAGAGTGGCTCAGCAGTTCAGATCCCAGTGAGTCAGGAGGGGAGAAAGGGCAGAGTTTAGCTTTCTCTCAAGAGTTCCTGGGCTTTCGGATGTTCACTGAGCTGCTGCTTAGTTAAAGAAAATACAACCTAAGTAACACATGGCAAAGACAAATAAGAGCTACCAAGCAGCAGATATTCTTCTAATTCCTTTCATGGCAGGTCACTTCGACTGACCCTGGGGGTTGCAGGGCTACCTGCACCATTACTGTCCCTCTCCTCTCTGCCCTCAGAGACAGTCTGCTGAGAAAAGTGTCTGGCATGCCTGAAACTAAATTCCTCTCCAGCCAGTGCTCACCTGTGCCTTTGCAATCCATGTCTTATGCCTGTAGTTGGCACATGCAGCAAATACTCCTGTGCTTTGTGTTTTTGTATGTAAGTTAATTTCCCTTCAGAGAAAGGTGTATTCCCTTTCTTGTCTCTTTGTAGTCATCCTGAAAAGTTTTTGATCTCATGATTCCAAGGCTTTTTCTTACCAGAACTAAAAAACAATATTTCAGTATTCACCTTCTCAGGATTGCCACCAAAGTGGGAGGATTGGCATCCCTAGCCACAGTCTGTGGGGGATAGAATGGAATGAGACGGCCAGTTATAATACACACCTCCTTCGGGTCCTGCTTATTGAAGGGTAATTTTTGTTGGTGGGAAGAGATTTTTTGGTTCTCGTTCTTGGAAAGGGACACTCAGGGGATTTGAAGGCAGCAGCCATGCTGTCACACAGGTGCACTCAGGCTTAGGAGACAAGCCCTACAGCAGGATTTACAAGCTTGGCCTCAGGTCTCAGATAATACAGCTATAAGGTACCAGGTATGACACTGCAGCAGGCTTAGAATGGGAGAAGAGCAAGCCAATATATAATATGAACCAACATTCTGGTTGCAAAAGGGTGTGTAGATATATTTTTTCTAAAGCAATGCAAAAAGTCTAAATAGCGTATCATTGACAATTACAAAATTGGCAGTGCATAACCATCATTGCTATTTCTGTCAGAAATTCACTTGGGAAATGGTTAGATTCCATCCTCCCTGAATAAACTGAATTTTAATAGAGTAATTTTGAATTATTATCAGCTCACAAATCTTGAAGAAATAAGGAAAGGGAAGGGTGGCACTACACTTCCCCTGCTATTCTCCTATAGTTAAAAGGAGAAGGAAACCCAATGATTTGTACACTACCCTCATTCCCTATGAATAAGAATCAAAGAATAAAATTTGAAGAGAGCAATTTTAGGAGACTTACTCATACTACCTATGTAAAATTACACTCAAATCTTAACGTGTTCTGATTAGGGTATAGGAAAGAATTTTTTACAGAGACCTTTGATCCAGCCCATTTTATGGTGAGTAAGGTTCAGTTGCTATCAGGTGGGCCCACATTTTTCCATTAGCATTTCATTATTCATTCAAACTCAGTCACAGTGAATGTTCACTGGGCATTTCCCTGGGGTCACTATAAGTACCTCAGTGAATTGCATATGCAAATATTTGGCATAATGAAGTGAAGATTCAAAATAATAGCCACAAACCAAGAAGCCACTTTGAACAATCTGGGCTATAAAAATCTAAGGATGGTCATCTGTGTTGACAGTTGTATGAACCAGATTTTAAAAATTGCTACAGAAAACAACACAGCTCAATGTTACATCATATTTCACTTCACACTAACCTTATTTTCCCAGCTCTTTGTCTCCTTCCGTCAAGTGTTAACAGCATGCAAGATTTTACTGAAAGAATATCAATATCATAATCATTTTTTTTAAATGTGTGTCATCAGCAGACAAATAAAATTTGGCCAAGAGTAAAATAATGGATCCAGACCACAGAGAAATAAAATTTTCCTTAAGGTTCCTTAGCTTTCTAATTTGAGAAGGACAAAAAAAACTCCTTTCTGACCAAATTATGTTAGCAATCAACTGTTATCAATATTTTATGCCTGAATCAAAAATATGGTCATCATCGTGACACTCTGGTGACATCAGAGGAGCAAAAGCTTATATTTGGGTTTGGTGTTTGTCTTAATTAGTGGTGCATTAAAAAGTACTTTTTAGCTCCAAAACTTAAGACATGTTAAAGAAGTGACAACTCCTACTTCCTCTGTACAGGTGGGAAAACAGAAAATGTGCGGTGGGAAATGACCAGCTGAAGTTATTTAGCAAACTAATGCTTAAATTGGGATCACAGACTTCTCACGAGAAGTTCTTAGAGCATGGACAGAATGCAGTTGACATCCCAGGATTTCTGGTGCCTGCAGATGCATGTTTGTGTTGAATAGCTTGGAGGAAAGAGTTTATAAATTTGTACTGAGTTAAAGCAATCAGTTGTTCTGGATTTACTTTGCTTTAGTAAAGTTTTTCTTCTTGCTTGAATTTATCAGTAGTTCTTATTGTCTGCTAATTCTCACCCATTAGCAAGTAACTGATAAAGCTCCACGGGTCACAGCTTGTATGTTTTTATCATGAGATCATAGGTGTGAGCAATGACAGAGTTATTCCTTAAAGCACACCTCTAGGGGAGAAAATCAGGTCTCCATTTACTCTGATAATGACATAATTGGATAACAGAGTAGTCACTGATATTTCAATCACCAGATCACTAAAATAAGCTGCAAGTTAAGTGTTGGATTCTGATGAGCCAGCCTGAGCTGTCTGCAACTTATCTAAAGATAGATAAATTTAGATAAGTCTTCTGTGCACTTCTCAAGTCACTGGAAGAAGATCGGCAGCTGCTGAGAACAATCCACGATTCCTATTTTACACACTTTTTAATGTTGAAGGAAATGTCCTCTGGAAGTACACCTCTCTCTTGAGAATAGAGGACATACAGGCAACTAATTTAGAAAATATGTAAATAAGACTAAAATTTTTGAGGAAAGTCCTACACTAGTTAAAATATTCCATCAGCTGGGCTGTTTAGGTGTCTCTCATACAGATTTCTACACTGTCAGATAAATCCTACTTGTAACAGTGTGTAACCACACCTTAAAATAACAATTCAATTAATAATTGTCTCCTGTTTTACTTTTCTACCTCATTTGTTATAAGTTTTCCCCTTCCTGCTTCCTCTTGACTAATAATGAGATTGCAATCTCACCCAGGGCTGAGACCCCACTGCCATTACATCTCAACAACCGTGTCCCAAAACTGAGTATTCCTACAAAACTACAAAAAAAAAAAAAAAAAGACTATGAAAATCACATTAGCATATTATTAATTACAAGAGGGATAATATATTTATTTTTATCTCACCTTATTCTATTACTGCTCTTAATATAGTAACAAAGCATTCATAATGGCTTAATGGTGATAGCTTTTGGGCGAATATGGCAGATCTCTACTGCATGTCCTGCACACTGAGTATGGAAAGCAAGTGTTCAAATGCCTTCCTGAATCAGTACTTCAAAGTTATGGGCATTTCCTAGAACACCAAAGACTGATAGTATACTATCATAATCTTACTGGAGAATTTTGGTAATTGCTTCATAAGCTATATTAAACATTGATGATGTTGCTCCACTTAATATTGGAAATAGTACTGAATAGATTTATATCAACCATAAAAAAAATTCTACTTAAATATTTGCAATCACTTACATATAGGCTAGAGAAGATTTTTCTTATGAGCAGAACAATATGTGTTTTCCTCTGTGTACACTGGAATGGAGGGAAAACCAAACCCATGAAACAGTAGCTAACAGTTTGTGCAAAATTTCACAGTCTGTCTGGGACTGAGAAACAACCTGAAAAATCCCACCTTACTCATTGAAATTCTGTGTCTATTTAACTTTGCATTTTTAAGGAATTTTTTTAGGTCAATCCAGTGCTGAAATAAATTAAACAGACTGTGAATTCATTTTGTGTGGGCAGAGATAAATTGGTGATTAAGTATAAAGTGCATGTGATAACCAGCAGAGAATATTGATTTTTATTTTTTTCTTTAAAGAAATTTAAGGGGGTGACTTTTTAAAAGAGTTTGTCTTGTTCCTAACAGTACTGTAACTATGGCATAATTGGAGACTGTATATGTCTTAATTCCACCAGTCAATCCTATGCACTGTTCCACTGCCTGTTATTACGCACAGTAACACTTTGAACTTTCACATGCCTATATTTATTCAACAGATGGCAGAGCTTGTGAGAGGATCAAACACCTTCCTGACAAGAGAGCAGCTCATTTTGTGCAAGGAAACTGCCAGATATCTTTACTGGATGGTAAACAAACTGATAGCCTGCTTCTTTTCCCAGGAGGAATTAGCTTAGCTGCATGCAGCAGCCACAAAGAGGGCAGAGAGGTAAGAGCTGCTGAATCCTGCAAGCCTTAATTCAGTGTCTGGTAAGGAGACACTGAATGTACCTTACAGTATGTTGCTAAGACAAAAAGTTCACCCTCTGCATCATCTGGATAATAAACACTTATGGAAACATTCTCTTAAATGTAATAGAGAATGAGAATCTTTCTGCAATTTTCTATATTAGCCTAGAAATTCATATTGTTTGTTGAAATAACTCCTAAAACAACTTCAGCATGGCTTTATGGCATTATTAGAGCATGATGCTAAATAACAAGACTTACAGTGGTCATGTATAATGAGTATATCTGCTTTGAGATAGCTAAGAAGCACCATCAGAAACTGCTATTGGAACTGGACAGTTTTAACTGTACAATATTTTTTATAGAGTCTTCTTTCCATTGAAGCATATTGTTTTCATTTCTGACAGTTTTTCTAGGACTTTCATAACAGACAATACCTCAGCATGAACTTATCACCAAAATTTTCAAAAGACATCCGACCTAGCCCTGTAGTTCCTTGTTCCAGCTTTAAAGTGGGGTAGCACAGAATTCACTGATTTACACCTCCTAAAAATCTTTCAAGAGGAGTGAAATAATGCTGAAAATACGAGAATATGAATTACTGGAACCAGCGTGAGCTAGTGAAACACAGAAGGAGGGGAAAGTCCAGTAGGAAATCCTTTATAACAGCAGCAGACAGAGCTTTCTGAAGTGCCCTTGGAAACAGAAATAGGTGCACTGTTGTCCGGGTGACAAAATCCAAGTACATGGTGCCTACTGCGAATGAAACAGCTGGCATTACCTGCTCCTTGTGGAGTGCCCAGTGCTAGTGACTCCAAGAGCTATCACTTTGAATGGGCATGAGAAGCAAAGCCTACTTTTGTGGATATTTGTTAATCACCTGCTGGACTAGGCAACTATAAAGGTGTAGCTTCTCCAAGGGAGGTGTGTGTAAATGAGACTCATTTTACTTTCTACAAATACATGTGTAAGTCCCATTATTTCTTTCTCATATATTTTGCATTGCCAAAGAAAATACGTAAGGATTTTCTCAGGTTAGATCTTATTTTACCTTGGTGATGAGGTTCAAACGGCATTTGTTTTCTTAGCCTGATTTTTAATTTCTCTGGTTCTTTCAGACTCTTACACAATTATACACTGAAAACATAGACATACAGTACATAAAACTGACACCTTAAAGGTGAATTGTTTTCTCCTTCTCCATCCATTCATATGTCCTAACTTGTTCTGCAAAGCATTTTTCCTAATTAAATGTTCCCTTTCATATTAATCCCTTAACATCTGCCTAGTAATCAAGAACAAATGCTTCTCATTGGTATTCTCATGGGTTGTTGGGCACTTACCTCTCTTGCTGCAATGTTCAGCTCTTGCTAGCTGGCTTGCATTTTCACATGAGTGAACAGCTGACTTGGCTGCTAGTTTCTGTTCCTCTGACTTTGTTCTCCATGGGTCACACCAGCAGCTCACTGCCTTGCATGAAAGAGAAAACTGACAACAGAAACAAAAAAGAGAATTCACAAAGTTCCATATCTTTTGCTCCTGTCCGGGTTTTAAGAGGTGCAACCCCAACAACACACTTTCTCCTAATTATGTCTGCCCTTTTTATAGAGAGAGGTTCTTTATGAAAAAGTAATAGCACATCCAAGCTGGTGATGGTGTAAAACTTCAACCCCCACTTATCTGAACAGAAGGTACTAGTAGAAGGGTTAATGATACTGTGTACAGCTCTCTCTTACCTCTCCTACCTCATACAAACTAAATTTTTTCTGTGCTTTTTTCTTTAATGTAGGTCTGTAATCTACTACAATCACCACCATTGACTTTCTCTGCTTTTCATATGCTTTAAAACGACAGATATGATTTAAACACCAAATGCAAGGGGAAAAAACAATCATCAAAACCAAAAAATGGAAGAGATGCAAGAGGACAAGGACTTATTCAGGGGTTTGATTTGTTTTGGTTTTTTTCATAGGTGATTACATCTTCAATGGAGCACAGGTTATGTGCCCAGTTGTATGCACCTCTGAAACATATATTTAGATTTTTTATATAGAAAATTGTCAGTGGAGATGGCTGAAAAACTTGTGTCTTTTGTTCTTAAAAAAATAAAAGGGAAAAATTCAGATTCAGCTTTGCTGCAATAGTTTGATATTCCACCTGGAAAGCTAAAATAAATACTTAAGGACAGATTAACCCTCATTCGTAGAGAGTTGATCTCAAAAGAAAACTTGAAAGCCTAGCCTAGCGCTATCATAGATTAGAAGCCTTGAAAATTAGGACCTGCCAAACTTTTTTTGGGGTAAAGATGCTAGGCAAAATTTCAGGGAAGGTTTAGACGAAGAAATAGATTTGATTATTTCCACTACTACTTGTTTCCCTGGAAAACTTTTCTTTCTCTTTTCATCTGTATTTACCCTAGTGCCATGTATAGAAGTGCCATGTATCGCTCATGACATAAGAATGTAGAAAAATATTACTTTCTTCAATGTATTAGGATAGAATTTTCTTTCACCTTTGATAAAATAGGATTCATCTTTTATGGGAACTATAATTCAGGGAATACAGACATGTATTTGTTTAGATGTTCTATTTAACTGCACTGGTTCTTTTCCTGTGTTCACCAGAGGCTTACTAATGCAGTCAGGTTTCTTCACTAATAGCAGAAAGGTGAGGGGCTGCTCACTGAAGATGCTCATGTCTACATACCAATGAATAACATCTAAAGAAACCCGTGGTCCCTCAGAATACACAAAAGCAAAATAACCATTCAGAACAATGTGGCAGAAAACACTCCATGAACTCTGTCTTGTAGTTTGCACCTGATTGGCCTCGTAGTTTTCTTAGAGCTGTTGTCCAATAAGAAACTAAATTTTTTCCTCATAACTGGGTGATCTAAAGACTAAAAAATATTTTAATGGTGGCAAAACCAGATGCAATATTTTTCATTTCAAGATAGGAATTACAATTTTTTGAGAGGAGTCCTTATCCCATTTTCAAAAAACTTTCCCATTTAAACCATCTCTTTTAATTGTTGATATGCAATTGTCTGAACTATAAAGATACCTAAAATTAGAAATTCCTCATTAGCACCTTTAATGGTTGTGGGAACTCAATCACTGACATTGTTAAAAACTGTTTTACCAAACATCTGTCAGGAACAGTTGAGGTGCAGTCAGCTTTGTCTTCAGGAACAGGGTGGCCTGACTGACCACCTTTCAGCCCTGTTTTCTATGACTATATTACTAAGACAAGATGAAAATGCTTTTAAAGTCAATTTAGTTTAAAAGGCTTTGAGAAGTTAATTACAATGGCAAACAGCATCATCCAATTTCACAGCTTAAAGGAAGACAGCCTTTATGTCTGCAACAAAGCTGAAATACCTCAATCACACATATACTCCACAGTTCCTCAAAAATTATTTTTTAAAAATCCTTTAGCATGGGTGAAGCCACCATTAGAACAAAGTGTTGCAAACCTCAAAATGCTTCTGATGGAGTTTATTGACCAGCACTGTCCCCATTTCCTGGGGAGGACTATCACAGCCAAATACAAAATAATGGAATCATAAAATGGTTTGGGTAGGAAAGACCTTACAGATCATCTAGTTCCAACCCCTCTGCCATGGGCATGGGTAGAGCTTTGGGCCAAGATGGAAGTTGGCTCTATACCCACCTACCACATGCAAGGAAGCAGTGTTGACTGCAGCAGTGAAGGGGGAGTGCCTGTTCACACTTTTAGGAGAGGCTGTTGAGCAGGGAAGCAGTTTAAGCCCTACCACAAACATCCTCAGAGCAGAGTGGATGAAGATGTCCTTAACTGTTATTGGTCTAGAATTACCAACAGTTGTGTGTAGAATTTAAGTGATCTTGAGTATAAGATTAAATAAAAAGTCAAATATATTTGAATTACTAACATTCTTTTAGTCATCTCTTCTCTGTAAACACACTACATACTTACACAAATTCATATACATTTCCAGATGTTTGAAGTACAGTGTGTGAAATTCCGAGTAGTATTAATTTTTTAAGAAATCTACTGTGCCATCTGGAATTAGTATGAGATCTACTACAGGTCACATACATATATACACTATGGTACACCGTTGTAAGTAAAATGCATCATGTCAATAATCAAAATAATTGAAATATGTCTTTTCAATGCTGTTGTGAGATACTACACAACTCTCCATATTCAGAAAAGGAATGCAAATCCCTTTAAGAGGACCTGAGGTTAGCTCAAAAAAAAATGCAGCTGTGCCATTACAGTGCTCATCACAGCTAAAGGAAGGACTCTACCTCTCCATCTGAAATTGTGTTGATATGTGAAAAGGAATTCAGAACTGAAAGAGAATTTGATTATGCTGCCTTGTGGTAGAGGACACATGTGGGATTCCATTTTCAGGACTCTTACTAGTTAATTTGTATTAAATGCAAAAATAATCATAGGCAAGGAATTCAAAATTCTTTCCTCCAAACAGGGCACAGAACCACATCTGTTCTGTCTTGTTCTTTCTCTTGGTCATTAGTTTCCTACAATTTTTTTTCTTACTTCTTTTGACACATCTTTAATAATGATTGGAATAATCACAGAAACTGAAAGACAGACAGAAAGAAGAAAGGAGAGGAAGAGAAAGAAGGGAAGGGAAGGGAAGGGAAGGGAAGGGAAGGGAAGG